>JAUCMU010000036.1:12744960-12774993 GCA_032275025.1 Enteromius treurensis
ACTAGTGCTCAAAAATAAAAGTTTATTTACATAATATATGTACAGTATATGTGTGTGTGTATTTATTATGTGTATGTATGTATGTATGTATGTATGTATTTATATATGTGTGTGTGTATTTATTATGTGTATGTATGTATGTATGTATATATATATATATATGTGTGTGTGTGTGTGTGTGTGTGTGTGTGTGTGTGTGTGTGTGTGTGTGTGTTTGTATATATATATATATATATATATATATATATACACGTATATATTTAAAAAAAATATATATGTTTGATTTACACATTAAATATATTTGTGTATGATATTATTTATATGAATATAAATACATACATGTAATTATTATGATGTATGTGTGTGTGTGTGTGTGTGTGTGTGTGTGTCTTTATATGCATAATAAATATACACAGTACACATACTTATATTATACAATTATATATTAAACAATCATTTGACTGCACTGACATTTCTGGACAGTGTCTTGTGAGAAAGTGTAGCTAATTGTAATCAACATGCACTTGTATTGCACTTCAAAGTGTATAAGTAAAACATGAATATAATATAACATTAATGAAATAAAAGCCCACTTGATTGTATTTAAGAGACTTGTTTTGTAACACATTTAAGTATACACTTAAAAATCCTGATTGCAATGTCTTATGTGTTGAAAGCACAAGTAATGCACTTTATTATCATTTTAGTTTCTAATAATTTCTGTGTTATGCAACTTCATTGTCAATACATACATTAGAAATTACAGTTTGGTTTACCAACTCATTGTGCAAACAAACCTTGTACAATTACATTCAAAATTATATATAAAAATAATAAAAGTACTGTAAAAATTTCAGTAATCCCACCCAATTATTTCAAATGACGCTATAAAGCTTTTTCTAATCATACGTGCATCTTACTATGACATATGTAAGTTAAGACAATCAAATTATTATTATTTTTTTCTGTTTTACTGAAGTATGTGCTTGTCAAAAACCCTTCAAATAACTGCATTAAACATGCACGTTCCTTGTACATTTGTGATATGCTAAAGTATACTTCTTTTTTATAAGAACCATTAATGACACTGTATATGTTATCAATATTTTGATTCAAAGCTATAATAAGCTTTTACTCTGACTTGTGTTAAAGAGGGTCTTAAAGACAGTTGTCCCTCCTTCCTTGGAGAATCTGACCTCACTTTGATATAAATTCTAATTTGGGCTCTGCTATGCTTACATGAATGCACGGTAAGATGATGAGGAGGACCAGCTCTCCTTCACTTCATCCTCTCAGTGTAATAGCAAATGCTGCATCAGTAGGAAATCATTTGATTGGTGTTATCTCATCTAGAACACACAGCCTATAGGTTAACAGATCCCTGTTTGAAGCAGGACGAGTAAGTGTTTGGCACATTGAATTCTCATTATAATTAGAGTGAATAATTAAATATTTATCCTGTGCAAGTCAGCGGGGAATCATCTCAGCCTGTGTCATTAAGACCTATTTTAATTATTATAGCTCGGTAATCTCAACGCGGTACCTCACGAACCACAAACACACTGTCACCTTCTTCACCATCATCGACAGAGCTCATATCACCCGCGTATATTTTCAGGAAATTGGGTTTTAAATGGTTTCTGTGATGTTTTTTTTCCCACTTTCAGAGGTAGAAAACATACAGCACTAGTTCGAGTTTCAAAATGTAGCACAGTACAGTGTTAAAAATGGTAATAAATCACCTTTTACATTATTTTTATTTATTGCTACGGATGTTTAAAATAAAGAGGTAAATACTGTGCAACTGACAACATCAGCTGATTTCAGGTTTGTATATAAAAAAAGGAAGAGCTGTAGTAATTGGTGTTCTATTGTCCTTAATAAACCACAAACAAACTTACAAATGTAAAAATGACTTATTATACAGACACTTCCAATTTTAATGCTGTTAGATGATTTGTTCATTGCTTCTACACTATTGGTTTTTATAGTTCTGTTGTGGATGACTTTTGCCTCTTCATACATTTCTTCATACATTTCTGCAAAACTGAAAAAAACGTACCTACGCATACAGTACTTACGACTTACGTCAGTTTCCAGTTGAAACGAACACTAGAGACAGTAAAACTCCCACAACTTTTATTCCTTATGATATGCAGGTAAATTTGTGATATAATAAAGGCTAATTTTCACACAATTAGTTGCAGAATGTTATATTATGACGTTAAAACATGTTTTAAAAAAAGCATTCTAAAAAAAACTGCAATACGTACCTGTACCACCTAATACAAACGTGCCACGGTCACATTTTAAAAAACGTGTTTTAGCGCCACTCTCTGGACATTACACTTTTAAACTGCGGCAAAATGTGCTGTAAGGTACATAATTACGGGGTTGCAGAAATGTATTTTCAATGACTTTTCAATGTATTTTTGTCATTCTAACCAGCAGGCGTCACCAGCGTATGATGTTTCAAGCGCTTCAAAACATTTTCCAGTGGATTTATAATACAATGCATTAACATAATGTGATAAGAAATATCAGTTTCAAGCAGAGTTTTCTTGCTGTAAATATTAACATAAGTGCATGTTTTGTTTTCTGCATTGAATTATTGTATAGTGTAAGAACATACTCTAAATGTTCTGTGCTGAACCGTATGATTCAAATAGACAGTTTTTTCTTCTGACTTATTCACTGAAAGGAACCAACTCAAAAGAGTGATTCATTTCCAAACAAGAATCACAAATGTCCTGATCTGAGCGCTGAAATTTGTGAGAAAATATTACTCTGAACAGTACATAAAGACCTCTTCAGAATAGGATCTTTAATATATATTTTACTGGAGCACAGCATAATTTTGCTGCAGCCAAACAGTTTTAAATAGTTTTATAGTCTACTGAGTCAGTCATTCAATGCGCATTACAAAAACAGGCTTTAGAAGTGAGTATATTATGCTGTATTTTCATATCACTGAACCTGAAGTCCATCACTGCCCAACAGTCATTCATTTTTCAATTGATTATGTCAAACTGAGGACTGTTCGCAGAGGATATGGTCTTGTTTTCCTCACTTTTTAATGATTTGAGAAACACCAAAACAATAACAAGCCGTAGCTATAGGATCGATACCTGAAACAGAGCAAGTTCTATATTAAAACACAATACCAGCCAGCCACAAATTACATGATCTATACTCAAAAACATTGTTGCAAAAGCTCATTGATTCCGCCAATACAATAATAATAATAAACAATATGCCACACACTGCATGCAATAACGTCTGTAAGTCTTAAGTACTGTCTATTAAAGGATCCAGACTCTACACTCTTGTTAATGTCGAAGTCGTCTTTGTCAAAGTTGAATCTTTAAACCACTTTCTCATATCCATGAACTTTACTTGATACCATTGTTGCACATTAAGTGAAGTTTTTGCAAATAAACTTCCTTCCACCGGTCGAGCTCAACCTTAGCCTGTCTGAGCTTCTACGCCAGCCCGCGGCTTCCTATTTGAGGCCTTCAAAAAAATCAAAATACCACTTCATCTTTAAAAAAGGGGAGGAGACCGAAAGAAACTCAGAGTTTAGAGAATAAAACCTGCTCCCGACCAGGGCTGCGTTTCCCAAAAGCAACCATGGTGGTAAGATCCATAGTTCCCAATAGAGTTCAATGGAACTATTTGCTTTTAGTAAAACGTACCCCAGGTTAGGTTCACAGAGTAAGTTACCATGGTAACTGATCCTGAGTCAAAGTTACTTCTCATTCAGATACAGGCTTGAGTTACCTTACATCCCGAGTTTGACAAACCTGCCTTTATGAAACGGAAAGTTTCTCTTATTTCAGGGTTAACATACTCTGAGTTTTCACTTAACCTCCTTTCTGAAACGGGCCCCAGGACTACTTACTACTTTTGGCTACAGGCAGGTGATTTTTTTTTTTTCAGAGTTTGAACTATACTCTGCAGGACATCAGCTCTCCAGGATTTATGTTGCCTGTCCCTTTTTCAGATCCTACCTGTTTTATCATTATCGCTTTGTCTATTTAAACAAAGAATCACTTAACGGCAGTAAAGTATGGAGTGCCAGATTTTTGTTGTTGTTGTTGTTGTTGTAATTGCAATGGTTTGTATGGTGAAAAGTGTTGTATAAAAGGAAAAAAAAAAAAGTGTAAGTAATGTATTAACTTACTAACAACAATTTTGGTAATGCAATTTGGAATCAGTATCCGACTACAATTTGTATGTCATCTACCCAGCTCTGGGGTATAATATAATTATGTTTCAAGTTCTGTTTTCTGTGTCTTGTGGCATGAACGCTGCTTTTTAAAAGGCGTAACTAACTTTTCTTAACGTGAGGACGCAGCCCTAAAAATAGCTCAGCTCCTGCTCCGTTCTGCTATACTCCAGGGCTCTGGGTGGAATAAGGATGCAGCTCGTTGACGTCATACGCGAGTCAGTGGATCGTGAGGCTCACAGGCAGACAGCAGCGTCTGGCTCACACCGATGATGTACGACTGCAGACAGAAAAGCGAACTAACCGCAAACTAGTCAAGCTGCACTCGGCCCGTCATCCCGATACATCATGTGCCATGCGCTAATTAGGACTGTCTGTGTCTGCAACACATTCCTGCATATGCTTCCTCTGTTTCTGAGGTGATGAATGTAGCTCTCACCACGCACAGCAAAAATGCCTTTTTCCAACACGGTTCATTAATTACCCACAATGCACTCTGTCACTTGGCTCCCCGGTGTCAAAGATGGCGTCAGTAGGCCAGCTGTTCATGGGATCTGATACTGTATCAGAGAGTGCTGAGCTTTCCAGCCCTTTGGACCAGTTAGCGCTTCCCTCTTCACGGTTCAGAATAGGACTGTGACGATCTCTGGACTGGAGGAATATGACATAAACATAAACAGCTTGACATAAACAGCTCTTTTAAAACATTAGTCATTGTATTTTTTCCATCATGTATCAATGTGCAATCAAAATATGTTATAGTACTTTTCTTTTGGTAGCCAAGGGCAAATGGGGTTCGAGCCAGACGCCGAGCACTGCCCTCGCTAGGGTTAAAACTACTAGGGCTCAGAGCTGAGCTCCCGGCGCGCCCCCCTGGACAGCAAACCAAAAACAGCTATTCTTTTTTGCATCAAGAGGAAGTATGAACTCGTGAACTGTACCCCGCAATTATAGAATACAACAAATGAGTGCAATAACTTTGACTGAAATATGATTTTCATCTAATTTTGAGTTGTTGATGATCATCTAATTTCATAAGGTTTCATATTTTACTGGAACAGTAATGAGATTTTAATCCTCATGCATGTCCGGTTATTTCAAAAAGGATTTTTGTTTTTCTGAAAATGTTTTGGGGGATTTTTCCCGCTACCTTGTTACACTTGTGGTGTTCCAAATGAATAATGACCAGCCTATAAAAATGTTTATAGATTTCTCTTTATATTATTACCAAATATATTGAATACAAATAATAATTTTTTTGATTTTTATATTTATCTAAAAAAAAAAGAGTTAGAATCTAATATATTGGGGAAAAATTAATATTTTTTTCCATTTAAACTTTAGCTAATTTAAATTGGGTTTTTTTGTCATTATTTTTAGTATATTTATATAGTTCCTATTAATATTTCTGTTTTAATTTGAGTTATTTTAATACACCATTTAACTAAATGTAAAAGTTGATGTATTTATTTGTTTGTTTCAATTTTCATTCATATTTTAGTTTAAGTGAACTATATATATGATAAAGAAGAGTTTTTTCCCCACTTTATGGTCCTCAATAGTCTGTTATTTACTTGTGAGAATGGCATATTAAAATGATCGTTGACACCCTTTCCATCTAACGTTTTAATCTCTGTCGCTTAGGAGGAAAAATAAACAGGCTTTCACTCACTAAATATAGCAGCCATCATCATTAGCAAGCGGAGAAATGGATTGATGACAAACAGGAATCAATCTATAGTCTGTGGAGCGAGAAGAGAAGATTAAAAAGTGGAAATTGAGGCCATTTCTGGATAGATTTCCCAGCCGAAAGCTGAACGCAGACCAAAAGCTGTGCTGCCCTCAGGCTCGTGCTCAGCCTTATCATTCCCATCCTCTCTGTATCGCCTGCGTTTATCTTCACATTATAAGAAAATAACATTTCACCTAAGTGTCTTTTTATGTTTCCTCCTAATGCTTTATCTATCGCGCGATCGTCATATTGTGGTGCGAGTGCTGTTGTTTGTCAATGGCTGTGATGGTCAAATATTATGTAAAATTGCAGTGGCCAGGTTTCAAACGGCCAACTAACAAGCTTGAATTCTCCAGCCTATTTCCTCCTAGTTTTAATGCCAGAGCTTCTTTCAAAGCCAATGTTCCTCTTCCAGAGGGATGGTTTTCTGGGATGAAAACGCAGTAAAATGGCTGGAAAGGTTGCTGGTAAGAAACTACTGCACCCTTCAGCAAGACATCTAACTCTAGAAGACCAAGCGCTGATACTGCCTCCCTGAGGAGATTTTTAGGAAATATTATAATTAAGTGCACAAGGACAGCACATGCATATGCAGTACATATGTATGAGTTAGAAGGCTAAATTTGCCATATATTACTGAGATATAAACACAACTGTTCAAACGTTTGGTTAAAGGAAGGCTCTTCTGCTCACCAAGGCTGCATTTATTTAATTAAAAATACAGTAAAAGCTGTAAAATTGTGAAATATGATTTGAATTTAAAATAGCTGTTTTTGTTACGATATCCAGCTGGAGTCCCTCATTGTTTCCACCGGAGGGCACTCCCAACTAGATCTGTGCTCCGGTTCATGAACTACATTACCCATCACGCTGCATCCCTGGGACTAATCACACACACACCTGCACCTCATCACCACACCATCGCATACTGATGACACACACACATAAAAGCCACGACCAAACACCCACTCACTGTGAAGTCTTGCTATGTCCTAGCTATCATTTCCGAGCGTTCCTTCCCGTGTTTGTTTTTCCTGTTGTTACCTTGGACTGTTTATCTTGATCTTGACTGTCTGCCCCGAAATCTGCCTGTATACCTCAACCTTGATTCTGTCCTGTCTGCCGGTGATTGACCCTGCCTGTCGACCCTGAATAAAGAAACTGCATATGGATCCGCACGCCTCTGACTCCCTTGTTACAGTTTTGAATGTGAATGTATGTTCAAATGTAATTGATTTTTTGTGATCATTGCTGAATTTTCCGTGTCTTTAGTGTCACATGACCCTTCAGAAATTCTAATTAGTTGATTTACTGCTCTAGAAACATTTCTGGTTATTATAAATGTTCAAAACAGTTGTGCTGCACAATAAGTGTTGTGGAAACCGTGATGCATTTAATTTTTCAGGATAGAAATTTCAAAAGAACACATTTATTTATTTATATTAAATTGTTACAACGTAGACCTTTAATCAGTTATTGTAACCTTGCTTGGTTTTACTAACTTCAAATAGTTTAACTTAATACAAATTACTGTAAAAATAATGTACAGTAAGTTTATATATATATATATATATATATATATATATATAGCTTTCCCTCAATAAACTCCTAATTTGCTGCTTTTTAATAGTTGGTAGGTAGTTGTTAAGTTTAGGTCTTGTCTATTATTAAAGATGTAAAATATGATCATGCAGAATATGCACTGGCCTATGTGCTTTAAAACAAAATAGCCAATATTTTAATCATAGGCATGCTAATAAGCAACTAGTTAATAGTAAGAATTGGTCTTTATACTTTTCTGTACCCTGCACAGAATTGTATAATAAAAAAAACACAGGTTAAATATTTATCAAAATACAAGCTTGTTGATACATTTGCTGCAAGTTATGCAGCGTTAACCCAAATTTGGTATAAAAATATAATCACTTTCAGCATGTGGTGCTCATCGGTCTCCTGCACTTGGTCTGACTCAAGCCTGTTCCATCATAAATCTTCAGAGAACACAAAGCATGGATGATCTCATCACTGTGACTCCACCGAGTCGCCCCAACACAACCAATGGCATTTCCAAACCCAACCGCAATGAAGCCTATGTGCTTTGCAATCATTTCTCACTCGAGGTGTGGCATGTTGGGTAATGAGACCAATCATCTGTGGTCAAACTGTGATATTAATAAGCTTTCGCCCGACTGGACTCAGAAGCTGCGTGATTACCTGTCACACTTCATTTGTCGAATGTAAAAACGCTACATGACTGTTTCCTGCTCTCAATTCAGCAGTGATCGCATTCAGAAAGCTTTGCTATATGTCAAACGGAGCCACTTCACACGTTATTTATGTATCTTTCACTGCGCTCTGAGGATTTGAAGGACGTGTTTTACATCAGACATAGATTGATAGATTCACTGAACTGATTTGATCACTGTCACTGTTAGCCTCATTTACAACTACCGCCAACGTTCCTCTTGTGTTATTCGTGTGTTGCTAGCAGGTGTAAAAGGCGTAAATCACCTGACCTCTGATGGGATCTTAACATCAGGTGTAAAGAATCCCAAGAAACAGTGGCGATGTCTGCTCCCTGGGTTTAAAATGTTCTCAAAGGGCCTGATATGAGACGTGCTGAGATACCACATCTTTATTCGTAAAGCTCAAATTGGCCCACCATTATCTTTTAATTACCACAACCCAATATTGGGCCCTATTATAGGCAGATAATTAATCATGTATAATGGTGCAATAGGATATTGTGATTGGGGCAGAAAGGTTGGGAGGGGGTTATTTTGTGCAAACAGCGAGCTAATAGCAACTCTTCTGAGTTTCATTATTTGCACATGAATACACTCTGAATAATGGATGAACGGCTGTGTGAAGGGCCAGTGAGCGGAGATGAAACCGTGGCGTAAATTCACTGCTCTTTATAGAATTCTCCATCAGGAATCAGCTCAGCTTTCTCAGGCCAGATTCATGTTTACTCGTCTAAAGCAACAGTTCAACCCGAATTAGAAATGCTGTTGACATTTACTCACCCTTATGTTGATCCGAACTCATATGAAAGACAGATGAAGGCCATGCTTGTCCATACACTAAACGTGAATGAGCTTGTAACCCAAACACTCTCTGTAAAGTATCACAGGACTTTTATATGAATTCATTCCGTACTGTTGTGTGAAGAACAGAAAGTTGCTGTTCATCTTCCTCTTCGACATGAAAACCTGGAAGGTTCCACAAAAGTCACAAGAACTTGAAATTGGAAAATGTAACATCATTTTAATAATGCATATTTATTCCATGTGTAAACAGACATTAGGAAAGCAGCAGGTGTCTCAGGAGCTACGATTATAACAGATTCAACCATTTTTAATGACCAACCAATAAAATATCTATTTTGGTCACACAAATAAATGTTCTATAATTCTGAAACTGTTTTGTTGGTGTATTCTCACAGTACTTGGTGCTTTTGTAAAATAAAGAAAAGAAACAGGGGCCGCTTTCTGTCTTTCAGAAATGCATCACTAAAATGAATCAGTGAATACTTGACACACAGACATGAGAAATATATCTATAGAAAGCTTGACATGTCTACTTTTAAGAGGAAACACTGCACCTGTTAAGTTTGAATGGGTTTTTTTTTTCAGGCTAGTGGAAAGAAAACATCATAAAATGCACCAAGGTGATTTCCAGTTCTGCCGTCTGAGCTGTGATCACACCCACAAGCTTCTTTAGCTTTTAATGTTACATTACGTGAGTCGTAAACAGAGCCGGACCATTCATCTCTTCATCTCGGCTGCTGTTCGTTTCTGGGAGAAGATGTTGCATATTTTCTAACGCACTTTTTCACAAGTAAACAGACATCCAGAAAGCGGCTACTGGAACCAGAGCTAAAATGATTTGCAGATGTAACTATTTTTAAAGTCTAAAGCAGATTTCTGGACATCTCACAATGTGTATTTTCCACAGCTGATGAAGAAAACTCCATAAACTGATGTTTTACCAGTGGTTTTTCCTCATTCAGTTCCATCAGTCTTAACAGATGTTCAAGATGGAGATTCTGTCCTGCCTCATTATATCTGTTTGTAGGACGGGATCACACAGTATCTGGTCTGAGGTATAACGCTGCTGCTATTGTGATTTTCTTTTCCTGCCCATTGTAAACAGCTGTAATCAGAGTCTAAAAAGACCAGAGGAAATGAAATAGCCTCTGGTTTCCATCTTGTCTGCCGTGCCGTGGACCGGAACGCTTTAATTAGAGCCGGACTGCTCAAGCGCTGCTCAAATAAAGCACAAGTAAACCTCATCTTCCTCTCTTCTCTTCTCTTTCTGTTTATGCATGAATATGAATTCTGACTGATAGCTGTTGACTGAAAAGCCTGCATGCTAACGACACACAGTGCTGTATTTATTCATTTTTATCCTAATTTAACGCACATGCACTGTGTTTTGAGTGGCTTTCTTTAGTCATTCAAAGAAAGGGCCCGTTTGAAATGTTTCTGAATTCGACAGTTACAGGAGGCTGTTAATGAATCTTAGATCTGTGTATTTGTCCAAGCTCTCTTTGGGATCATAAGAGAATGTAAAGCAAAAGCTAAATTAATTGGTATGAAAAACAGATTTTTCCATTAACACAAACTGCCGAAAGCAATGCACACACGCCGCTAGCGTTGGCCATCGGCGTCTCGTTCTTGCTCTGATTGGCTGGATTCGTCTGCGCAGCAGTTCTCAATGCATTTATTAATATACATTTATTAATGTCAACATATTGCACGTGCCAGTGGTATTTCCAAATGATAAGATCTAGTATGGAAAAATCAATCCAACTGCGTCATGCTCATGGCTGACGAGGCAAATTCAGATGTTCAAATATTTATGAGGCATCAAGTAAATCTGATTTGTTTGAAGGATTGATTTGAAACAGTGATTCACGCTGTTTTTGTTTTTACACTGCCATACTTGACACCATACATCGGATACAAAACTACTTTTGCAATTTGCATGACTAAAAGTTGCAGCACTGACATAAATATTAAATGCACAAACCACCAAAATAATTATAATCCAAAGTAGGTTAGACACGCTTTGGATTGCATGCAGCACTTTTATCCTTGTAACATCAAGACATTTGTAATATCGAGCTCAGATATAACATTGCAGACGTCTCTGATATGCCAAAGGCCGTCTAGTGAATAGAGAGATGTTTGTAGGTGTTATGGTTCATGAAAGTGGGACTCCAGCATTAGTATCAGTGCTTCTCTGTAAGCATTACAGAAGAAGAGAGAGAACAGACTCTTTAACTTAAGAGAGGTTAGACAGCCAGGAGTTCAGATGCTATTTTTAAACATAGTGCATCTCATAAAGCAGCTCACGTGCTGCCTTTTCACTTCAGCCTTACAGACCTCTGCTTGTTTTATTGATTGCTTGATTTTTTGCATACAAAAAAAGGGTTTTAAAGAAGCGAGAAGTGCTGTTGGTGCCTCATGAATTGTTCCAATTGAACTAGAATTATATGTGTCTGGGTCAATGATTGTATTATTTTTAAATTGCATTGCTACTAGTAGTAGTATTTAAATTTTGACATTATTTTTTTTTATTAAATATAATAAAATATTTTACAAATTGTTATTTAATTGAATTATTACTATTATAAAAAATATTACAATTAGAATATTCTTAAAAAACAACACAACTATATTATTATTATTATTAAAACATTTAAAAAAATTTGATTGACAGCTTCACAATGCAACTGTACAAAGAAAAAAAAAATCTAATTCAATAATACCGTATATGGTAAAAAAAATTGAAATAAAATAAATAATAATAATAGTAAATAGCTAATTTGAGGCTTGTCATAGGCTGAAATTATTGCATCTTACTCTTGAAACCTGCTGCCCTTAAAAATGTGACATCTTCAACATTAGAAAGGTCTTCACTTTGACTCCAGGTCTTCTCGTCTCTAAAAGGATTCTTAAAAATGTAAAATAAAAACCGAGGCTGAAGCATGTAGCTTCTCGAAGGCTTTAAGGCTTGATTTATGGTCAAACTGAGTTTTCCAGCTGCTTTACATTTAGTACAGCGATACTGATGAGGACAGGCTTTATTTGACCCTTGACCCACAGACATTATGAGCAGAACTAGGAGAACCCTTTTCTTTCTCTGTAATCTACTGACATTTGCTCTGGCTGGGAGATACAGCAATTCCATGGAAGTCTTCTGAAGGGTTGTCTTGACTGATCTATCATCTAGCAGAGAACTGAGCTTCAGCAGTGACGT
This sequence comes from Enteromius treurensis, assembly GCA_032275025.1. Taxonomy (NCBI): domain Eukaryota; kingdom Metazoa; phylum Chordata; class Actinopteri; order Cypriniformes; family Cyprinidae; genus Enteromius; species Enteromius treurensis. The sequence goes on from JAUCMU010000036.1 coordinate 12,757,188, forward strand.
CAAAACCCTGAAGACGGATTCACCGCCGGCTCCTGAGGCTTTAGAATGGGCTTTTCCAACTCAAAAGTCAGAGAAACCCTATCTATCTGTCTATAGTGTGTGTGTGTGTGTGGTAAAAACTTTTTTTTCAATTAATGAATACTTTTAATGAATCAAGGATGTGTTTATTTGATCAAAAGTGTTTGTTGAGCCGTGTATTAGAATGATTTCTGAAGATCACGTGACACTGGAGTAGACTGGAGACATCACAGATATATATTACACTATAACACAGATTCACACAGGAAACAGATGTCAAATTGTAAAAATATGTCAGATTTCAACAGCATTTTTCATCTCATTGAATGCTTCTGTGACGTAAAAACATTCAAATGAGCAGTAGTGAAAACCCAAGCAAGCAGTCATGGACACTTCTAGGAGCAAAAACCATTTTAATTTCTACATGTAATAAAAGACAACATATTTGCAGCAAGTAATTTCAAATTCCAATGTAAGCAATATTCAAAGTACCTGGCGACTTGTAAAACCCCCAAACAAACAGGATGTGAAGAAGCACTGGCTGAGCGTGTCTCACGCACCATTTGGAGCTTGCTGGAGCTTCGCTGGTGTTCCACATAAATTGCTCCCTGAAGTTATTGGATTTCTGCGGAGCCGGCGGACACTGACAGCTACAAGTTAGTTCTCGGGCAGGCATTAATTAGGAGCGGGTGGGAAAAGAGAGCGCCGCTGACGCTTTCTTAAGCTACTCACTTTCCATTAGGTCCGAGCATCTGTCCTGGTCTCAGCGAGAGCCTGTCAGAGCCCTTGCTCCTCCAGATCATCACACGCGTGCATCGCTCCTCAAGCTGTTTAGAGACGAGCGGCGAATGCGAAAGAGGAGCTTTAATCGATGAAGAGAAACAGTCAAAAAGTGAAGTGTACTATCTGTGCGTGAAACACGTGAGTGTCAATCCCTTGTGAAACGATGCTGGATCGGACAGAAGGTTTCTGCTCGTGTCAGTCACTGACGGTCCGGCCTTGACCTGAAACACACACACACACACCCTTTAGAAAAGCACAATCAGCTGCATGCACACGCTTCTGTAGAATTTAAAGAGACAGTTCGACACAGTTGAGTGTGTGTGTGAGTGGACGAAATTCATGAAAGAAAGAGAGTATCTCTGAATCTCAAAGTATTCAAACATAAGTGTTTCTCTTCCAAGACAAAGTCCTGAAGAAGAAGCCAAAGCTCTCTGACGATGCGACTCTTTAACAGACTGCTTCAGATGGCTTTCATTAGGCTCCAATGTTCCCATCTCTTCCAATCAGCAGCCGCTAAACCATTACAGCAGGTGAGTCCAAACTTTTAATGCACTGAGCTGCTCTTGATTCCCCGCGGAGCGTTTCCCTGCTGCTAATGCGGCCGAGCAACGGCTCGAAATGCACCATTAAACCTGCCGGAGAATTAACTTGGACAGAACTTCATTATGTCACACACAAGGCCCTGCGACTTGAAGATTTCAGGAAAACCAATATTGCTGGCTACAGAAGCGAGTTGGTTCGTTTAGATACATAATTAGAGTCAATCGGCCATGGAGCTGTGGAGAAACACAAACAGACGAACAACTTCACACACCGAGCCAGCAAAAACCAACACCGTCACATTTAGACGCTTGGTCAAGACCCTTTTGCGTCGCTTTTTGAAGCTCAAGGTCACTTTTCGACATGAGAATTTATGCAATAATGCCATTGTTTTTACACAAAATGATCACGTCTGCATACCGACGCTAAGGGTTTCGTATGGAGGGACAGATAGCTCTCTGATTTCAGCAAACTGATCCTCATTTGTGTTCTGAAGATGAACGAAGGTCTTCTGGGTTGGGAACAACATGAGGGTGAACTAACTCTTTAATATCCTAATGATTTTTTAGGATACATACAATGTATTGTTGGCTATTGCTACAAATATACCTGAGCTGCTTACGACTCCGAGGTCATAAATTATGGAAAGCAGTGATCAGAAGGCATATTCATGGTGCTGAAGCTCTGAGGAGGTCACGCTGCTTTAAAAGAAGTGCGATATGAAGTAAACATCCGAACGCAGTGAGTTGGGCTCAGGATTCATGCTGACAGACAGTTTCATTTGCGGAGCGGACACTAATTTCCTCCGTCTATAGGAGCGTGTTGAGCTGAGAAACACTGCTGAGACGCATTCATTCTCTCCTTCATTTGCATTGAAATGGGAATGCCATATTTCATTCCTGCCCCTGCTACACTTGCACTTATTTATATATTTACAGTAGAGAACACGTTCCCTCCGCTCGAGTGCGATGACGATCTGAGCGGCTTGGGATTTTGAGGGTCTGTAAACGAGTTTTCACAATTAACCTGCTGAAGCATCACTTTACATCAGGGATGGAGATCAGCAGAAAGCATGCCGCTCATTTCAGTCTGACAGTCAGGTTCAACACTGTAGAGCGGTCAGTGTCCTCGCAAAGCATTTCAGAGTCAGGGTTACGGCGATATGAAACATGACCTCTCGGTGATTCTGAACGATGGTTAAAAGATCTAATAATGTGTGGGTTTAGCAGATGGTGCAAATCGGTTGTAGCTTTTGCAAATCTGATGAAAAGTTAAATATGATTCATCATTTCTGATTCATGTAGACAAACACAAAAGCCATCCACCTCTCCATCACGTGGAAAGGGTGGGGGGATGGCCGCCCCCTCCGTCTCCCTCCCCGGGTGCTATTATTTGTGTTTTCTCGTGTTTGGTTTTGTATTGAATGTCTGTGTTTCCCAGTCTCCAGGGTCAGTCGTTAAATGTTATTTATGTTCTAAACATTACTATATGTTACCCACATTATGGATGTTACTTCAGTTTTTTTTAATAAAGGATAATTGTTTAGACACTCCACGACTCCAACGTTCTCCTTTCCTGCACGACTCGTAACATTAATGACTTTTTTGACCACTTTTTTAGACTTTAAAGGTGCTTTTGCATCCTTCATGAAGCTTGACTGTTCGCTCCAGGGTTTTAGCTAAAACCTAATGATATAAAGTACTAAAATAACTCAAATTAAAAACTCAAATCTAAAACTTCATAACAAACCATATAGACATACCTTTCAGGTTCATCATAATGAATGACTTTTTTGGGGATAATTTCATGAAGAGATAATGAAGCTTGACATGTTTATTCCAGGATTGTCATTTGCTAAAACTTAACAGAACAAAAAGAAAACTGCAATAAAATATGACTTTTCAGCTCGAGTATTTAAGACAACCTTTGACACGACAAACCGAAGTACTAAAATAACTTGATTCGACGGAGGTCAGACGATACTGAGATGATAGCTAGAGTAAATGATGACAGCAGAACAAATACTTTTGTCCCGTGTCAACACGTATAATTAACAAAGTTCTCAACTTAAATGGCACCAGAAGGAAATGAGCTCTGTACACAAAACCGTACGATCAAAACAGCACATCAGTCAGAGAAGAAAAGCCGTGTCATCTTCATTCCCTCAGTTTTGTGTGATTTGGTATGATTTCCCTCCCGACTCTCCTCCCGGGCCCCGTGGTGTTAATTATACTGCCTCTCTCTCCCTTCAAGCGAGTCGAGCGCTGGAAGTGCATTCATCTTGACTCCCTCCTTCAGTACAAAGCCCTGTTTGAAGAGTCCTCTGGTGAAGGCCCAAAGGCAGCTGATTCAGACCAGAACCAGAGCAGAGCAGAGGATCTGCAGACACATGCAGGAGCTGTGTCCGTGTCTCATTCGGCTGACCGCCGTCTCTCAGGACACACTACGCGTGTGGTTTGTCTGTGTGCTTCCCAAAACTGAGACGCTAAAGTCAATCTGAAGCAGATTAAAACTGCTTTCACAGCATAAAACACCTCCAAGAGTTCCACACCACTTTACAAGAGAGGTTTTTGCTCTAGAACAGGTGTGATTATGCTGTGTGTGTGTGTGTGTGTGAGTGTGTGTGTGGGGGGGTAGCTGACAAATAAATATAGGACTGTGTCCTATGGTGTGACATGGCAGAAATGTAAACAAAACAAAAAACAACAACAGAAGAAACATTATAAAAAATATATAATATATATCTTTAGTTATATATGAGATACAAATAGCATGAGAAAAGTTTATCTTCAGTGTTTTTTTTTGTTTGTTTTATTGTTATATACTTTTACTGTCACACCACAGGACAAACTGATACTGTACGTCAACTACCTACGTACAGTATATAAGGTGATTTTGTGTTTATAGAAAGCACTTTAAATATAAGTAAAGCGTCTACTTTTAATGTTGTAGATAAGTTGTGTTGAAAATGTTGAAATTTGGTTGATATAAAGTTTGATATTTAATATTTATGGAAACAATCCAACAATGCGATTATTCTGACTTGTGCATATTAAAATATATAAAAAAGAAAAATGGAGCATTTAAAATTTTAGTGTTTTAAGTGAGTAAAACCATCTTACAGACAACTGTTTTATTGTATTTATGCTTAAACCCTTTTTTATCTTTGACCCATATATATATATATATAAGTGTTTGTTTTTCACTTAACCCAAGCAATTCAAATGTTTTTATTTTAAGAATTCTAAGCTTACATGTTATAATCAAAATTATTATTATTATTATTTACTGTATTTATTTATTGCCATGAAATAGAAATTAAAAGGAAACTGCAACAATGATCAACCTTTCCTCACAAAAGAGTTTATATCTTACAATTTGGGACTTTTCTTTCTCAGAATTATAGGCTCAGTAACTCAGACTTTAAATCTGACAATTCTCATTTGTTTTCTCAGAATTGGGACTTTAAATGGCAAGTTGCTTTGTCTCTGCCACAGAATACAAAAGATAATTGCAACCTCATTATTCCAGATTCTAACAAGTTTAAACATCTCAATTGTGAACTCTAAACATCTCGCAATTAGAACTAGAGACAAAGTGAATGAATCTGAAGCCAGATGAGAGTCACAGCTCTGTTTGTACCTGCTCTGACTTGAACTTTTATTACACGAGTGAACACAGGTATATGTGGCACTTCTAAATGATTTACACCCCAGCAAATGAATCCGACAAGAAAACAGCTGAATAAACCATGCAACAACTAAAACATTCAAGACGCTTTCCAGCCGGGACTGATGGGAAGAGTTTAACAGACAAGCAGGAGACAGCGCTCCCATTGGACCCGTGTGTGTGTGTGTGTGTGTGTGTGTGTGTGTGTGTGTGTGTGTGTGTGAGAGATATTTAGGGTTGCTGACAGAGACAGCCCGAGGCTCAGAGCTGTTGACCACTTCACGAGAAAAACAAGTCATTCAGACTCACGAGCCAATCACACTTCAGCACGGAATCACACCACAGACTCTTCCGATTGATTATTTTGCCTTTTTGAAATCATTTAAAATGACCATTTCCTCACTAAAATCCTCATCACAGCAATGCATCCATCTACTGTTAATGATTTTCATAATCTCCAGTATTCTTAATAGTGATCCTCATTAAATTCTCGTTACTGTACAGCGATGATATTTTTTATTTAAATAGCATGTATTAAAGGAAGCACAACAAACACTGCCACGATATAAAAACACTTTCATTTAAAAGACATTATATTGTCAAAGTGGGTTTCTTTCTGAATCTGCAGCGTGCTGTTATTGGTGATAACGCCGCTGTCCGTGACAACATGCCCCAATCTATCAGATCAGCTGAATCTCTGATAAAACACACTGCTTTTATATATATATATATAAATATATATAATTTTAAATGACCGTTAAACACACTTTCCCCTAAAATCATTACCAATGCACCCATTTACAAGCAAAAGTTAGATAAAAAATGAATCACACCCAAAATAAAAGTTTTTGTTTACATAACATATGTGTGTATGCTGTATATATTTATTTTATAATTAAATAAATACATTTACCTTTAGTCATTTTGCAGAAAACACACACATTCGTGTACATCATATATTTAAGAAAAAAAAATGTTTATATATTAAGTATGTTTACAAATAATATTATATTATATTATATATATATTCTTATATTTTATAGGTATATGTAAATATACTCGAGGTTCCAGTCGGACGCTAAACACGCTTATTCTATTCTATCATTAATGAGCAAGTGTGAACGCATGAAATTATATTAGTGTGTGTAAAATATTTCCAAAGTATTTACTGTATGTGTAAATACACACACAAAGTACACATTATTATATAAACAGAAACTACATTTTGGATGCAGTAATCGTTTGACAGCACTAGCAAAAATCAAAAATCAATATATTTTTGTTTATTATTTAAATCATGACGATGAGATTTACGAGGAAATGAATATCCAGTCGTCTGAAGCATTGACCCTGTTCCATGAGAACAATTGAACTGATCTAGTGTTGCATCCGAAAGTGAATTTGTTATTTTTAGACTGTCTCCTGTACTGAGGTGAAGTCACATTATAAATGCTATATAAACACACCCTACAGTGATCGCCACGAGAAGATGGACACTAAAGTCAGCGCATGGCATTGTGGGTAATGCGTGTCTGTTAATTGCCCCCTCAGGCTGCTGGGAGGAGAAGGCTTGTTCATTAGCGCTCATTGATCTGCTCTCTCTATCGCTCCTGTCCCAGCTCTGGGCTCCGTGTCACAGAGCCATTAATAATGCAGCAACAATAAAGCCAATGGCTTCTAGTTCATTTTCGGAACTCTCCGGTGCGACTGGACACTATACTTGACACTAGTTTACACCCATCTGTTAAAGACTTTCTGCAGCACATTTCACTAGCATTGCATTGAAAAAGTGATGTGTTTCAGTGCAATATTAGCTGAAACTATGCTAGCGGCAGCATCCTTTAGCACTTAGCTAACACATTATATTACTAGATAAAAGAAAATAAAAATGATTTTATGGATGTATGTTTTTTTATATGTTAATTAAGTGGTAATTTAAAACAAATAATTAATTAATGGTAATAAAATAATAATAATAATAATATACAACTATAATGCATTTATAAAACAACTTATGTATTTGAAATAATTAAATAAAAATTACATTTATTTTATTTTTATCTTTATTTTATCAACTTATTTTAATGAACTTACAGAATGTGATATAGAAAACTTTATTTAGTTAGTTAGTTATTACATAATAATCATAATATATTGCATTTATGAAAGAATTCTAAAACAATTCAATAGTATTTCTAAATAATTAAATTACATTACAATACATTTAATTAAATGTAAATGTTTAATTACATTAAACGTTCATTAAATGTAATTTAATTTGTTTTTAATTTTGTAATTTTACTTTTTATTTATTTGTTAAACATGATGTTAAATTACATTTGCAACATATTTACCTAACATAATGTGAAAAAACACCTTTGTTTATTTCCATGAGTAGTCATGTGACAGGAATTACATTTAGTAACAGCAGTGTGTATAAGAGTAACTGGAACAGGGGGTGATCAGGGGGTGTAGTTGGGTAGGTTTAGGGATATGTAAAGTGGGCGGAGTTGGTGCACCTCTGTAATACCAGTGTATATAACTCCTCAGGAAGTGTCCACTTAACATAAAGTGTAACATTCTGGACAACAATCACACTTTGTATGTAAAGCCTATTCGACTGCCCGCTGCTGTGTAACATCAGAGTAATTACACGATAAATCCAGAGCAATTGTCTATTTACAGTAATATAAAGTGTAACACTATATTTACCGAAAAGTGCTGTTAGTCCTGTTACACATTTGTACTATGTATCGGTGTGTACTTACACTGCGCTTACATACTACTGTTACTATGGAAGTACACAGGAATTAGGGACACTTAATATAAGGTTGGACCAATTATAATTATTATTATTATTTGTTTTTATTATATTTGCTGATAGATAATGCAGACTAAGACCAGAGACATACATTTGCCACTAAATGAGTCACTTTGCTCTCTTCAAACATTCAGACGGTTGATGTTTGTGGAAGGGAAGTGTCAGTCAGTCATCTCTCATCGGCTCTGCTGTGTGTCAGTCATGTGAAGTTTGCTCCGTCTAGCTGCCTCTGTTTCCAGTGATGCTGCTTTCTCAGTTGAATCTCTGATTGGTTTCAGCGCACATTAAGAATAAATTAGGCATTGTGAAGGCCTCGTCCGTCTACATCATTATTACTCCGCTCACGTCTAAATGTCCTCCTCAGGCGCTCTCTCTTTCTCTCTCTTTCACTCTACTGTAGAGCTCAGTCCTTCTCTCCTTCCTCGACTCCCACTCTTCAGCATCGGACAGCCTGCCACGACCAGAGATATTTTTAGAGTGACAGTAAATGGTTAAGGGGAATATATAGGAAGGGAATTAAATCAATATTTTAGTGCACTACTTAAGGTGTGGGTGGGCGAGCTATTATCTGCCACTAATTGCCCCTATCAGCTCTGTCTGTTGAAAGGCATCGCTCTGACAGCCATTAAGTTTCATATGAAGTCCTGAAACATCATTTCTCTCTCACAGCTCCAGTACTGCCATGCATGAGCAGAAACACACTCTGCACAACATATTTCTGAGTGTGAATAGATACTGTAATAAGAGACAAATGGGTCTGCGTTTAGACATCATGTTACAGCAGTGTCCAAAACACAGAAAGACATCAAGCCTTCTCCAGATTTCATGTATGCTAAACATCCTGTGGACTAAACAATCGCACCTGGATGATTAATTGATTGATTATTAAATTAAATTAAATGTAATTTAATTTAGCTACATAAAACTGTAACAATGGTAAATATAATGTAAATTCATTTTTATTATTGTTAAATTAATATTAATAAATTATGTTTTGATCATATATATATATATATAAATTAATTACATTTAATAAAATAATTAAATTAACTATTACTAATAGTTAAATTATAATTACTGATTTGCCAGTTCCATTCAACTTTCTAAATAGTAGCATTTGAACAAAAAACAATAATGAAGAATTTAGCATATTTAATACTATCTAATACACATCATTTTTAACAAGGTAAATTGGGAATGCTATACAATGTTATACAAGTATGTTGTTTATTGTTTATTTTTAGAACAATATAATTGATAATATTATTACCCAGGAGTTTTTTTATTACTATTATTATTTACACATGAACACATCTCTTTTACTTTAGTAGCTATTAGAATAACACAACCGTATATCGATATCTATATATCTGAATGTCAGAGAGGTGGAAGCTGGATCAGTGAATCCGAAACTCTATGTTAAACAGTCACTGTTTTATAGAAGAAGTGATCATCGGCGATGCAGCTGACGAAGGTCGGGATACTAATACAGGGAAAGTTTCAGTGGACTTTAAGTCTATGACCATCAAAGAGGCCGATCTTAAACTCAACACGAGAGCAAATGACTTTAGATTAAAAAAGAGGGCTTGAGGAAATGCTTAGACCACTGCATTACTTGTCTTGAAAATTGCAAGGCTATTTCAGTAAAGGCTCTGGGTGTGTGGGACTGCAATTACAGCTCTCTTTCTCCTCCTCATCCTCTCTATCTTCCTTCTTCCAATCATCATCTGTTTTCTGAACTGCTAGAGGGAGCTGGTTGTTTTTTATATTAGACTTTGATGTATTTCTTAGACTCTCGGTGCTTGGCAATAAAGATCTCTGTGCTATGTTTGGAACGGCGTACGAGCTGTAGGCCTGCTTCACGCTGCACAGAGCTCGTATTAACAGCCTACAGTATTCACACGATCTGTGACGACACTATGCATTCAGCGTGACTTCACCCAGACGCTGATTCTGAACACCCCTCATGTAAATCAAATGCATGACAAATACTGATTCTGATTATTATCAGTGTTGAACACAGTTGTGCTGCACAATATTTTTGTGGAAACGGTGATACATTTTATTTTTCAGGATTCACAGATGAATAGAGAGTTCCGAAAATAAAAATATTTTGTAACATTATAAATGTCTTTACTGTGTCACTTTTGATCTTTTTTTTTTTTTTACTTTATGATAACACAGATATTAATAGTAATTTTTATTTATTGAAAGTTTTTTAAATCATTATTTCAAATAATTACATATTAAACAATCCTTTAAAAAATGTATCCTTTTTCCACAAAATATTATGCAGCACAGTTGTTTTCCACACTGATAATAATCAGAAATGTTTACTGAGCAGTAGATCAGTATATTAGAACATTATTTATACATAGACACTAATTTTACAAACTAATTCAGTGTCCACGCTTCTGGATGAAGTCACTGTAACCAGAAAAAGCTTTTTATGGTTCAGTTATTGATCTTTCTATAGGGTTTCACTGTAGATCTCCATTCATCCTGCCTTGTGACCTTTCCACGGTCTTCCAGTGAGTACCTTTAATCTATAAAGGGAATGATTTGCAGTGTTCTACCCGGGCCGGATGGATCAGGGTCCCATGAGGTCCCGTCTTTGGAGGGTCACCTTCCAACACGACTTGGTTCAGAAAAACAGGGCTTGAATCTTTAGTGAAGAAATATTTTAAGCCAAACTCTGAACGAAGAGCAGAGGAGGCTGGTGAAATACTAAGTTTTTGGAGGCTCAAGAGCTTGGACGCTGAGGCTGTGGAGGCCCCGGGCCCCAGAGCAGGACCCCGGCTTGTGTGCTTAAAAGATAGACCAACAATTGCAGCCAAACTACAGCAGCAGTGCTGAGAGAAATAAACAATACATTTCTATTCACATATCTATACGTTTTTTTTTTTATTTACAACAGCAAATACGTAGCAAATAGAACAATATGAATTAATTAATAAAATCACAGCTATAAAAGCTATAACCAAATATAAGAAATAAAACTAGAAATGCCATCAAAAATTGAGTGCACAGATGGACCATCAAGGGACATTGAAAGCAAAGGAAAAGGTCATGCGTTCGAGATGTAAACACCTGTAAATTAGGAGCATATCAAATATGAACTGTTCCATAGTTTTAGGGCCTGCAACAGCAAAGGCACGTTTACCCTTAAATTAAAGGAGTCATCTGATGTTGCTAAAAAGAGTGTTATTTGGTGTAATGCAGGGGCGGAGCCGGGGGCGTGGCTTCTGGGGCTCCAGTTTTTTTTTTTTTAAAGCCCCAAATCGTTTGGGTTTGTTAATAGTTTTGCAGAAATCTAGTTTTGCAACACATTATACAGAAATGATCAAAACGGTTCAATTCCACTATCCCGCAGGATAAAATATCAGCTGCTCTCTCTCTCCTCTCCAGTGAGCTCACGTCACACACCGCTGTCCTACATAGCCACGCCTCCTGTCAATCACTCAACACGTATCTCCTTTATAACTCCTATTATAACAAATATGTGCTAATTCATAAGGGGTGTTCCCACCATTGAGGACCTCGGTATTTTTCCAATTTCAAAAATTGTAAAATAATTATTAATTTCTACTTGTGTCAAGGATAAAGCCAAGATAACAGATCTTCTCATCTGAGATGCCTCAGCGGTAGGGATGTGTGGTATATAGTCTGCGATCGAGAATTTTGCTAAAACCATTCAAAACACTCCTAAAGTTACAGAGCGCGTGCACACGTCACATGAAGTCTAGACTAGTGCATGCGCGCATTTACCGTGTGCTCTTACTTTTTTTTTTTACAACAGCTCAATAAAAAAAAAGTTAATGAAGAGACTTTTAGACATAATATTGCCCATCTTTGCTCTTTTGCTTTCATCAGAAATCAATCCAAACAGCCACTGTTTCACGTCTCTGAGCAACACGATGATGATTCGTTTCTGATTGACACGGTTCAATCACAGTGACTCACTTATTAAGAGCGCTTTGCTGCCATCTATTGGCGGTTTTAATTTCACATTTCGATTTTTCCAACTTTTAAATCATTTAAAATATCAGTATTTAACATTTTATATGTAATATATCAAAACAATACTTATGCATGTGTCACTGCAGTTAAATTGATTCATTATTTTGGATTTTGGTTTTAAACTTATATTATTATCCAATTTAGAAGCTTAAAACATCTTAAGAAGCACACAGGAAAATCAGGAAATCAGAAAAGTCAGGAAAATCAATATTTTCCCTAATAATCCCCTAATAATCTAACTTCATTTGGGCTAAGCCCGGAATGTTTATAATGTCTGGCTCCGCCCCTGGTGTAATGCAAAGTGATTATGGGGTTTAAGGTTAAAAAACTAATTATTTTCCACATACTGTACATTATTGTTTCTCCTCTAAGCCCCGCCTCCTGAAACGGCTTGATTTGTACAGAGCTTATCTTTCTAAAAAAGTGAGATGTGCTCTGATTGGTCAGCTATCCAGTGCACTGTGATTGGCCGAATACCTCAAGCGTCTGATGGAAATGTTCCACCCCTTCCCATAACGTGATGCTGCCAAAACAATAAAACACATTACAAAGCAGGCATTTGTTGATCCAGTGGAGACATGATTACTAATGGTTGTAAAATATTTTTGAGACTACACTAGCAATGTCACTGTGGTGTACAGTTTTAGTTAAACTTAATTAATTAGTCAACTGGAGATTGTGTTTGTATGGAGGATCTCCCAACTAACACAGAGTTCAGCTATCAACTAGTCGTGGTCATGATGAAACTGTGCATAAAAAACAAAACAAAACAAAAACAATGCTGCATAAAAGACATAAAGCACCTGCAAAGCATCAAAGCAGCTTTGCTTCTAGAGTTCGTAGAGGGGCTTCTCACGGGATCATCTGAAGAGCTGATGCTCTCGCTGCTTGTCTGATAACTGATAACAGCTCTCAGTGATGTGTGTCAGGTCCCCGCTACAATAGCGCTGACATTGGCAAATGTGCCCAGAACAAGAGGGAACCCAATGTGCCTGTGGCTTCCTCTGTTTCTGTTTTGATGAGTGATAGAAGGACTAGGGCCGACTCAAGGCGTAGAGCACACGTATCTTATCTGCTCCTGATTAGACTTCAGTCTGAGACTGCTATGAGTCCAAACGCAGATACAGTAAAGTTACAGTAGCACTTTAAGGTCACCATAACATACATTTTTCTATTGCACATTCATGCATTTAATTAATCAGTGCACATTGCTCGAATCGTTTTTCTGTAATTGTTCATACTCTGTATCTCTCTTAAATAAGATCTCATCAGGGCGTACTGGAAAAACTGAACAGGATTCTCTAAGACGATCCTTAGCTGTTTTAGGTCGTTAGGTTTGATTTATGAGTTCTGACATAAAAATAGGCAAATATGAATTTATATAGACATGTGGAGACCCACGAGGCTCAATCTTTTGACCTCTCCTGTTTAAAAAAAATATTTCTGATCCAAGTATGTGCTGATTTTATTATCAACACTCAACCAATGCTACACCATTAAATAGTGTTGTTTTGATGATTACCTCAAACACAGTAAGATTAGCTCAGATGTAATTATTAATCTAAATGAACCTTTATGACATTTGGAGACCCCCAAGGCTCAATCCTTGGACCTCTCCTGTTTTTAAAAATCTTAGTTTCAGTAATCAAATCGAACTAATAACTAAATCAGTCTTTAATAATCTAAAATCACTCACATTTTTCATCAGCAGGACAGACTGACCTGCAAATTCATTCTGTCCAAAAAACAGCTCCTGCAGGTCAAGAACATCTCATTTGTATGAATCTGACCCACAGTTCTCAGAAGAACAGCAGAGATGGATGATGTTATGAAACCAGGGAGGCCCTCAGGCCTTTCACAAGGGTTCATGACGCAATTTCCAAAAATATCCCAGTGCAAACCAACACGGATCTGGAAACAAAGCAGTTCAGGTTGCCTTGGGCACACTGGACATCACCAGGGGCACTGGGTCAGTCTTCCTCCTCAGCACAGCGAACAAAGTAAGATAGTTGTTATGTTGAGTTTAGAAAACCACCGTCTGGCCATGATGATGATGATATGAATGCAATATTGCTAATCTCAGCAAGCCTGGCTACTTAACATATTATGGACACGTATGGACACTGCATTTGCTGTGATCTAAACGATGTTTGTGTTTTGTCAGAACATAAGCTAGCGTCCCTAGACAGTGCACTGGCATGGTCTCCGATTAAAACACATTGCCGATTTCTCACACGCGAGACAGAATCACTTATTCTTTACTTTATAATTCAGATGTGAGAGTTTCAGTTAAAAATAGTGTGACTTGTCAATGTCAGTGTGTCAGTCTGCCTCCTACGTCTCTGGGAAAGCAAACTATGCTATTTAATTTTCTTGTCTTAGCAACAGGGAGTTTTTTTCTTCTTCTCTTTCTCTCAAACTCCCCCCATTCTATTTCAAATAGATTTTGCCCTGCAACCTCATTCCTATACGTTTGCACCTGTGTCTGGCTTTTTAATGATCCAAAGGGCTGGTGATTAGCAGTAATCAGACTTAGCATGGTAGGGCAGAGGAGAGTCCACCATGCCACTTTAATGACTTGACACTGAAATGAATTTGTCATGGCAACCGTTGACCTAGTGGATATTATTCAAAGCAGAATGTCAAGACTTCAGGAACTTCTGAACGCCCTTCACGGAATAAAGATAATGACGCTTTATTAAAATGGAGATTGCCGCAGAGCATGCTGCTCGAAAACACTTGTCACAGACGGGGTTGTGTGCCTTTCAGAGTTGAATTGAAAATGGCTTTTAATCACCGAGCCAATTCCAGAATTTCAAGTGAGGCAGCAGGATGCAAAATTGTAAATTTAAGCTGAATTAAAAAGGAATAATGCAGTAAGAATTTGTAGGAATTTTCAGTAAGAATTACCCATAACCGCAAATTTGAATTATACTGTTTATAAATACACATTCCAAAATATTAAGAAATACATTATACATTTTATATTTGTACATTTTTATATTTTATATACTTAAAAAATACATATTTGTAAAATTATATAATATTGTAAAAGTATAAATACATGAATATTGTGGGATTATATTTTTTTAAACGTTATTTCTTTCCTTTTAGTTTTTAATGTTCAGTAAGAATTCCCCATAACCCGACGCGCAACACATACATTTCCAGCATCTTTAAAATATAAAACCAATAAACATTTGTATTATAGCCCACTTGCTTAAAATTCTCATTATAAAATATGAATAAATATGTGTGTGTGTGTGTTTACTACTCACTGCAAAAATAAAATAAAAGGAAATAAAAAGAAAAGAAGATTTTGTAAAATAAATAAATAAATAAATAAATATAGCAGTGAAAGAGCAGAATATCTTGTCCAGAGCTAAACAATAAACAGTCTTACCCGTGGTCTCCAGCTTTAGCTCTTTAGAGGTGTTGCAGCTGAAACAAAGGGAGAAAAGAGTATTCTTTAAGGACGTGAAAAAAACAGAAGAGGTAAACAACTCAAGGCTAGTAAAAAAAGCAGTATTGAGCTGGTCTGAGCTAGTAACAACCATCTCAGGCTCATACTCCCCGGAGAGAAAACAGCAGTCTACACCCAGCATCATTACACCCTGCCCAACACAACCTGTGTTTTCAGACGCCGCTTCTTAGAGGTGCCACAGTCTGTGACATTTAACTGTGAGCAAGCAGCACAACACACACACACACACACACGGGGACGCAGAGCCGGATGAATGGAGATCCCTGGGGCGCTCAGCTCAGCTGCCAAGGGTTCCAGTCCCATGCCAGCCAGACACGGCATGAATGGAATGAAAAATTCTATACCCATGACGTCAATGGAGAGGAATAAATAAATAAATAAAAATGACAGTGGGAGAGAAACGGAGTGTGTGTGTGTGTGTACTCTAGTCCTTCTGTACTGTAAACTCTACAATAACACTTTGCTATACTATTAGAGTTCATGATCTTCATCTCTTGTATTCAAGTTTTAGTTATTTTATTGTGTGTTTTTGTAATATTTTTTTATATTGTCACACTACAGATTTGTACACTACACGTTACATATTTTTATTTCTCTATAGTTTCTTATAGATTTTTTTAAGTTATTCAACTTAAACTAAACAAAAATGTTATTAATAAATAAGTTACGTATATAATTATTTTTTGTTTTTAGCAACCACGTCAATCATATATTTATTATTTCAATATATTTTATTAACATGAGCAACTTAAATTAAAATTGCATAAGCAGAAATCTGTATTTTCATTTTGTTTTATTTTATTTATTAATTTTTTTCTAAATGTATGTCTTTACTAATATCTTTACAAATACTAATATTTAGCCTACTAGTTTTATGTTACTAATGTCATCATGTTTTAACATGATGTACATATTGGTATGGGCAACGTATTTTTCTAATTTTTTATAGGTTTTACATCATTTGTCAGTGTAATTCATATAACGCACATTTAATAAGTGTACATGTATTTGCATACAGCTTCAACAGTTACCTGCCAAGCTTGTTATTACTCAGGGCTAGTGTTTTGTTCACATCTGTGGAGGTGTGTGTGTATGTGTGTGTGTGTGTGTGTGTGAACACAGCTGATCAGATTTATTTACAGCAGCAACTCTTAACAGAGGAAATACTTTCATATCATGTAATTGATGTTTCATAACACTCTGTATTATGGTCTGTATGTATAATATACCGTAAAGGTGTTATTGATGGATTATAATGCATTCATAATAATATCAGCTTTTGTTTTGCTTGTGTTTGCTCATAAATTACCCCAAACATAATATGAATGCATTCCTGGTAATATCATTACAATACATCACAACATAATGAAAGTATAATTATATTATGTTTATATTTACAATATTGACAATGAATAAGCAGATATTACAAAGTACTATAACTATCATTTTTATTTCTTTAATATTTCTTTAAACATTGGTCATGCAAAAGTTATAAATCTGAACACTCAGAGCTGTTATTTTTAGCATCACTGATGTATTATTATAGTTACAATTTGTTAACATTTGGAATATGATTTTATTTTGTATTAATGTTTAATTTTTATTTTACATTTTAGAATTTCACTGTCATTATAGTAATTGTTTTATTGTTGTTGTTTTTTTTTGTATTTTTCATTACTTTTTTGTTGCGGAATTTTGTTTTATTTTCATTTTAGTAATTTTTATCAGTTTTTGATTAAAATGTCAGTATTATTGTTGTTTGTCATTTTTTTATTTGTTATATTAATATTGTCCATATTGTTCTATCATCATCATCTTTATTTGAGATATTTTTCATATCTAATATTAATCTAATTATAATGTTTTTTCCATTTTTATAATTAGTGTTATTTTTAAACTTATCTCTATTTTTAGATATTTTTTTCATTCTAGAAAAAAGAAGAATGTTTAGTAAATTTGTTGTTGTTTTTCTATGGTGATTTTTTTGTTCTTCAAAATATTCATAATTTGTATAAATGATTTCTGTTCAATATTCACATGGCTAATAAGATTTGTGGTCAGCTGAAAGCATATTTATACACAGATAACAAATACTGTCCAGCAGGGGCTGAAATAAAGCGACCTTGTCCTTGACCTGTAGGCATAAATTATATTTCTAACGCAAAACGAACCATTCAGGAAAGGCAATTAAACGATCTTTAGCCATCGGCTCTCAAAGGCAGGAATAGCATGATAAGCTTGTTGGCTTTAATCTTTAAACAGCGCTGTGATAAAGCCATCCATCTTTAAGGAGCAGCCTTGAGCGAGCAATGACAGAAAGAGGCATCTGACGCCTGCAGGACAAATCACTGTCCAGAAGATCAGGAGGAGTATCAGTCTGCAGATGGTGAGGGAGGAGAGCGCTTCAGCACCGTAACACAAAACTACATCAAAGTTTGAGAAGATGCTAGGATTCAACAGCCTCAATATAT
>JAUCMU010000036.1:12775159-12787845 GCA_032275025.1 Enteromius treurensis
CTGTCAATTTGATACGAATTTGAGAAACAGTACATTGAAGAAAAATACATGTCTACCTTTTACAGCTATATGTCAAAAATCACTTCTATAAACATAAACACACATATTTCTATAGGCTAGATTAAACTTTTATTTTCTCTGGATGGATGTGGCAATGATACAGTGTTAAAAGTTTGCACACCAAAAACTTCCTTACGATATTTTACAGTTAAACATGGACACCTGTTGAATAAAGTATATGGGGAAAAGTGATCACATGACGTTTTAGGACTGTGTAATTACAACACACACATCTGCTGGAAGTTATAATGAGTCTGAGTCCAGTAAGAGACGAACGAGAAAGTGCTGATCATAAAGAAACACAGGGTATTCAAGGCTGTAAAGACAACACATTCACTCTCTCTCTCTCTCTCTGCCCTCAGTCTTTCTCTCCTCTCTTTCTCTGACCCTCTTCACCTGTCTGCTTATTAAAATCTCATAGTATTAACTCTGCCTCTCACGGCCAGGCTGAATAATTCAATCAGACTTAAGGAGTCAAATGAATCTTTAATGGCATTAAAGCCACGGGGAGTGAGCTGGACTCTAGCCTTCACCTGAGATGCTCACGAGAGCCACGGATCCAGCTCAGAGAGACCAGACCAGACCAGTCCTTTACATGAACCCTCACATTTCACCCAGCTGCCTTAAATATCATCATTTCTACAACGCCATCGAGGGTCATTAAGAGACTCAGCCATGACTCTTTCTGATAGAAATATCAAGCCCAGAATAGAGAGCATTAATACAAGAGATATCTACCAAAAAATGTACAGCATTTGTCATATTTTCTGCTAATCCCAGAGACTTGTACATCTGTTCTATTCTGTACATTTACACAAGCAGTCAATCAGTATATTAGAATGATTTCTGAAGATCATGTGACACTGAAGACTTTAGTAATGATGCTGAAAATACAGCTGAACATCACAGAAACATTTCAACAGATATTCACATAATCAAATAAATGAAGTCTTCTTTCAAAAACATTAAAACCGTATTAATTTCAAACTTGCGTATACAAATCTACATAGTATCATAAGTAACTGACCTGATTTGGCTTCTTCTAATTCTTTGGCTTCCTCGAGTTCTTTGGCTTCTTCCTCTGTAAGGAGAAAAACAGATGAGAAGGAATGAGTTTAGAGTCTCCAGACACGAATGCAGTCACGTTAGGTTCCTCAGGAGACATCATGCCTTTACAGACACAGCCCAGGAACGTCTGAAAACATCTGATTTTGCCAACATTCAACCTTTGTTGGCCGGCAGGAGGAAATCCACGTGAAAAGATGAAGACTAGTCCAAGCTTTCCAAAGATGTAGTCTGCTCTAATGTACACTAGATCTGAAATCACACGCTTTACAGTGTCAGGCAGCTACATTTCCTACACTGCTTTAATACAGTGTGACTTTTTTGACATGACTCAAATTTTCTTTCTTCTCACAGCCAACCAGTGCAACACTGTTTCAGTATTGACAAATGCATCAATAAAAACACCAATTATAACCAGATCAATCCATTTTACTCACATAATATCAGTTGTATTCATCTTGTGTTGTTTAATTATATATATATATATATATATACTGTATATATATATACTCAATCTATCCTGTTCTTACATGCATATTTATTTCACATCTTTTAGAAAATATGGTTATTGGACCCACAGAGAGAATTTCAAATGCTTTTCAAATGATGAATAAATTGAAACATTTGATCAAAAGTGAGGAGGAACAGATCTGAATGGAGTGAAGCAGGAGGCCAGAGCTGATTGTTGTTTGGCTGCGTGGTGGCTCTCGGGCCCCGCGTCCAGATAACAGCCCAATCTCTGGAGCTGCTCACTCTGGTTAGGATCCTCTCAAACTCTCCACACACATTATGACAGCAGGAAAAATGAGTTAGTGAGCGCTAGAGTCTGACCGAGTCTGAGGACACGAGTGTCCAGACCAATCTCCTCCAGAGAACCTGCAGCCACAGAGGAGCAGACAGGATCTATTACACACACACACAATCTGAAGCTCACCACACACTTGCTCCTTCTACCTCTACACACACACTTACTCCTTCTACCTCTACACAAACACTTACTCCTTCTACACCTCCCCACACACTCATTCCTCCTGCACACACGGACAATTCTTCTGCACCTCCTCATACACTCACATCGTCACTCCTTCGGCACTTTGTCTTACACTCGCACACACACTCATTCCTTCTGCACCTCTACACACACTTGCTCATTCTGCACCTCTACACACACTCACTCCTTCTGCACCTCCTCACACACTCACTCCTTCTGCACGTTTTCTGCACCTCCTCACACTCACTTCTTCTGCTCCTCCTCACACACTCACTCCTTCTGCACGTTTTCTGCACCTCCTCACAAACTCACTACTTCTTCTGCACCTCCTCACACACTCGCTCATTCTGCACCTCCTCACACACTCACTTCTTCTGCACCTCCTCACACACTCACTTGAGCACCCGCCCCTTTCCTCCTGGATGCCTCAAGTGCCCTTTTCTTGGGGTTTCATTTTATTTTATTTTTTAATGTGTATGTATGTACGGAGCTCTGTCTTTGCCTCACAACAATAAAATGTAACTATTAATCTCAATTTTGCTGAATGAAAGGATCTGGCTCGCATCAGTCACATGACCGCCATTAACCAATGCTCACCCTTGAGGGTAGAGAGTGCTCGTTACGAGCCAGGTACGGACTTATGCGCCCGGTGCATCATGGGTATTTCTTTAGAGTTTACTTATTTATGTGTCATTTAAGTAAGACAGTTGGGTTTTTGTATTAGTGATGTTATGTGTGTTTATGTTCAAGTTAGATTGGGTGGGTTGGGTTCATTTGCAGCCCTTTTATATAAAAGTGTAACTGGTACCATCATGAAGAGAGATGTGTAGGGGAGTGACTTGTTGATATAGCCCTACGTTTGTGAAGCGATTCATAATAGATTTGTCATGAATGCTAGTTGTTGTTATTCAGCCTGCTATCTGCCCGTTTTTTAACTCAGAGCACCTGCCCCTTTAAACGTCTCTGCATGGCCCTGACCTCCTCACACACTCACTCTTTCTGCACCTCCTCACACACTCGCTTCTTCTTCTGCACCTCCACACACAATCATTACTTCTGCACCTCCTCACACTCTCACTTCTTCTGCACTTCCTTACAAACTCACTTCTTCTGCACCTCCACACACAATTATTACTTCTGCACCTCCTCATAACCTCACTTCTTCTGCACTTCCTTACAAACTCAATTCCTCTGCACCTCCACACACAATCACTACTTCTTCTGCACCTCACACAGTCACTACTTCTTCTGCACTTCCTCACACACTCACTAATAAGCAAATTTGGCATGCTGTCTGGGGAGCGAGCCGGGAGAACGGCGAACTCCGGACCCTAATGGATAGAACCCTAGCGTGGGCAAGAGTTCAGCATTCGGCTCGTTTACCGTCTGCCCCCCCATGGGAAGGCGTGAATAGGAGTGGAAGTGGCGGAGAAGGGGTGGAGGAGGGATGCACAAAAGCGAGATGCGGGGAAATTAATGCTGGGAGAATTTATAGCGAGGGGGAAAGTTTTGATTGGGCGCGATAAGGGATGATTAGGAAACGAGCTTCCAGCTGTGTGTGATTATTCATTCAGCGATCCTCTCGAAACCACGTTATTTGCAAAACGTTTACTTTCATTACCAAAAAGTGTTGTTACCAATGTCCTGTTACACATTTTTACTTAAACACACCATTCTGAGGGTTGTTACATGTGTGAAGTTGCAGAAATATTACAGCTGTAGATACTATGTACTGCTGTGTACTTACACTGTGGTTAAATACACATCTAGTTACTTTGGAAATACACAGGTATTAAGGACACTTAATATAAAGTAGGACTCAACATTTTAACACAAAAATAAAGTCTGTATCACTACACCTAAACATACCCTTACCCATGAGAAATGTCTAAAATCAGAGGAAAGGATAAATGACTGACACTGCTGTAAAACACTGATTGTAAGTCTAAACTTACAAAAACTGTAAACTGTTTCTTTAAATCTGATTGGTTAATCGCAATGTTGTCCCAGTTTCAATAAAGATGAACCAAGGTTGCACTTGGTAAAGTCAGGTTAGCGGTGTGAATGTGCCTCAAGAATTGAAAAACAAAAAAATGAAAAATAAATTAATTAATAAATTACATTTTACACTGAGAAATAATGCCTTTGCGAACATTGGGCTGTTGATGTCAGCCTTTAGGCTGAAACAAGCAAATACATTTAATCCAGAAGAAAAGATGATGTCGCCAAATTCATGCTCAAAAGAGCTGCTTTGACAGCCCTCAATGCTCCAATTTAGAATAAATCAGGGATTAAACTCTGCTCTTTGATGCACTCACTTACCTCAAATTACATGCCTGTCTCTGTTGTCCTTTTTGTGTGCCCTTCAAAGAAAAAGATAAGCCAAACAAGCGGGTGTTCTCTAGCTCACTGGGAGCTCTGCTTTCAAAAGAGCCTCTGCGAGTATTTAGGCTGTATTTAGATGCCGATGTCGATAGCAATGTTTATTGGAACCATAGTGAAAAGGGAAAAGCTCAGAATTGTCTGTAACCTTCGGTTATACTATAATTTTATTTTAGACTATGCTGCTATGCTAGCAGCTTGGATAATATGTGGTTAATCAGCGAAATGATTACAAACAGCCGTGATTGGCTGCATATGATCTCATTTCATCCATGCTAAATGTTTAAATGTGATCCTCAAATTCACACATCAATGGATCCATCCCAACCCTAGCAAAAGAGCCCAGGGATAATAAACCAGCTATGTAATAACACTCTATGGGTCCAGTGGGGAAATGAGTCTGACTCTGATCCAATTCTCTCTGATGGATTGACAAGTTTTCCAGTGGGATTTTTGGCTGCCTTGGTGGTCTTCTCTCTTTTTCATTTCATCTAAGACTAGACGTGGCTACATTTTCACCAGAGCTATCGATGTGCCTGATAGACAGAGATGAATGTGTCTCATTTTCTTAAATCAGTGAGAGATGAGCTATAGTTTTACCTCTCATCATGTCAATTGAATCCACTATAATGTCATACACTTTTGATTTATTACATGGTTATAAATATTTATTTATTTATTTTAATAAATGTATATTTTTATTCTGCAATTTTTATTCTCACAGTCTCCATCAACTTATAAGGCAGTAATCATTTTCAATGTTGGATCAGAAATGTTCTTGAGCACCACATCAGCATATGAATGAATTCTGAAGGATGATTGAATGAACGATTTCTTGTGACATTGAAGATCGAAAATTCATCTTAGCCATTGCTGGAATAAATTACATTTTCAAATAATAGAAGACTGCTGCTTCTTCTTTCTTTTTCTTTTTTAAAATGTAATATTTCACTATAAGGTTGATGTACTTTATTTAAAAAAAAAAAAAATTCTAAAACCTTTGCATGGTATGTATAACAGGCCCGTAGCCAGCCTAGGGCAAGGGGGAGTTCTTTTTTTTTAAAAGTGGACCTTTTTTCTCAGTATTTTGTATTTGAGTATTTACTTAGTTTGTATTTCATTTTGAGGTTTAAATACTGCATTTTAGTGACATGTGCTGGATTAACTATTAGGTATAGTATACCAGAAGTACAATTGCAGGGTATTTTATTAAGCACATAAATATGTAAATGTATTTGTAGAATTCTTATCACAAAATAAATGTATATGTTTTGGAAGCTGAACCTCACTGACCAGATATTTGTTTTATCTAAAATTCAAGTCATTTATTTTTTTTATATTACATGTGTACCAACTAGAGCTGCGCGATTCTGGATAAATAGAGAATTTTATTTTTAAAATAGATACTAATTTCCCTACCATGATTCTGAAAAAAAAAAGACAACTAAACAAAATAACATGTAATTTACTAGAGTTTCTACTAAAATTGCTGCAGTCTATTTATAAAATAGATTTAATATTCAAAGAATTGTTATTTATATAGTCTATTGATTAGGTGAAATATAATAAAATGTTAAATTCGACCTTTAAAATCCCAGTCATATAGCATAATTCATTCTTTATTGGCATGTCGAGCATTTACAGCAGGCTATCATTTACATTCAGAACGTTAAGTAAAGAGATCGATATGAGGGGAAAAATCGAATATTGCCTGCTCCGCCCCGGTGGGCTTCTCCACCGCCTACTCCATCCAGAGGTAAGCGGGCGACCCTCTGGACGGAGCAGGCGGAGGAGACATCCTCCTGGGTGGACCAGATGACAGGAACACCTTCCAGGGTGGGTCGGTTGGCGGGAACGCCCATCCGGGTGAGACAGACAGTGAGGCCATCCTCCAGGGCGCAGCAGACGACAGCAGAGCTGGATCTCTGGTTCGGCCAGACAACAACAATGCCCTCTTGGGGCCACCAGACTGACTCTGCGCCCCTTGAAAGCCAACCAGTCAGAAACAACCTTCTAGGCCGACCAGACTGTGAGTACGCCCTTAGAGACCACACTGACACTGACATCGCCTTCTGTGACTGAATTAACAGGGAAGACGCCCTCCCTGACCGACTGAAACATGATTCAGGGACCTCCATGGGCTGTGAATCCACCAATGAGGCCTCTGGGGATTTTACGGCCGAAACCGACATCTCCAGAGGTAGTGCAGCCTCTGGCGGACCCAATGGAGTCTCTGTGCCACACACTGGTTCCGGAGGTTCGGGCCATGGGACCTCATAGGCCTCGTGGAGCTTGAGGGAATTCAGTGAATTTGCATCACAGACCGGGTCTGGCGGATCCAGCCACGCAGGTTCCGGATCACAGACAGCGTCTGGCGGATCCGGCCATGATGGGTTCGGATCACAGACTGGGTCTGGCGGATCTGGCCATGATGGGTCCGGATCACAGAACGGGTCTGTGGGATCGGGCCACCATGAGTCTGAGTCACAGACCTCAGACAGCTCGACAGGCTGAGAAACTGGGACTGACTGGACCTGACATGGCTCCTCGTACTGTGATTCGGCAGTGGGACCCTGTAACATGCGGGTTATGTACCGCGAGGACCTCCTGCAGCTTAACTGGCTGCGAAACCGGGACTGACTGGGAAAGACACGACCCCTCGTATCGTGCTACGGGAGTGAACCCGTTACGGATTGGTTAGACACCGTGAGGGCCTTCTGCAGCTTCTAAGGCTGCGCTACCATGACCGACTGAGCTGAACACGACCCCTCGTATCTTATTACGGGGTTAGGACCCGTTAGAACTTGGCTGGGAACCATAAGGGCCTTCTGCAGCTTCTCAGGCTGCGTAACCGGGATCGACTGAGCAATACACGGCTCCTCGTACCGTGCTACGGGGTTGAGACCCGTTACTTGCAGGCTAGGAACCGCAAGGACCTTCAACCACTCTCCTGGCGGTGTTACTGAACCAGACTGATCATCGCACAGCCCCTCTCGCTGTGATGTGATGCTGGAACCCATCACACGCGAACTGAAGCCGCGAGGATGGGTGACTGCTCTTCCAACTGAAAAACCTGAACCGACCGAGCAGCATACAGCACTCCTGGCTGTGTAACCGGCACTGACTGGGCAGAAATAGTCTCTTTGGCTGTAACACGGGAACTAACTGGGCTAAACAAGGCTTCTTGGACTGGGAAATGGGACTAGAACCCGTTATAGATGGTTTAGAGACTGTGAGTCTTTTGGACGGATTTGGCAACCGTAATGGTGAATCTGGAACTGTGGGTGTTTTCGACGGCGAGGGCACCCCCGAGGCTAGATCGGCTACTGCAACCTCGTCCGCCATTTTGAGTGTGAGTTCCCCCCTCTGCATGATGCTCCTAGACTCACTTGGAGAAATCATCGCAGGAGGATGTAAATACGGTGGTCCGAACCACGGAAACGGATATGGAAATGCGTCCCGCAGCTCCACCGATCGGCGCGATCCCGGGGGCGGACCCCTCCATCTGGCGAGGCGAGACCCCGATAGCTGTGGGTTTTCACACGGGGCTGCGAATGCGGACGCCATCTTCACGTTTGAGTCAGTCAATCTGTTACGAAACACGCTGTCACTGCGGTGAAGCGTAACGCGTGTTTTTCCAGTGGGCACAGAGGACACGGAGGCAGGACTTAACTGAATAAACTTTTAATGAAAAACAAGGAGATAACTGAACAAAACTGACGGGATGAACCACAAACATACAGCAACGTAAAGAAACTTCAACGACTGACATTCGAACAAGACATGGGGCATGGACTTTAAATAAAGACTAATTAAACACACCTGGACAAAACACGGCTGGACATGAATGAACATTGATGAGGAAGGCGGAGTTACAAATGAGGAGTAGACACGAGGGAGCTGACAAGTAAATAAACAAACACACAAATTCACATGGCACAAGATACAACAACACAGAACTCACGATCGCTGGAGTGTCATCCAGAGACCGAACTGACACACCAGCTAGACCGTGACATAGCCCCCCCCCCTCAAAGGCGCGGCTTCCAGACACGAGAAACAACAACAAAAGACATACAGGAGGGAGGTGACTAGGAGGTGGAACAGTTCATACATGGGGGGGTGGGATGGTGGGTATGCCAGATGGCGGGAACACCTTCCAAAGTGGAGCAGGCGGTGGAGACCTCCACCTGCATGGCGCAGAAGGAGGATCCGACCTCCAGGGTGGAGCAGACGGCGGGGACATCCACCTGAGAAAGCCAGATGCCGGAGACATCCTCCAAGGCGGAGCAGATGGCGGCAACATCCACCTGGGCTTACCAGGCAGCGACGATGCTCTCCTTAGCCTACAATACAGATCAGATGCCCTCCAGGGCAGAGAAGCCCACCGGAGCAGAGCCGGCGGCGGAGACATCCCTCTGGACGGAGAAGGCGGTGGAGAAGCCCACCAGGGTGGAGCAGGTGGAGGAGACATCCTCCTGGGTGGAACAGATGACAGGAACAGCTTCCAGGGTGGGTCAGGTGGCAGGAACGCCCATCTGGGTGAGACAGACAGCGAGGCCATCCTCCAGGGCGGAGCAGACGACAGCAGACCTTCTCTGGTTTGGCCAGACAACGACAGAGCCCTCTTGGGGCCACCAGACTGACTCTGCGCCCTTGAAAGCCAACCAGTCAGAGACAACACCCTTCTAGGCCGACCAGACTGTGAGTACGCCCTTCGAAACCACATGACACTGACATCGCCCTCTGTGACTGAATTGATAGGGAAGAGGCCCTCCCTGACCAACTGAACCATGATTCAGGGACCTCCATGGGCTGTGCAGCCACCAATGAGGCCTCTGGAGATTTTACGGCCGAAACCGACATCTCCAGAGGTAGTGCAGCCTCTGGTGGACCCGATGGAGTCTCTGTGCTACACACTGGTTCCAGAGGTTCTTGCCATGGGACCTCACAGGCCTCGTGGAGCTCGAGGGAATTCAGTGAATTTGGATCACAGACCGGGTCTGGTGGATCCAGCCACGCAGGTTCTGGTTTACAGACTGCGTCTGGAGGATTTGGCCACTCTGGTTCTGGATCACAGACCGGGTCTGGCGGATCGGGCCACCATGAGTCTGAGTCACAGACCTCAGACAGCTTGACAGGCTGAGAAACTGGGACTGACTGGACCTGACACAGCTCCTCGTACCGTGATTGGGGAGTGGGACCCTTAACATGTGGGTTATGTACCGCGAGGACCTCCTGCAGCTTAACTGGCTGCGAAACCGGGACTGACTGGGAAAGACACGACCCCTCGTATCGTGCTACGGGAGTGAACCCGTTACGGATTGGTTAGACACCGTGAGGGCCTTCTGCAGCTTCTAAGGCTGCGCTACCATGACCGACTGAGCTGAACACGACCCCTCGTATCTTATTACGGGGTTAGGACCCGTTAGAACTTGGCTGGGAACCATAAGGGCCTTCTGCAGCTTCTCAGGCTGCGTAACCGGGATCGACTGAGCAATACACGGCTCCTCGTACCGTGCTACGGGGTTGAGACCCGTTACTTGCAGGCTAGGAACCGCAAGGACCTTCAACCACTCTCCTGGCGGTGTTACTGAACCAGACTGATCATCGCACAGCCCCTCTCGCTGTGATGTGATGCTGGAACCCATCACACGCGAACTGAAGCCGCGAGGATGGGTGACTGCTCTTCCAACTGAAAAACCTGAACCGACCGAGCAGCATACAGCACTCCTGGCTGTGTAACCGGCACTGACTGGGCAGAAATAGTCTCTTTGGCTGTAACACGGGAACTAACTGGGCTAAACAAGGCTTCTTGGACTGGGAAATGGGACTAGAACCCGTTATAGATGGTTTAGAGACTGTGAGTCTTTTGGACGGATTTGGCAACCGTAATGGTGAATCTGGAACTGTGGGTGTTTTCGACGGCGAGGGCACCCCCGAGGCTAGATCGGCTACTGCAACCTCGTCCGCCATTTTGAGTGTGAGTTCCCCCCTCTGCATGATGCTCCTAGACTCACTTGGAGAAATCATCGCAGGAGGATGTAAATACGGTGGTCCGAACCACGGAAACGGATATGGAAATGCGTCCCGCAGCTCCACCGATCGGCGCGATCCCGGGGGCGGACCCCTCCATCTGGCGAGGCGAGACCCCGATAGCTGTGGGTTTTCACACGGGGCTGCGAATGCGGACGCCATCTTCACGTTTGAGTCAGTCAATCTGTTACGAAACACGCTGTCACTGCGGTGAAGCGTAACGCGTGTTTTTCCAGTGGGCACAGAGGACACGGAGGCAGGACTTAACTGAATAAACTTTTAATGAAAAACAAGGAGATAACTGAACAAAACTGACGGGATGAACCACAAACATACAGCAACGTAAAGAAACTTCAACGACTGACATTCGAACAAGACATGGGGCATGGACTTTAAATAAAGACTAATTAAACACACCTGGACAAAACACGGCTGGACATGAATGAACATTGATGAGGAAGGCGGGGTTATAAATGAAAGGTAGACACAAGGGAGCTGACAGGTAAATAAACAAACACACAGATTCACATGGCACAAGATACAACAACACAGAACTCACTATCGCTGGAGTGTCATCCAGAGACCAAACTGACACACCAGCTAGACCGTGACAGCATTAATAAAACTAGGGCCAAAACCAAAAACACTCAAGGACTAAAGAATAACATTAAATTCAATGGAATTAAATGCTTTATAAAAATCAAGACTGAAAAGACAGAACAACAGTCATCCAAAATCAAATCTGATTAATCTAAAATATCAAGAACAAGTCTAATAAATAAGTCTGTCATAAAGCCAGATTGACATTCATCTATTATATCGTCTAGGACACATTTAATCTTCTTAGCAAAAATCATGGCTAATATTTTATAGTCATTATTCAGAAGATTTATAGTTTGCCAATTTTCAAAACTGAGAGTGATCTTTTTGAGGTTCCGGGATCAAATTTATTACACCCTGAGTCATATATTGTGGGAGAATATCTTTAGGCTTTAATAAGGTTTTCTAAATAGACACTGAAAAGAAATGGTGAAAGATGATTTAAAAATTTCTTATAAAACTCTGTGGTCAAACCATAATTTCCAGGAGATTTATTCAATTTTAATTTGTCAATTGACTTTTTAAGACAGAATTAAGGTTCCAATATGAATTATATGTTTTTGAGGAAGAAGATGGGTTATCAAAAGATAGAATAATAGATTTATGATCAGACAAAGGAGAAGGCAAGATTTCAACCCTATTGACAAAATTAGATAAAGAGTCCGATATCAACCAAAATTCAATTCTAGATTTAAGAGAACCAGAACTATTAGACCAAGTAAACTGTAAATCATGAGGATGTTTTTCTCACCAAATGTCAATAAGGCCAACTCGGGAGATCAAACCACAAAGGCCCGATAAATTATCAGACAGTTTAGGTGGTGATCTGTCATAAGTTTGATTAAAGTCTCCACCCAAAAGAACAAACAGATTGGGATATTTAGATTTAAAATATTCTAAAACTGTTTTATTTTATTTAGTTTTTTTATAAATTTTTTGGTGAAACCCATAATTGTTACCCAGGACACAGAAAAAACATTTAATGCCGATAAAAAAACAATAAAAAAATGGCCTTCAGGATCAGAAATGATCTCTATAATCTTACCCCCAAATTTGTACTTTAAAGTCAAAAATACTGCTGACAACTTAGAACCAGATGAAGAAAATAACTCATCACCCCATTGTGATTTCCAAAACTTGAGATCACTAGAATTTGAATGTGACTCCTGTATAAAACAAAAATCAGTATTAAGTGATTTTGCATATAAAAAAATAGCTTTGCACTTAACATCATTACGCAAGCCTCTTGCATTTAATAGCAAATAGAACATTTTGGAAACAATGAACACTTTGACACCAGAACTGTAACAACAAGTGAGTAAGACCATAGGATACTATGAATAAAAATAACATGTAAAAAATAATAATAATAATAATAACTTTAAGTCACATTTTAAGACCAAATATGTGCGATGAGAAAAGCAAACCAAAGCAACCTCTGTGTACTCTATAACAAGTTCTTTAACATTAATGTGCACCTTTGGACCAACAAAGTAAAGCGCAGCGACCTTGCTGTCTCTCTCTCTCAACCAATGGCCAAAGTTTGTTGCAC
>JAUCMU010000036.1:12809955-12822718 GCA_032275025.1 Enteromius treurensis
AGGTGCATCTCTGAGCGTCTGAGCGTGCATGTCTGAGAGTGCATTTGGGTCTCCGGGTCTGCAGCTTCATGCTACTCGTTTCTGTAAACACACTTCAGTTCTCCTAACTTTGGTTTCTAACTTTCTTTTTACGTTGACCTTTACGTTGTCTTCAGATAAATCTCGCCTACTGCTTCGATTTTTGTGCCCCCAGTTTGCATATCTTGGCAGTGATATTTATGCGTGCTAAAGCCTTCCGCACACACTAATAGTGACAAAGATTTCAGCAGTCTAGAATGAATCAAGAAATAATTTATTCGTCAGTTAAAATATCAAGCCAATTACATAATTAAACAATGTGAATTTAATTAAACTCCAATTTAAAAGAATGCATAACTTTGATAAATCAAGGAATAAAATCAAGCCAATTACATAATTAGGCAATGAGAATTCAAGGCGCCGAGACCTTGCAGTTGCATCTAAATATGACAATGAAAGAACAATATCTATGTGGTGTATATTTCTCCTCCTTGGAAGACTTTTTAAGGAACAGCTGTGAGTGCAAGAGATGATGGCTCGGGGAAGGGAGATGGGTCGTAATATTGGGTAGGGGGTCAGTGTCTGTTGTCTTCGAAGATTAGAGATTAGCCTTTATGATTTTATTGCTCGGCCAGCACGAGAAGTCTTCATGTTTTGCTTCTCGTGTCGGTCAAAGCAGGTCAAAACATTCTTACAATTCCTTCACTGGAAGAGATCCAATTTCTCCAGCCTTACATAGTCTACAGCTGCCAGTATAAAAGCATACGCACGCTTCCGTCCGAGAGACAGAACAAAGTGCGAAACCGGTGTAACCAGCACATCTGTCCGCTGCTCGCACAAAACCGCATGTGACATGCTGTGAGTGATTGCGTGTGATCTCGAGATCAGATGAGTAATGTTGTCTCCTGTCCTTGAAAATATAATTGGCTGAATCGTATAAATGCTGGATTAAGATCGTGTGGGGGTCGAATCTAGATTGCAATCTTTTAACAATTATTTGTACAGCTCTAATAGCACTTAACAATACAGATTGTAGAAAAGCGAGAACATTATCAAGTAGGAGAACAGAGTGATGGTAATGTATAATGACCAGATTAAACTATTTATTTATCAAATGCAGAGACGGTCTCTGTCAAAACTACAATAATCGCTAGAACTATTTCTTTTAGGAAAATGATCAAACTAAAGACTCTTTGGAGAAATGAAGGCTGCAGTATTACTCTATAGGTTATCAAGATTTACATGAGATTGGGTAAAAACTGTGTGTGTTATTCCTATTTTAGACTATGGTGAGCCCCAGAGTTAATAAATCGAGTTTTACCATTTTGGATTCTATTCAGCCGATCTCCAGGTCTGGCGATAGCACTTTTATCATAGCTTAGCATAGATCATTGCATCCAATTAGACCAGTAATATCGCGTTCAAAAATGACCAAAGCGTTTTGATATTTTTCCTTTTAAAAACTTGACTCTTCTGTAGTTACAGTATATTGTGTACTAAGACCAACAGAAAATGCTAAGTTGTGATTTTCTGGGTCGATATGATTAGGAACTATACTCCCATTCTGGTGTAATAATCAGAAGCAGGAGCAGTGATAACACACAGCATGTGGAAAACAGGAATATAAATTTACAATCTGATTTTAGTTCTCATTTTGTTTAGTCCATTTAATATCATTTGATTTATATATTTGAGTTTTAATACTCCAGCGTTAGTGTTGGTCCTGGAGGGATGCTGTGTTGTTTCTCTTTGCACAGGCTGTAGAGAGCTTACATAATAATAAAACCACTCAGATCGGTCTTCAAGACTCGTCTGGCTTGTATGCACTTTCTTCTAATGGTATAAAGAAGTGCTGAATAACAACAAGAATCAATTGAGTTTAGAGTTGCATTGTGGTCGGTGCTTTTACCTTTTAAAACATTTATATTTTTATTGTTTTTAGTTTTTGCAGTTTATATGCTTTTCTTTTGGTGTGATTTGAGTACAATATAAACACCCTCTCTTCTTTCTTTATCAGGTGCACGTGTCTTCTTCTACTGTTCTATGGTGAGTGTGTGTAACAAAGAAGATTGGTGATTTATTAATAAGATTAATAAATACTACATCAGTATCAATATTGTGATTTTAAACACTGTTTTTATTTGCAGGTGCTGAGTCTGAAACTGTGACGGGGCTGAAGAGCGGCAGCATTACTCTGCCGTGTAGTTTGAGAAACAAACAGGATTTAACTACTATTCTTATATTTGGGTCCAAAGTTGCCTATGGTTTAAATCAGAACAGTCACTTCAAGGGCCGTGTGCACAGGAACGGGAGTTGTGACTTCATTCTTCAAGACTTAAAGACCACGGATGCCGGAAGATATGCTTTAAAGGTTTATTCCAACAATGCTTTAGAGTCCAGCGATGATTTCTTTGTCCATGTAAAAGGTAAGATGAGAACTGGTTTAAATTTCAGCTTTTTGTTTCTTTCATATCGTGCCAGTGTACTTCACATTACATAACACCTGTGTAATAAACACACAACATCAATATTAAAAGAGCGCAATGTCACAATCATGTTCTTGTTTTATTTCTCTTTAGATAGTTTAACAGGATGGAAAGATAAAGAGCTGGTGTTAGCTGATATGCCGCCTGAGACTGAGAGCGTTCAGCATCTTACAAACTCTGGCCAGGAAGAGGTGTGGAGGAGAGAGAAGTCTGTCCTGACCGATAGACTGACCGACAAGAACGGCCGCCTGAGCATTGTGAACTTTACATCCAGGGATGAAGGAACTTACAGACTCCTAACCTCTTCAGGAGGAATCCTCGTCACCATTACTGTCACAGGTGAGAGAAACATGATGGGTGTTTATAAGAGGACAGGTGAGGTTTAATTATCACCTGAATGACAAATGAATACTAAACTTGTGACTGATCTTCTGCTTTCTCTACAGAGTCGAGTACAGGGTCAAAGGACACACTGGAGAACACACCAGAGGATGAAGCTCATCACAGTGGACGAGTTCGTAAGTAAAACGAGAGGATTTGAGAGCTTTATAAAATCTTTAAGCAGTGAGTTTTTAAAAATTGTGCTCTCTTCCCACTTTTCCCTTCCAGATTGGGAATGGATTATTCTGGTTCTGGTGACTGCAATTGTGATTGCTGTAATCGTGTACTGTCAGTGTAGGAAAAGAAACAATCAACAAAGTTCCTACCAAGGGATGTCAGTACAAGAGTGTACAGAGGCCTGCGGGGGTGTTTAGTAGTAACTAAAACACCAAGCCATGACTGACAAAAATAACAGTGTTCGCGTGAGCAGGTGAGAGAGGATCGCGCAGGAGTGCTTGAATTGCACGTGGATGACATATCAAGCGTGCACGAGGGTTTGAAATAAGCTTGCGGACCCGTTTCTTCGCATGTGCATCAGTTTTCTTCTCTTGGAAATGATTTACCACGCTCGCCAGCATCAGTGGTGCGCTCGCTTATTAATGGCGAGTTAAATGAAGTGTGTTTTTCGCGAGCTGCTTGCTGCGGCGGGGCGGAGGATCTCGATGCCGGCTCAGCATCTTAAAAAATGGGTTACCACAACACTACCAGCAATGCGTGTTTGCACTGGAAGTCCTTGTCAAATTACGTGTGTGTGAGAACATACTTGGTAATAAAGGTCTTTCAAAATTTTGAGTAAAGTTAAAATGCCTCTTAAATCATGCTACTGTAGCTTGAGTGTTGTTTAATGGTTGCTTTTCAAACAAAAGCTGTAACAAACTTCCTGCTTTTCAAATTTCACAGCCAATTTTATGCACTCATCTGGGATAAACCAGAAATACTGTAGAGATGATATGTTTTCATAATTATAAGTTCAAAATGATTGATCAAATCCGATTCATGAAGCAATTTGCTTCATACTTCAACTTGGTTCAAAGAGCATTTTCTGCATAATGTTTTGGTACAGTCATCTGTAAATACTCGAAGTGATTCCATTCCCTAAAAAAAAGTACAGATTTAAAAAAAAATGTTGTGCTCTTGAGAAACTATTTACGTGTGAATAAGGATTTTTTTTGCATTCTAATGCATTACCGTTTCTAGTTCTATATAACCCGTCTCCTTTAAGCGTTACAATGAAAAAAGCAAAAGCATGTATTCACATCAACAGAGATCTACATAGTCAAAAACTAGCTTTTCGTGTTGTATTGCCTCTAATATGTAAGCATAATATAAAATTTTAAACAACATTTGCCAAGTTCAAGGGTTTATAGAAAAGACTGGTACTATCAAAAGTGTAAAATATGGCTCATTAGGGCAGTGTGTCATATTTTGTGGTCTTAGGTCTGTTTAATACATACTCTGTGACAGCCAAGAAACCACAAATGGATCGAGGTCACAATGCGTGGCTTTGTGTGTATTATGCTAAGTTTAAAAGTTTCTTGTGCGCACTTAAAAGTCTATATTTCCAGGTGCTGGTCAGATAATTAGAATATCTTCAAAAAGTTGATTTATTTCACTAATTCCAATCAAGAAGTGAAGCTTTTATAATGTATATATTCATTCCACACACACTGATATATTTTGTGAAGGTCTGCAATTTTGTCTCTTGTGTCTTTTGACAGCTCTTTGGTTTTGCTCATGTTGCTACTTAGACTTTGTCTGATTGTGGGGGTGCACAGGTGTCTTTATGACAGCTAACGACCTCAAACAGGTGCTACTAATCTAGAATCATGAGCAGAGTGGAGCTGGACTATTTAAAAGCTAAATAGCAGGTCTTTGATGGTCAGAAATCTGGCTGATAAGCAAGTGATCAAATACTTAATTGACGCAGTAATTCCCAAATAAATTGTTAAAAATCATCCAATGTGATTTCTGGATTGTTCTTTTTAGATTCTGTCTCTCACAGTGGAAATGACCCTATGCTGAAAATTGTAGACCCCTCCATGATTTCTTAGTAAGAGATCTTGCGAAATCCCAGGGTGATCAAATACTTACTGACCTCACTGTAGATATTTAAGAATCTATATTTGACTAAAAATATTTGATGTTTCCATTTCTGGATCTAAGCAGCTAAAAACCCAGATCCTGCGTTTATTGTCTGCATTGTGTTTATTGTGTAGTTTAACTGTTATCTACACATTAATTTCCATCATAAACTTGTTTGCTAGAATAGATAACCACAGCTCACATAGCAAGGCTCCATAGAAACTATCATGAAAACTATTACTATTTTTTGTTTGTTTGTTTATTGCTTATATATAGTATTTTTTTAAGTTTATATATTGTTTATATTTCGTCGCTAAACTACAATTTAACAAATCACATCAATCACAATCAGGTTTAATTTAAGGGACTAAGAAAATGCATAGTAATTCATACAATTTTTAGACACTTCAATAAAGCCCAATATTAGTATGCAAAAACATTACTCTCAAACAGCAAAAACATCCTTATTTCCATGGTATTGACAATATTTAACCTAATACAGGACCTAATTTAATGTGCATCACACTGAAGAAGTGGAGACGCATGTTATTTATCTATTTTCATATTGTGCATAAAATAGTACTCACATAAGGACTCTGTTAAAACTGTTTTCATAGCCCAGCCTTTTATTTTACAAAAATAACCAAGTTCTTTGAATACTATTTCATTTAGTAATATTTTTCACATTGGTCTGAACAGAAGCAGCAGATGGACTGAATGAAAACGCTAATTCATCACAGAAACACAGCGGTTATGTCTACACACCAAGCAGAGCGGTGCTCAGAAACACTCCTCTTCAAATATGCGCAAATTATAGTCTAAAGAGAGAGTGACATATACAGAAAAGTAGGGCTGGACAATAAGTCATCTCTCCTCAGAGATATAAAACTCCTGGACCTGCACAAGCCATGTGAACAGCATGTCTCAGAGTCTGCAGGTAAAGCTGCCTTCACCTGGGGACCGGCTCCACATCATTCCCATTAAATTGTTAATTACATTCTGGGAGCTTAGCATAAAACACACACGGCTCAAGATCAGACGGAAATCGTCTGCTGACACACTCATCTCTGCACACTTCCTCAGCAGGGACCCAGACCACAGGCAGCGAGGCTTCTGGGAAATGGGCCGCTCCTAAAGTGTTTTTGTTGGGGTGATGAAGAAATCAGCGCTGGCGTCCCTCGTGCGCTCACACACGGGGAGCCCGAGACCGTCTTATTCCCACAGCCAATCACCATTCAGCAAACACAAAAGTTGGGCGCTGGGACGAGGAGAGGGAAAGCAATCACCAGAACTCAAGACTTTATAACCTCCAGCTGCTGTCAGACGCTCAGCTCAAGACCAGAGCTCAAACTAACAACTCTACTCCACTCATCAGATACTACACAAATCTGGCTGTTCCTCTTCCAAATATGTCTAAAGAGAGTGACATATACAGAAAAGTAGGGCTGGACAATAATTCGATATCAATATATATCGCCATGGAAATTTTTCTCAATATCGGTGATATGATTTTTAAACACGTTTCCGGAACAGAACACGCTGCCAGCGCTCTGTCAGTACACGCTCCGCAGGAGTTGGTTCGGTTAAGGCTCCGTCGCGGAAAGTTTTAGCAACAAAATGAGAACCCCTGAACGCAATACAGATGTGGATGAACACACTTCCACAAGTAATAAGGCAAACGAAATAGTTGATAAGACAGGAAACACTAATTCAGTGGTGTGGAATAGTGATGGTCGTTCTTGAACAATTCTTTAATGTGACTCGGGAAGAACGAGTCATCTCGGGAGTGATTCAGTCGTGCATGCGTATTGCGCAAAGTTCTTACTAGAATTAGTTTGTTTCGAGTCTTTGGGTTTAAGTCGTTCTTTCATAACGTGACGTGACAGACCCATACGCTGATCAAATACAGTCAGAGCCGGGAAGAGAATTGATCCGGTCATCTATCCAGTCTTCGGGTTTGAGTAGTTCGTTCATCACGTGATAGCCCCTTAAGCCAAAAAAAAACAAACCGAATGATTCGAAAGACTTTATTTTTATAGTTTATTTCACATTTCTTGTTTGTAAAGGCTAAAAACAAATAGAAAGTGAACCTTATTTTTTTGTACTGTTTTTATTAATATAAATATAATATAATTTTAATAGAGCCTGGAGGTATTATAGACTTTACAAATTTAGTTTGCAGACATCCATTGTGTGTGTCCTCTGCAGTTTTTTTAATATTGTTCATATCGATATCGGAATTATATCGTATCGACCAAAATTAAGAAATATATCGTGATATAAATTTTTGCCACATCATCCAGCCCTACAGAAAAGTAATAAATGAGAAAAGTATGAATAAAACTTAAAATAAATGATATATACAGTTTCAATTCATTTCACATACATAATGATTTTTCATTTCACTTCTTGGCGTATTAAAACATAAAGTGATGCAATATATATATATATATATATATATATATTTAAAAAAAAACTTATACAGTATATAAAAAAGTGTTTTTAAGAAATAATGAAATATAAATATATGTATGTGTATTTGATTGGCAGTCACTAGTCGACATATTAAGAAATATAAAGTAATGCAATAATCCAATTATTTTAAAACAATTAACGATATATATTTTTTACTAGTGACCATATTGTGACATATAAAGCAATGCACTATTCAAAAAAGTCAATTACATTTGATCAGCAATATTCAACTTTATCACCAAATTATCATCAAATATTGGATTGAATCTTTTAACAACTTGATTTCTTTCAGTTAGCACTCATATCTGGATCAGGATATGGGGATCTCTAAATGTAATAAAACATTTTAAATATTGTTTTTCTTCTTTTATTATTTCTATTATTATTTTATTTATTGATTTTTGTATTTTTTTTGGCGGCTCATTTTTGACTCTGGGAACACAACAGGTGGGGGCAAAATAAATAAATGATTATAATAATAACAAAAAAAAATCAATTTTTAGGGACGTTGTTATAGCCAAAGTCAGTATGTTTTAGTCCAATGCAATAGAACTAACTAATTTGTTCAGAAAAAGAGAAATTTACTCGTCATTCAAACTTTTACTCATGATTTTTACTGATCGTTTAAGTAAGTGATTATTCGTTTCTTTCCAAAACGCTTCAGTTCCTGACACCCTTCTTACTTTTGTAAAGTTTATAACGACACAAGGACAGTAAACGAGGACAGAACGGTTGTTTCTAGGTGAACTAGTCCTTGTCACAGATATCATGACACATATCCGTGCTGCTAATTGAAAATCTCCAGAACAAGAAACCACTGCACGAACTCAAAATAATCCCGCTAATAAATATTAAGCATTATAATGTAGAAGAGTGAAAATGACACGATTGTTTTTGTTTAATCTTCATTAGACGTACAGAAGCAGACAGGAGTGGTGCGTCGCACAGCATTAATATCACTTAATTCAATGCACTGAAAGAGAAAGGCGAGACAGAGACAGGAGAATGGGAAAATGCCATCTATAGATCATAAATAATGATGTACTCCGGTGAGTCTGAGTGCATTCAGCCATAAAAATAATAACACATATAGCAGCTACAGCTGAGCACCATCAATCAGAGCCAATCCCAACAATCAATACCTCTGGATATTGATCAGGCTCATCGTGAGAATCACATATAATTGATTACCGGGCCTTTGGAGAAGCCTTTTCATGACAATCCTCCAGATGTGCAACAACATCAATCACGCACTCTGTGTCATATACATTATAACACACGTTACTGTAAAGTGCATATACAGTACACGATGACCGTGCTTGATTTCTGCAGCACTGCCAGCAATAATATCTCCGCTGTCTCATACAGATGATATGTATTCTATAGGAGCAGTAGATTCTGTAGGCAGTCGATTTTCTAGATTACAGGAACGTTTGGGTTCAATACAACGTAAGCTCTGTTGATAGGGTCTGTGGCATATGGTCGATCATCGCAGAAACAGATTATTCAAAAAAAAAGCAACAATAAGGCACTTGCAGTAGAATCACACCAGCATCTGACCAGTCAATTAGTGAGGTTAACTCATTCTAGATTTCGGGGAGCGTTTTTCTGCACATTAATTAGCACATTTGATTGTGTGTGTGTGTGCGCGTCTTAATTAGCGAGCTGTGCTGATTTAGCTGTGAATTCGGACAGAGAAATCCTCTCAAAGAAACCGTCTCAAAAATAAAGACAAAACAAAGTTTGGTTCATCTTCCAAACACAAAGGAAGATATTCTGAGAGAGCTTGATTAAATGCTTCAAAAAGTCTTCTTGAGACTTGATTATTTTTATCTATTTATTTATTAATATTTTCAGATACCGTCTCACTATTGTTCCTAGACGGGTATGTTTTAAGACTCTGTGAGTTACTGTAAGCAGGATTAAAAAAATTTAAAAAAGTCAAAATTATTATTTGACAACGAAAGCACTTGTTAAAGTCTCATTTATTTCTGTGCTGTTCGGCTGAATTTTCAGCATGATTACTGCGGGAACACTTTGCGGTAAGGGTACATGAATTACTATGAATTCATGCATAAATGAATGTGTGTTTGACATGAGTTATTAAGCATGTTCCTATAGCCCTCCAGGTGCTGCACTGGCCAATCGCAGCACAGAGCATGTGAATTCTGTTGAAATACAAATCTAGTACTCATCATTAACTAAGCATTAGTTTCTCGTGACTCCATCATGTGTGTGGCCCCTCGACTAAAGTGGTGACTTGGTCCTTTGAAATACTGAACACCAGTGTGTTAGCCGCAGGAGTCGAGTGCATCAGCTGTCTTATATGTGTTATAATCTCTAATCTTAATGCTACCTTTAAAACTAACCATAACTATCTCTGTACAGTATGAGACAAACATGACAGATAATTACAGCCGTTTATCTAGTGCAAAAATGACGCAGCTGCAGTCCTCTCTGGCGGAATACAGTACGCTAGGTTTGTATGAGGTGAAGAGCAGAACTTAATTTATCAATCGCTGAAAATATTATCCAAATTATTATCTCAAACACACCTGAAACACTGTATGTCGCAACTTGTGACGACACAGGCAAGCGCCAATGAGCGTAAGTGTTTACTGTCGTAAAACCTGTCGTTTGAAGTGGCAACGGGCTTTGCAGCTCGCTCGAGATGGAGCCTTGGATTTGCTTCTTTTCGCCACAGTCATATGCATTCTGAAGATTTGGATTACAGCGCACAAACAAAATAGTTTGTTTATGGTTTTATGTTCAGTCACAGCATGTCTGAGAAAACGCCTTTGTGTGTCTCTCAGAAAACAAAGTAAATATCAAGTGATAAGAAATGGTTAAACGTCTGCAGTAATGTCATTCGTTGTATGGGTTCAAATGTCTAGTTTAATGTTGAGTGTCAGAGCAAAAGGGTCTGAATACTTACGATATTTCAGTTTTTCTTTTTTAATAAATCTCCCAAAATCTCAACAGTTCTGTGTTTTTCTGTCAGTATGGGGTGCTGAATCCCAGAGAGTCTCAATACTTTCCGTAACCGCTGTATATCGCCCAGCCCTAAACGGTGGCGTCGATAATTGTAATTGCGATTAGAAATTGGATTAATTGTTCAACCCTAGTTAAAAGGGCTACACAGATACTCTTGTTTGCAAGCTAAAAGTGCTTGTTACCTGCGACCTGCATCAGCATGGCTCCGCTGCCGTACGACTGAACCCTGACGAAGCAGGAGTAGCTTCCCTCGTCAGCCACACGGACGCTCCGCAGCAGCAGAGAGGCGTTTCCGGAGCGGAGCTGGTCTGGGAACAGGCCGGTACGGTTGGTGAAGCGCTGCTCCTGATCGCTCAGCTGATCTCGGCTCTTCCAGAAGCTGTGGACGGCACGCTTGGTGTCCGAGAGCTGCCAGAACACGCTCAGCTCAGACAGGTTAAATGCAGAGGCGACGGAGAAAGAGCAGTTGAGCACGGCGTCCGTCCCGAACAGAGCCACCACCGGGGATTCTGGGACACGGACGTCAAGACCTGAAAGACACAGCGCAGGAAGAACATCTTCATTGATCTCGTCAGATTAAAGAGCTTGATGAATAATGAAAACGTATTGCACAGCTCAGAACTCAAAACGTTCTCCACGGAGCGAAAAGAAGAGCGAAGAAAAACTCAAACTGAGCGAAGAAAAAAAAAAACATCAAAGTTTGTCTGGTCGGGGTGGTCCAGCGAGAACCATATTTCTGTAATCATAACCTTTCAAAATAATTAAAATAAATTAAAACAAATTGGACAATTGTTGTTGCTAACGATATTAATGCTGTCAAACAATTATATTACAAAATAAAAGTTTTTGTTTGCATAATGTATACTGCAAAATATAATCTGTTGATTTATTATGTATACATAAACACACACGCATACAGTATATATTTTGAAATATTCCTAAGTATATACATTTCTTTATTTATATTATTATATTTTTTATAAATATTTTCTATATATATATTCAGTGTAGGACAATACCACATACAGTCTGTACAGTACAAACACCATTACACCTATGAAGAGAGAGACCCCAGAAAACATGAGTGTGTGTGTGTGAATATATAAAATACACTATATGTTAATACAATGTTAATTATATGTTATCTATAAAATATTTGTTTTCTTAAGAATCATATACATGTAAAAAAAATTACAGAAAATTGATTACATTTAAGCTTTAAGATACCAGTAAAAAAAAAAAAAAAAACACTTTTTAAACATTTATTCATAACTAGGCTGTTTTGGTCACCATTGACTTCCATAGTAGGAAAAAAATACTATTAAAGTCAATGGTGACCAAAACTTTCTTCAGAATATCTTCCTTTGTGTTCAGACAAATAAACTCATACAGGTTTGGAACGACTCGAGTAAATGATGACAGAATGTTCATTTTTGGGTGAAATTCCTGACTTTCTTAGGCATTGAAATCACGCTATTTCTTTTTTTCTTAATGTCTGCAATGATTGTGGGAACCCGGTCTCCTTTAAGACTGACAAGCACTTCAACACTTCCGCCAACTAATATTGACACACAGTGTTTTTGTCAGCATGACGGAGAGACGCAGGCCGTCACTGTGATAAATACACATCAGCATTTCCATATGAGATGAGCATTTGAGTTTCCTAATTATTCTGTCAGCTCTTCATCTAAACTAACAGAGACGAGTGAGACAGAGAGGAAAGGTATTAAAGTCTTCGGATGGCTTCAGGAATAAATCTTTTAATGTGTGAATGTGAACTATAATCGATTCCCAAATTCTTTAAGTGTGTTTGATAACTCATGCAACTCATCTAAACACAGGGCCTTCGTTACCCAGGCTGGCCCTTCTGTTATAAGAAGTGTAGAAGCAGACTGACTTACAGACCCTGCTTACATAAGAACATCAGAGTCAAAGAAATCTACATCGACAGGAACTATGAAGAAATCCTGCTGCTGAAGCGATACGGGCCTCGAATGACGCTCGGTATGTGACGCTCTCATGCTTTATTTCAGTAATAGCGTCTCAGCATCCTGGACAGGAGCTAGCCACAGGAGACACAGACGTCACGGAAACTTCAGGAGAGCGTCTGTCCTCACACCGTCATTAATGAAGCTCAATCTGCTGTAACACAGTGTGTGTGTGTGTATGCGCTGGTATTTATCACCTTTAGGGACCGGTTGTCCCCACAAAGATAGGAATAGCAGGAAATGTTGAGCTTGTGGGACATTAGTTAGGTCTCCATGAGGAAACAAGCTTATAAATCACACAGAATGAAGTGTTTTGAGAATCTAAAAGTGTGTTGTGTT
>JAUCMU010000036.1:12854248-12870628 GCA_032275025.1 Enteromius treurensis
CACACACACACACACACCCACACCCACACACACACACTCACACACTCTCTCTCACACACACACACACACACACACACACACACACACTCTCTCTCTCACACACACATGCTGCACTGGAGCTCTCGGCCAGAGCTGATGAGAGGTGACCGCTCTAAAGGTGAGGACACATATCAACCCACATTAATGTAAAAGATAAAAGGTTATAGCGTGGGATGAAGGGGTCAGAGGTCATGTAAGAGGAAAAGCACACCTCAGCAGGAGGGACTGACCTCAAGCTCATTATTACTAGCCTTACTCCGAGAGGACAGAAGGTGACTTGACGAACAAAAGAAAAGAAAACTCAAAAAACTTTCCAGAAAAAACAATTCTCATTCTCATATAGTTTAACTAAATATTCACACATTTTAAAAAAAGAAAGAAAGTAGTAGCCGAGCTAAAAAAAAGGTTTGATGACAATCAAACCAGGAACTTTTAAAATAAGTGTTGCTATGCGGTTGCTAGTGTGTCTGGGGTGGTTGCTAAGGTGCTGCTATGCAGTTGTTAGACTGTTGCTAAGTGGTTGCTGGGGTACCTAGAGTGGTTGCTAATGTGTTGCTATGTGGTTTCTAGGTTGTTGCTAAATGGCTGCTAGTGTACCAAGAGTGGTTGCTAGGGTGTTGCCGTTTGGACACT
The DNA here is from genome assembly GCA_032275025.1 of Enteromius treurensis. Classification (NCBI taxonomy): domain Eukaryota; kingdom Metazoa; phylum Chordata; class Actinopteri; order Cypriniformes; family Cyprinidae; genus Enteromius; species Enteromius treurensis. The sequence continues at coordinate 12,854,921 of JAUCMU010000036.1, forward strand.
AGGATACTCAGGGTGGTTGCTAAGGTGTTACTTGCATGATTTTAGAATGATTAGCAAGTTACTAGGACGCTACTAACATTATTAGCGTGTCACTAGCATGCTGTTAGTTAGCATCATTAGACAGTTACTAGCATGGCTGTATTTTAATTAGCGCATGTCAACTTATGAGTGAATATTTCGGTAACACTTTATTTTATTTTAAAAAATTGTAATTGCTTATTATCATGCATTTAACTAGAATATTAGCCATGTATTACTGCTAATTAAGCACATATTCATGCCTACACCCCTAATCCTACCTAAAACACCTAAACTTAACACATACCACATATTAACTATTAATAACCAGCAAATCAAAAATGTATTATTAAGGAAAAAGTCATAGTTCATAGTGTTACCTTTTCTAAAGTGTTACCGTTTTGACTTTTAAATACATGTATAGCTGGTCTAGATGAATGTGAGGATGAGCTTCTTACTTGAGCGAGAGCGAGAAGTCGTTCTTACAGGTCTCGCTGTTCCTCACCAGGTAACTGGCCTCTTTACACAAGCGCAGCAGGGCCTCGGCGTCCGTCCGGCTGATGGCTCCGTGATACCAGCTGTGGAGCACAGAAGGACAGGCGTGAGCGAAGAAGAGCGGCGGAGCCTTCATCAAGCGTCTGCGGCGTGTTCGACTCACAACTGGCTCTCCAGAGGCACGGCCGGGTCGATGCGCTCGCCCACGTTCGGCTCCGAGGAGCTCGTCTTCCCGCTCGAGAGCCGCTGCAGCGGACGGCACTTCAGCTCCTTCTCCACGCTGTCAAACTGCACTGTAAGAGCACAGACACACCGGTCAGCACTGATGATCAGTCAGCAGACTCATTTGATATATTCTGCAATGTGATCCCTTAAAATACGAATATAATAATAAATAAATGTCATTGTAGTATTCTGTTATTGTGTGATAATGTCTGTCTGTACATTATCCCTTCATGTACTTGCAGTAATCATGTTGGAGGTTGTCCTTGTGTTGAAAATGGTAATAAAAAGAATATGTTGGAATGAAATCCACAAGTGAGCTGTAGTTTCTCGAGCATGTCACTGCTATCCAGAAATAGTTTTTGAAGAAAATTCCCAGCATGACCCTGTAAGACTATCAGTCGGTGCAGTGGGCTTAGTATTTTATTGAGCAGGAACTCCCTGCGGGCCGTAACTCAATGCAGCAACTTCTCTGAGCTCCTGAGGACTGAAGATCATGCTGCGTGTAACGAGAGGAGCTTCAGACGCTTCATAAAGACACTGAAATATCCTCCTGTGGACGTCTCCTATGAGACTCACACACACATAAACCCAGGCAGAGACACGAGAGAGTCTGAAAACACGTCTGATTTCTGTAGCAAAAGGTTGTTTTTTTATCTGTGTTAGTCTGGCTCAGCACAGCCATCAGTCCACTTGAGATACAGGGGTCACAGAGGTCATGGGTCAGAGGGGTCACAGGATGTAGCTGTAGAGAGAGCTCATGTTTCTGATGAATGAATCTGGAGCCTCGAGCATCAGTGACCAGATACACACACACACACACACGCACACACACACACACAGAGCTGAATCAGCATTATCGCATGATCATAATGTTAATTATCCCTGCTAATATTCAAGCACAAGCTGTTTTATTCATTGGAATATTTTTGATGCTCATTGTCATTCACTCTCTGTGTGCTGGTTATACATATGCATGATGGTGTTTGATTGAGAGAGTGTGCTTATATTACAGCACTGTGTTACTGTCTAATCATGCACTGTTATGATTCTACTGGACACATGTACTGTTTCATGACACGTCAGTATATGCTGTGCCATGGTAATGCAGTGGCCTTAAAATGTAATTAAACAATTATAACCTTGCAGTACATGCACATATAAATAAAACATGTACACGCTACAAGTCTTTTCTGCTCACCTAGGCTGCTGTTATGTTGTCTGTCAGTGTTTCTCCTGTGAAGTGTTATGTGGACTTTTATTATGACGTGTCTCCGTCTGTTTTCATCTTGTTAGTTTCTATGGTTATTGATCAACTCCGCCCTCTCGTTAACCCTCTCGTCTCTTTATAAAGTGTTGTCTTGTGTTGGTCTAACGGCTGAGTATTCCCTCCTTGTTTTCTGTTTTTTTGCTTCCCGTGTACCGACCTCGCCTGTTGGTGGATTTTTGCTCTGTTTTTCCGTTGGACACTGTTTGTCGATCAACAAACTTTATCGTGTAGTCTGCATGACATCCTGCTTATTAATATAGCCTTACACATGCATATAATCTTAACATCTAAAATAAAAAAAGAGCTAACTCATTAAAAGTTGTTTTTCTTTCACCCTAACTCCACACACTGTGAAACGCTCCATGCTGGGTGCTTTACTGTAATAAACTCTGATACCAGACACTCTGTTTCATTGAGCTTTGATGCTGTAAAGAGCCTGTGAGTCACACATCAGACAGTCCCTTTACTGTCATTACACTCTTACAGTGAGATGGAGAGAAAACACACACACACACACACACTCTCTGTGTCTTTGTAGCACGAGTGTGTGTTTGAACAGGACAGTTTAACTGTCAGTGAGACGTGAAAAGGTCAAAGAGTCTCGGTGAGCTCAGTGATGTCAGACTCTATGCTGATTGGACGTGTCGTCGTCACGGTTCCAGCTGCAGATGCTGGGGTCACTGCCAGCACATGTTATGACCGCACTGCTGTAGGTTCACTGTGTGTGTTTCTGAGACTTTCTCCTTCGTCTCTCTGAAGAGCGTCAGATTGTCGTCTGACAGTTACGATCGGCTCGAGAGCAGCCAAGCACCTTAACATGGCAGGTTTCCATGGTAACAGATAGTTTCCCTGCCGACGTACAGTTTATGCCAACAGTAAACAAAAATTATGACATTCCATCTCACACTCATGCAATATGCACACACACACACACACACACACACACACATTCACTCATTCTCTCTCACACACACTCACGCATATGCGCACTATTACACTCACACACACTATATACGTAATATATACAACATGTTCATATTTGCATTATTTATTATAATTGCAACACAATTAGATTTATTAACAAAAACTGTGGTTAAAAAGCTGGGATATTCCTAAGATAAAGAAATAAAAAGCTAAAGAGTTTTCATTTGTTCATTCATTAATTTTTTTGCATTTTACTGTACAATAATAATATGTTTCCGTCATAATTATATTACTTTATTAATACTCCACTACTATATTACTGTCAGGTTGTGATGAAGAATTTTGAGTGTGATGGTAGTTTCTCAAATATTCACAAACAGTAGTCCATACACACATTTGATTGATTCATCATCATTTTTGCCAAATTGTCTGACATTCTTCTTAAAACTGTAAATTCTGTTTTATGGATTGTTTTCCGCACTGCAGAGTCAGAGTGATAAAGTTTGAGAATAATCTTTCAATTCTTATCAAAGGTTAAGTCAGTTGTGAAGTTCATGATAATATTAATGTATAATCGAAGAACTTCTACAAGCAATAATAGTCATAAACCCACTGTATGTGTGTTATTACTCTCTTCTTTATAAGGCTAACAGAAGAAGGAGTTTAGAAGCTCTGTATAACAAGGGTGTCACCTCCAGAACACATTACACCAGAACACTGAACTAAACAAGGCAATACACTGCTCGTGATTCAGGAAGTGAATGTGACAGGAGCTTTATCAGATCAAGCTGTCATCGATGGATGGGTGAGGGATCTCTGAGCAGAGATAACAGCTGTTCACACACACACACACACACACACTGATGCAGGAATCAAACCTAGGACACTACATCAAACATGCATACTTATTTATTCTATTTACATAAACACTAAGCTTTCGACTGTAACATGGCTTTGCCATTGTTTCTCCAACTGATGAAAATCTATTCAGTATTTTCAAGCAAACAACCCTCAATCTAATCTGTCTAAAGAAAGTACAATGACTGAAGACTTTTTTTTAATTAAAACTAAATTCTCTGATATTTCCAAATGTTTCATGATCATGAAAATAATAAACACATCTATTATTATTATTATTATTATGAATTTTTCATTGCGATTGTTGTATATTAAAATATTATGTAACGTTTGACTATTCTCACACACAATATTATTAGCAGTAGTAGTAACAGAAACATTAACCATAGTTTTATTAATGTATATTTTATAAATTATTTACATTTTTAAATCATATTTAATGTGTTATTATCATACACAATAACATAAGTATCATTGTTGTTGTTGGTCAAATTAATCCTTATTGTTATTATAATATACGATCAACAGCTACTAGTACAGTATTAGTATTAAGAATAAAATTAATTTTTGATATTAATAAAGTGTCTGGGCTAATTATTATAATAATTTATTGTCATCATTATTATTATTATTCAAATCAAAAGTTTAGACATTAGACGCTAACTAACAAACGTACTGACCAATAGGTTTTCTTTTTTTTTTGCTCTTTAGTTTACAACATCATTTCCTGTCAATATCTTTAAAGGAAAAGCAGCATTTTGAGAACACTGAGACGTCAAACACAGACATCAAGAAGCACCCCGTCACATACTGAAACACTTTCTTCTGAACACACTCACTAATTAAAGCTGCTAATTCATTCTGAGTGACTAACAGAAGCTGGATCAGCAGAGAGCTGTTAGCGCTCAGAGAGACTCTCGTCATTAACTACAGTCGCATTCAACTAAACTCAGACCAATCCATCCGTCTTTTGTTTCTTCCCTTCATTAAACCCCAGGAACACAGAGCAACTAAACCCCAACCGTCTCGCTCGCATAATGAAATCTACATCGCTTTTAATTCTATTATTCCGTATTCTACAGAGACACGAGGCAGATATGAGCCCAGAAGAAAGGACCAGAAACTAGCAACAATTAATTCAGATGCCAAAACAAAAGGAGCTCCGGCTTTTCTCGCTGCAAACAAAAGAGTTTGACGATATTTATATGCAAATTTAATTTCTGGCCCATCAAGTAGCTGCAAAAATTAAAATCTCGTCAGATTGATGCGACAGGCTGTCAGGTGCTATATAGCTCTGAACAAAGCAATCAAAGAGGGTGAACTAGTAGTGCAGTAACCAGCTGGTGGATTAGTGAGGTTAACTAACACTTTTAGAAGTCATTCTCAAATCTGAGCGCTGCATCAACACCAAGACTGACTATTATACAATGAATTAATATTACATTTAAATCTAACTGTGTTTCTTTATTTTATTTTATTATTTTACATGTGCTTTTATTTTTATTTTATATTTATTTGTAATTTTTCCCCCCGTTAGTAGTTTTAGTGCTTCTACTTCAACTAATATCTAATATTTACATTTTGATTTAATTTCATTTGAATTAACAACAATAAATGCAATTATGTATTTATTTATTAATTAATATATAAATGCAATGTTTGGTTTTTATGTTTTTTATATATATATATATATATATTTTAATATTAATATTTAGGTTTAACCGTTTTTTTTAACAGTTGTAGTTTTATCACAGTATTTATATACTTAATACTTCATGTCAGCTTTATTTAAATTAACAAAATGCTTTGAATAGATTCTGATATAGAAACAATTATGGATTTCTCACTAACTAGTTGCTTATTACCCAATACCTAAAACAAAATACCTAACCTTACCTGAATAATAATAAGCAGCAAAGGTGGACTTAATTGAGGCAAAAGTCACAGTTAATGGTGACATTCGCAAGTGTAAATGATATTACTGTTTAAATTAGATGTAATGTTTATTTCAAATGTCGTTTCATGTATGTACTTATAGAGTGCAAATAAACACAACAAGAGTTGACCACTACAAAAAAACAACAACATATGAATCTTTCATAACCCATGGTAGGGGCACTTTAAATGAACGTGTGTGAATACTGAGCGAGGCCAGCAGCGTTCCTCCGGTCTGTGTGAAATGACCCTTTAACCCGCTGATTCCTGCGAGACGCAGAGCGACGGGATCAGCTTACGCTTAATCTCTGGAGGAACTGATCAATCCAGGTTAACTTACAGATCCACACCGAACTCATAAACCCTGACCTCCAGCGGCTCACGACTGCACTCGTCTGGAGCGGACATCATCTGAACATCTGCACTCCAGTCCAGGAACCTGCTGATCGTGTTTCAGGAGGCAGTAAACTGTGAAGAGAAACACTACACGTCTGAGAAGAAGCTGTTTCTGGGCGTCAGAGCTGAGCTTCATAAAAGCCAATGAATCGCTGGACTTTAGTCATTTTCTGCTTCACCGGAAGCTAACGCAAAATCACGATGGTAGTGCAAGGAAGAAGCTTAAATCTCCCGGCATTAACTTTATCTGAGCATATGTGCTTAACGAGTCCGAAAGCTCTTCCGCTGATTTCAAGAGCGAGACAAACACAGAACAGAGAGTCAAATACAGATAGAAGCTTACGTCCTTCAGCACAGTGGAATAAAAACGCTACGTTCATAGAAGAATTGAGGGACTTTGAAAAAAGACCACTAGAAGCAGAGGAAGAAGAAGAAACAAACAAAACAAGTGTCATCTTGATGGTGTTTAGTGTTTGTGTGAATGACTCTGAGCTCCTTCTATATTTGTCCATGTATAAAAGCTGCTTGTGATGGGCTTTCTCATCACCGCTTGCTTTTGGTGCTAGAAATTACGGTATTTAACTGTACATTTAACATAATTCTGTAAAATCTAAAATGTAGATTATTTACAGTTTATTTCACAATTTTCTCATATTTCCAGGACAAAAACAAGAAAGAAGAGGAAGAAGAAGAAAAAGAAGAAGAGTTTTGAATGAAAAGCAAAAGCATAGACAAATAGATCACACTGTGACATTAAATGTGACATTCGGAGATATCAAGTCAAATTTAGGAGAAATAAAGCAGCAATTATGAGAAATAAAGTCAAGACACAAAGCCTGAAACCCTGTTGAGATCTTCACTTCATCTGATTGTAGATTAGGAGAAACAGCTGAGATGAGAAGGATGTTTGAGGGACAGATGGGTCAATGTCATTAATTACTGTACTTCACTACATTTCTGAATGAGTACCTGTACTCTTTACTCTTCTACACTTGTGCCGTGTGTTACAGTGAACCTGAGAGACCCTAAGCGCTTAAGTGTCAGCTGGGTGAGGATGAGTCTGACCCACCGTGCTGGAGCTGGTCAAAGGCCGAGGCTCCCGGAGAAGACGGAGCCTCCATCAGGGGAGGACTGGAGTTGAGCTGCCCGACCGGAGGAGGCCACGGCAGATCCTTAATCACTTTAATCTCTACTGCAGAGCCGGAGACACAGAGAGAGACAGAGAGAGACAGAGAGGAGAGGGCAGTGAAGGCAGGAGCAGGTCAGCAGGGCAAACAGTCACAGACTGGAAACAGGAAACAGGAAGGAACCAGGAAATAAACAGTGATGAGAGCTTTCAGGATTCAAACACAAATGCCTACAGACCTCAGGATTAACCCTAAAAGACTTCAGACAATCTACTAACAGTGAGTCACTTTGCAGCTAAATGTCAAGTAGCAGCATCTGCTCAACATCTTATAATGTCTGACGGATAGTTGTTTATCCAGTCAAAGCTCTGGACTGATTTTGAGGTTAGCGTCAGAACATCTTTGGTCATATCTCCAGATGAACTCTTACTGGACTGAAGCAGCTTCTCCATCAGTCGTTTTCTAGAGGAATCTGATCATCAGGATCTTTCGAGGAGCGTTACGTCTATGAAGATCTCATTGATTTATGTTATTCGCAGCAGAATTCCAGCATAGAAATATCAGCATGAGAGTATATTCTCATTATATCAGACTACGTGAGACTGACGATCAAATATGAGACACAAAGTACACTTTTTTGACTCCTACTGTAGAAAAGACGGATTCAGATGGCATTTTTCCTCCAGATTATACGGTTCATTAGAAGTTCACACACACACTGTAGCACCTCCATATGCTGCTTTCATTAAAGACGTGTCAGATCTTGTCTCCTGTGTTATTCAAAGACAATAAACGGTGTCTCCTGCAGCATGAAGCAATGCACTTTTCTCTTTCTGTCTCTATTAATGCAGCTTTACTGGATGTAATCGTGCCCCGACGCACCCATCCGGTGACAGCAAATCTATTCTCAGGAACATCCCACTCATTTACCAGAGAAGCGGATCCATATGAAAACAGCACTGAGAGCATGAGGCTCTGCGGATGCTGCTCTCAGACCCTTCGGGCCGCATTTCTGGGTAAATTGTGTTATAATAGCTAGAAATTAAACTGCACATTTACCAGAGTGAAAGACAGACCAAAGACCCAAAGTCCATTAAACTGACTTACTGAGACGCTACTATCGTTTTACAGCTGCTTTGAAGAAGAATACTGTTTCATATTTCATCAAGTTTGTATCATTGATACTGTTATTTTCCTAAAGCACCTAAAACTCTGTCCACTGATGCATTAACGCCTTCAAAGAGTGTGTCACCTACAGGACAAAATGCATCATGTGCAGAGTTTTAGTTTTATGTTTATGGAGAAGTCACGAATGTGAATAAAGGCTTTTTTGGGGTTAGGGTTAGGAAGAAGATTTTCTTTCTTTGGTAAATAAGAGCAAAGGCAGCTGTGAAAATAAATCTGCATTGTTTATCTTTTTTCAAAAAGATAATATATATATGTGTGTGTGTGTGTGTATATATAATAATAATACATGGAAAACTCTCCTTTTAAATGTTAGAAGTGAATGTAGGCATGAAAATTATATTCATTCTGAGATTTGTGAAAGGTTAAAATGAAATTTAACAGTGATATTAAACTATTATATAAACTAAAAGTGTTTTTAAAGACTCATTAAAGAGAGTGTTGTATTGAAAACAAGAGGGAAAATGAGCATCAACCATTAAATATTCCATACTAAATGATGGTGATGAACTGAAAATGTATTTTTAATAACACTTAAAGCCTTTATGGATTATGAATTATAAAGCTACTCATAATGTATGTAGTAATACACCTTATATTTCCAATTGTAGCCAAAGTTAACATGCATTATAATATTTGTCATGTGGTTTAATTCATTAGACTTTCTAAAGGAATTGATTTGATTTGAACTGACCGGAACGATGCATTGATACGTGTGTAATACATTATAACTGTAGTTATAGCCATTATTCATGAGATCATGCAGTATAGGTGCATTGCAAAGCATAATTAATGTGCTTACAAGTATTTTTAATGCTTTATTTATAAAGATTTAAGTTAAGTGTTACCATCCATTTAACAATATATTTTATGTCATTACTATGTTATAACCATGTTATTACCAACTGAGGTTCTTCTTCAGCGGGGTTTGTTATGTATTTCACTATATTTTAATACATATTTATTCATTTTAATATTACATATATATATATATCATACTGACCGATAGTGATGCATTAAAAACACTGGTTTATCAACATATAATGCATCCCCATAACACAAACAAAAACAGAGCAGTCCGAGGTGCTTTAGAGAAAAGCATATACCACTAATAGCCATGTTTTTCCAAGGTGCAGTGCTTCTTTCAAGCCTTCATTTGACTATAATTTATCTTCAGTGACAGAAACACGACTGCAGCGTCGAGTGTATTTGTGTTTATTAATTCTCTCGCACCGTTACCCACAGTGCACTGCTGCATCCCTGCTCTTCCCAGTGACCGCTTCTGTCCATGAATTAACTCCGCAGCGCCAGTTAATTAAAAACAGAACAGAGCGAGTCGCTGTACTCTGGGACGTCTGCGTCACTTAAACCCAGGACCACTTCTATTTATTAATGAAACAAGCGACAAATCCCTTCCTTCTGCTTCCCGAGCATCTTCTCCCTGTCGGCGCGCTGTGACAGAAACAGCTCGATCCAAAACAAACAGCACACACAAACAAAAGCTCCTCCGGAGGCCGGATGGATACAAGCCACTGCTCGGAAATTCAGAGCAAACGCACTTGTGATTCATTTGGCATCGGATGCTTTCAGCGCTTGACAGGCGAGCGACCCGAGCTCAATGCGGCCGGAATAAAGAAGTGGTTTGTTGACTGCGCTGTCAGACCTTTTATGAGTCGATAAACGCACCTGCTTATGATCTCGCCCACGGTTTTGACTCCTGAGCAACTCCCAGATAAAACATTAACCCTTAAATGCATACCTCGGGTTTTTAGCGGGTTCTCCCTCCTTCATCGTTGAGTCAAAAAGACAAAAAGGTTATTTTATGGCATTGTGAAGCACCTTTATGTTTATATTCTTCAATCTGTTCCTTATCGTTTAGTCATTTAGACGATACTTCTATCCAAAGCGACTTACAAATGAGGAAAATGGAAGCAATCAAAACCAACAAAAGAGCAACGATATACAATACATATATAACAAATGTTTCTTTCTTTTTTGTTTGTTATTTAGAGAGGCCTGAGGTGTCAGATACTCATGTGTTATAATGTAAATGTGCAAGTTTATTTTTTCCACGACTATGTTTAGCAGTGGCAGGCCTTGTATTCCCCACCGAGGTCTTCTGTGGTGTCCTGCATGAACTAATGCAACTCTTCTTAATACCATCATGATGATGCCATGACTCGAAACCATAAATATTACACAGAAATGTAGTATAACAGAGCATTGCATCACAGACAAGTATCTCACGTAACGTTAGTAAGAATAAATGTTGTTAATAAAGCTAGAAACCCAGTAAATATTTAACAGCTGTGCACCATACAGCACTTATCTATGACCCTGGCAACACGATTGCTGGAATATGAAACCCTACTGGAAGTGTACTTTGAGATCATTCATGGAACAATACTAAGTCAGGGATTCTGATAATGTTTAGGCCAGCAGAGTAGCCCTGGTGGCCCACCACTAATATTTACATATATTTACAATATTTATTTTCTCGTGATGATATGATGGTGGTTGACAGAGCTGCCCTAACCCTCTGAACGGAGCCGATCTAGCGAGGTTTCTCAGCAGCGGAGGCCTGATTAAAGAGCTCGCTCTCATCGGGTTCCACAGATTAGTGTGTAATTGTGTTGGGAGAGCGGAGCTTCGCCTCTTGTGTCTGCAGAAGTGAATTCACAGCCACCCACAGAAGATGAATTGTGTATGTGTGACCCCGGAGCACAAAACCTGTCATATGGGCCAAGTTCTGGAAATTGAGATTTATACATCATCTGAAGGCTGAATAAATAATGATCAATTGATGTATGGTTTGTCAGAATAGAACACTTGTGGAATCTTTAAAGAAAATGCCCTTTAAAGTCCAAGTGAAGTTCTTAGCATTGCACATTAGTAACCAGAAATGATGTTTCGATACATTTATGTAGGACCTTTAAAAAATATCTTCATGGAACATGATCTTTACTTCATATCCTTATGATTTGTGGCATAATACAGCATATTTCTACACCTGAGCTCTGCTGTCCAGGGTCACATATCAGCTGAACTCAGCGAAGAGTCTGTAGCGCTCCTCTTGTTAAGCCAGAAAGCGGCTTGCGTGTTCATCCGTTCTGTTGATAACGCGGCGTATTGCGAGGATTAGTGCGTTTTACAGCATTGGCACAATCCCTCATGCTAAACGAGTGTGTTGGTAAACACCAGCGCTGGAGGAGGTGATGTGTTGTCTTCATTTCAGGGAGTTTTCACACTTTGTTTGTTTCAGGGCTCTGGCAAGAATTTTTGGCTTATGCTGTAATGTGAAAATCCGCAATGAATTGAACCAAAGGGAGCTCAGCAGAAGACTGCATTCATTCGTACGCAGAATGAACTTTACAGAGAACTGAGAAAAAGTGACATGAACTGAGTGTTAAAAGGTGGTCCGAGTGTTTTTTTAATGTCCAAAGTGTGCTTTTGAAACATATCTTGCATTATTTAATGCTTGTAAGTGCATAAAGTCAAGTTTGATCATTGCAGCTTGCTACATGCCTCTTATACAGTCAGGTCTACATACGTGTTTTTGAACTATTTGTATTATTTTAGCTGATGACCAAAATAGATACAAGTAACATGTAATGAATTTAGGCTGAAATGACACTTTCTGCGCTTTAATTTAAGGGTATTCTCATCACAATTAGACATATACAAATCTCTCTCTCTCTCTCTCTCTCTCTCTCTCTATATATATATGCTTAAATCTCCAAATATTGACAGAAATACTTATACTCTAGAATCCAATAAAATATTAAACAAAAGTTTGGATCAAATAAATCAGAGATCTTGAGTCTTGATCTTTTTAAAAATGAAGTGTGAAAATCAAATAAAGTGGGAACAGCGGGATCACGAGGACTCGAGAGTATCGTTTGCCGTTATTCTCAAAATGAAATGATTTTATGATTGCAAAGGCGCAACAACACCAATTACAACACAATTACACGCTGCTCTTTTGACAGACTCTCTCTCACAGCTCATTTTACCAAATTACAACCAATGAGGAACCCGCTGTCACCAAATAATAACCAATTTAATAAAAGTGCTGCAGTATCACAAGCAGCAGCCTCAGATTAATATTGACGCTCACACACACACACACACATATATATATATATATATATAGCTTTGAACTTTGGCTGAGCTCCTCAATCTGCCACGGATGCTCTCACACACAGTGTCTGTTCACTGTCCTTTCCTTGAACCGCAGCAAAATCAGGGGAACGGAGTGTGCAAAAAAAAGCTGCCTCAATTTCCCACAATTCCCCTGGGCAGATCTCGGGCAGGCAGGCCGGTTTATCTCATGCTCCAGATTTGAAAGCAGAGACGCTGAAGGCTGGGTTCATCCGGATCCGGTCCCGCTGCAAACAGCACAACGGATGCGTTTCATTTCACACTTACATCGCAGACCTAATTAAGACATCGGGACAGAGAAAACAGGCCATTTAGATCCGAGCGGGCTTTAGGGCAGACAAAGTGTGAACCGATATCACCATAAGACAAATCCGACATGAAATATTAATCGCTCAGGGTCTGATGTACTGAAGCGACAGGACTGACGAGGTTAGCGCTAATATTTTCAGACAGCGCTGAATTCTCATAAAACAGCATCAAACATTCATGCAGACTCAATAACAGCCGCTTTCCAATGAACCCGATTCAGGAGAAAGGACTTCGCTCTCCTAAAGAGCCTCTCGATCGGCTGCTGGCAGATCGTATGTGTGTTTAAAACACGGGGGCGTGAGGTAATTATACGGTGGAAGCGCGGTAAAGTGTGTTGCCTACGCCTCGAGCGCAATTAGAAAAGTCAAGCGCCTTTTCAAAAGCTCACAGCAGTTCCTGTGGCATTTGAGCGCTGCCATCTGTGATGAAACTTTCTCTTAGTGTGAGCAGATGTCTGATACAAGCCAAAACCACAGGAGGAGGACGTTCTTAAGTCGAAGATGCGTGTTCCTAAATGCATTTCTCGCCTGCACAATCGCAAATATTTTCTGAACACTCGTGATGCATTCGATAAATACACATTTATTTATTTGCTTACATTTTGAGTTCTTCAGCTCGACAAACTAATCACTTTTTTATCTGGAAGTTTATGCAAGTGAAATGAATTGGTTGAAAATGCTGCGAGTGATATTTAGGCTGTTTTAATGGTGTTTTGTTAGAAGTAAATGGTTGGTTCAGGCAGTAATAACATGGTAATGATGCAAAAAACGCTGGAACTGCTCACATTTACTCATTAATGAGAGACTGATGTATGGTTTTGACTGAAAAATATGAAGTAATGCCTGTTTAATGTTTCACCTTCTCTGCTTTTTTATTCAATTAACAATTCTTTGGGTCCAAACTGACCTGGAGTGTGAAAATAGCACACATATTTTGAAAGCATTTTCTTAGCATGACAATGACAGCTTCTGGTGCTTGTGTGCACCTCCTGAAGACTCCCTGATCAATGCAATTAAAAACAGCTCAAAGGCAACAGAGTGTTTTTAAACAGTATTTATTTTTTAAGAATCTGTCTCATAATTGGAGCGTCTGTTGCATTAATCTGTGCTCTCTCTAGAGAGAATGTGTCCGGTGAAAGTTATGTTGTAACTGTAGATTTAAAAAAGCCGTGTCACATACAGTCATGACAGACTTACATGATCGATCGTTGGTGTCTAGTCTCAGTTATATGTCAGATATGTATACAATGTTATGTTGTAACTCTTTTACTATTATACCCCATAATTCCATTAACATCTTACATTTGGGGATTTAAGACAAGTTGGAGGTTGTCACATCTTTAAGAGCTTATTAATAATGACGTCCCTGGACATTATTTTCAGGAAGTCTTCTTTATAAAGTTTTATTATTACTGTATTTATCTTATGAAGTGATTGTGCCTCTTCAGAAGATTCGGACTCATCGGTTTGATTCATATGCAATGACTTTAAGACGCCTTTATGACCTGAATTTGAATTTTATACGTTTTGATCATGTAGATTTTCAGTATGGAGACAGAAACCTCAATATATATATATATATATATTTCTTTTTTATTTTTATTTCTTTATCCTCCATAAATCTGGCATCAGGTGTATGTGTGTGGGATTTTTTGAAAGAGCTGAAAACTATGTGTTCAAATACATGTTTGTGTGTGTGTGTGCCTGTGTGAGGTCATAATTCATGTGTGTGTGTGTGAAGATAAGCCCTCTGGCATTTCTGTCTCTGAAGTGGCGTCTTTGAGCTCCAAGAAAGCACCATGAGGCCATATGTGTGTGTGTGTGTGTGTGTGTGTGAGATCCTGACAGAAGACTGTTATCACACCACAGCAGCAGCAGCAGGAGAATCAGACAGAGGGCAGCGTCTGTCATCCAGGACTGTGTGGCGTCTCAGAGACATTCTCTCAGTCCGTGTTTGCGACGGACGACTGCATTAATAACACACACACACACACACACACACACACAGATCAGGAGCAGACCGAGAGCGTCTGTGGCATACAGAGCTGCTGGCCCTGTTTTAAACTTAACACACGGTTGCATTCACACAGCACTTTTATACACAAACTGACTGTGTCACACTTTCAGACAGTGCATGTGAATGAAACAGAACTACTTTTATATTGAGTCACGTGATCCGAAGTGTATACAGTCAGCAAATTACCCATACTAACTAACTCTTCCTCCTCTGAATCAGGAGAGAAATCTGCACAGATCAAGCAGCATTTACAAAACAGCTCTGAACTAATATGTGTCTGGATTTTCATGTGACTGAAGGATGAGTTATTATGGATTTTAGGGCTGCAACAACTAATCGATAAAATGGATAATTATCGATAATGAAATTAATTGTCAACGGAAGCCGATTAGTTGGGCTTCTCACATTACTGAGGAGCGCGACCACACTCAGAGACACAGCCGCTCGCGCAGTGGAGGTTACAGAAGCGTCTGCAGGAAAAAGCACGTGCTCCAAGTCCTCCAAGGTATGGGGGCAATTTACATTAAATGCCTCTAAGAAGACGGTAACCTGCACGCTATGCAAGACCGAGCTTTCATAGCACGGCAGCACCACAGTCAAAAGTAAGTAAGTAAAAAGAAAACATGTTGGTGTTACGGATGGAGAAACATCAGCAGGGTAACGTTAAGTGAAAACTGTATCGTGTAAAAGTTGTATAGTTTGAGTGCTTTTGTTGAAACTGTTTGCTAACTTCGGGACAGTCGCGCTAGATCTGTTCACTTGCTACTCGCTAGCATCACATTGCGCAATCAC
>JAUCMU010000036.1:12873298-12890313 GCA_032275025.1 Enteromius treurensis
CTCTTACTTAAATGTTATGTTATATTATTTATTGTGTTTTTGTGCTACTTGTACACTTCTTTGTATATTTGTACACTCTTTTGTATATGTGTATATTATTCTTTTTATTACCTGTGTCTTGTCTTGTCACCGTCATTCTGTTGCACTGCAGAGCTCTGTCACAAAAACAAATTCCTCGTATGTGTAAACATACCTGGCAATAAAGCCCATTCTGATCCTGATTCTGAATGGCTTGATTTCAGAAGGGGCAACTTATTCTTCTTTTAATTTAATAAAAAACCTTGTGAATCTTTATGATTGTAGGATGGTTGTGTACACACACTCCCAACACACATTTCAGTCCAAACAGCTTGATAAATTGCATGTACGACTGTATGACCTCTTTAAAGACCGATATTATTCAAAGATCGTACAATCTTCATCAAAAGTGCCAATGAAACACATTTTGGACTTAATATAAATCGTGTGCATTATGCACTACTCCAAATAAAGTGTAATTATAATGTTTCTATCAGTACGTCTCAAGTTATCTGTCAGTGAATATGTTAATAGAACTGAACAATACTCGGTAGGAAATAAATGTATTTTAAATATCTTATTTTTTTTACTAGGGTTCCCTTGCCCTCTTAATTTTTTTCTTTTTTTTTTTTCTTTTACCTGCAGCTGCTTCCCTTTATTTAGAGCAGAACGGGGAGTCTTATTAGGCAGCAGGTTTTGGAGCAGAGCTAGTAAATGGGCTCCGGCACGGTCGGTACTGATTGAGCTTCAGACTGCTTCATATGGTGTAGTGTATGCATGAAATGATCCGTAAGTGCTCCAATTCTGCTCCCCGAGATGAAGCATCTACAGATCCTGGTGTGAAAATTGCTTATTAAACCACCTCACCCTGATCCAGCGACTGAACACGTAATGTCTTCTGAGGAAACCAGCCGCTCTGGACATATTTAGTCGGTGGCGTGTTTGAGTGAAATTGAGCACGCAACATAAAAATTGGCGCTCTTATCTACAGATGCCATGTGATGAATAGTTTAGACTGTGTGGGAAGGTTAATGAGCCCGGCGTTCATCAGACAGACTGGTCATCTTCAGCAGCTGGTGTGTGGCCTGGAGTCTCAGGACATCCATCATCCTCAGCGTCTAATCATCCTTCAGACAACCACGCTTACATGATCCGCTCTCTCGCCTTGACAAGACACGAGGAAATTACTTATTTATCATTCACAGGCCAGTGATTGCAGGGCACGCTCTGTCACACACACACACACACACACACACACTGTTAAACGGAGTTGAAGAGCACTTTCCTTCGTGTCTTTGTCTTTTTTATACTCCATAGCAGTGAAATATAAAATTGCAATGACGAAAAAGTTGTCATGGTGATTTTCTCAGGATAATAGGATACTGCTGGAGACTCGTGATTTGATCTTTACTGACTTCTTCATACGGTTCAATGCTCTTAAATGGCTTCCTGATAAGTTTACATGTCCAAATCAGACACTGCTATTCCACCTTCAGCCAAGTAATCACAGAACCTTAAGTTGGTTTTTAAATTTCTGATAGTATAGTGTTTTTGTTATTTTACAACCCAAGACATATTGTTGCTAACGTCTTCATCTACATTTACATTTAGCTTTTAACTTTTGCTGTTTCTTGCACCATGATCAGTGCTTGTTTTTGCCTAATCGAACCCTGGAAATATTGTTTCCAGCACCATGATCTGATCTTTAAATGGGGCTACAAGAAGGCACTTTAATTGTGTGTTTGATTCTATTCACAGTTCATTTAAGAACATCTGTGATCACTGTTAATTAATGCACCTGTCTTCATTTACTCATAGTGGCTTGTTTGATAGGCCTTACACAGAACGTGGCTTAATGGATAATGGAAGCATGTGAACAGAAAGAGCTTTTTTTTCTATGGTTTATTTATAAAGTCATAATGAAAACATAAAGACTTTATGAAGATAGCACTGCTTTACAGAAGCTTGTTGTATGTTGAAATCCAATGGATATGTTTCTTTCTCCTGCACAAAAACAAAAAGCAAAAACAATCACTTTAATAAATAAGAATCAATACCTAATTAAAAGACAAACTAGGTATTGATACTATATCACAGAGGCTGTAGAAAGTCGCCCAGGCGGGACATCAAAACACTCAATATATAATTAATATGATCAGAACACCTCAGCAATGGAGCATACAGGCCCGTTATTTCACGTGTGGCTTCACACCTATCAGTAATTAAAGAGGTCATATGATGTTGCTAACGTACATACTGTACATTATTGTTTCTTCTCTAAGCCCCGCCTCCTGAAACAGGTTGATTTGTACAAAGCCTATTGTTCTGAAAAAGCGAGGTGTGCTCTGATTGGTCAGCTATCCAGTGCACTGTGATTGGCCGAATACCACAAGCGTCTGATGGAAATGTTCCGCCCCTTACCATAACGTGATGCTGCCATAACAATAAAACACATTACAAAGCAGGCATTTGTTGATCCAGTGGAGACATGATTACTTCAACTGTTCCAAATGGACACAACTTAACACAGAAAAAGGAAACCTTGAAACCCCATCATTTGACCTCTTTAAAAAACAGAGTTATCTGTTCAAATGAACTCTTTGAATATAACTGTGAAATATAACTATACGAACACATTTATATAGATAATTTGTAAGAAGATTTAATGAAATATTGATGCATATCGCTGCAGCCTTCAGAAATGATGGCAAATTCAGTGAGTATTCTTCCTCAGAAGTGCTTTCTGTGTTTGTAAGTGTGTGTACTGAAGGTGTTTCCTGTGTGATGAATCTAAAAAACAGGAGCAGCTAAATCAAATAATAAAAGTCTTGCTGTATAAGATCATTCCACTTGTGTTTAATCTGATTGTAACAGCAATCCGTTTAGCTGCAGCTGATTTCATACACATCAACAGATTACTTCGATGAGCTCAGAACTAGATTTAGAACGAGACAACAACGAGCCCAACACAACCGTTATATTCTCACTGTGTCTCCGGCAGGAAAATCTGCTGCTCTCTTTTGGCTCGGCCGAACAAACATGGCAGAGCCGGTCGTCTTGCGGCACAATCTCTCCTCGCCAGCATCTACAGCACATGTAGAGGAGAGAGCTGCCAAATAATAACTACAGCAGTCCCAGCTAATGCCTGATTTACTGAGAGTGTGACGGCGTTAATGCTACAGCAGCAGCAGCTAAACACACACACACACACACACACTACTCAGCAGCAACATTTCTGAGGCTCTTAATTATGAAAACATACTAGTTTCGAAATACCAACCTGGTCATGTGAGACTGTGTGTGTGTGAGTGTGTGTGTGTACACCCCTCGTCTCGTTTCAGTCGATATATATCCACCCTGAGGGAAGGAAAGCAATCACTCCTCTGTGTAATAAAATGCAGTATCAGGAAGTTGTGGTGTCCTGCTCGCAACGTCACCATCACGGGTTTGACTCTGTGAGAATACAGTATTTATACTGATAGAAGCTCGAAGCATAAAAGCATCAGACGGATGTGGTTTTGATATCGAGCTCAAAATGTTATTGATTTCTTGTTCAGGAAACACGATGGAACCTCAACACAGTGAAAGTCCTCAGAAGAAGAACTTGACTCTGATGGGTTTCTTTCATGTGCTCAGACATCAGAGATCTTCCTCAGTCATCATCAGATATTCATTTCAATGCAAGCTTTAAAATATACAAAGATAATTGGTAAATGATCATTTCTGCCACATGATGAAAAATTAGTCATTGCAATCTCATAATTCAAAATATGTTCTGCACAATTATATAAAAAAGTGTATCATCTGATCGAAATTGTGAGATAATGCAGTTATTTTGTATTCTGTGGTGGAAACGATCTCAAGCAGTAAAATCACATTTACCTTTTTTAGTTTTACTGAAACAAGACTTTTATTCTGTCAACTCTAGCAATATAATATGACATTTTATTATGTGCTGCCTATTTAGATACTCACTGTGAGTTCTCTATTTGCTTAAAATTATAAAAGCAGCCAGAGGAGAAAAACCCAGCCCAAAGGAAAATATAGCTATAAATGGGGCAATAATATGATGTTGTTTTCCTCCAAATAGAAATAGCTTTGCTATAGCAAGAGACATGCAGAATAGACTCTTCAGCCCTCAGATATTTGTCCCTCATAACCTCATGCAGTCCATTACCAAGCTCTGCGTCTGACCTGAGATCAGAATAACGTGTGATATCCAGAGTCTGCTTTATAAGACGCTGCAGCTCGATCTTCTGGGCGTCTGGAGGCGAAGACGAGGCTCCTCAGCTCATGAATAACGGGCCGAGCTGACTGATGACATGCTGTCAGATCTTTAAATCGGCTCCAGAGAAAGTCTGGCAGAAAACAATGTGAGCAGACGATTGGGAAAAGAGGCATAAAATAAGAAACTCTGTGGATATTCAGAGAGCCTTTCAAGAAGAGCGTCAATGAAATGTCAGAGAGAGCGGAAGAGAGAGCCTTTAAAAACAAGACTTGAGGGAAGATGGAAAGGGTGAAAGAAGGTGAAAAGGTGACTGGAGGCCAAAAAACAATCAGGGGAGAAAACTGAGATTAGAGATGCTTAACATTCTCCGTACCCTTTTGGAAATCTGATCCAGCTCGGCAGGTGTGCAGAGTTTGTCATTTAGTTATTTATTTTTTCCATCTCAGACATTTGGGAATTTCACTTCAAGTGGTAAACGTGTGAATTATTTGACTGGGATTAAAATATTCAGAGGGACTTTTAAATATCACTGAGCAAGTATTGATGAAGTTAAAGTAATCATTCAGCCAAAAAGGAAAATCTGATGAAAATGTGTTCACCCTCAGGCCATCCAAGATCAGGGTGAGTGTTTCTTCATCAGATCTGGAGAAATGCAGTGTCATAATGGAAGTGAACGGGTGCCCTCAGAATGAGAGTCTGATAAAACATCAGAATAATCCACAGCGCTCCAGTCCATCAGTGAACAACTGGAGAAGATGCAAGATCAAACTAATCCGGCATTAAGATGATTTTTAACTCAAATATGAGTCTATAATAACTGTTCCTCCGGTGAAAGTGTTCTGGTCTGAATCAGGAGAGAAATCTGCACAGATCAAGCAGAGTTTATAAAACAGCTCTGAACTGATCTGTGTCTGGATTCTGATGTGAGAGACGACAGCAGATGCCCTAAAGGAAGAGTTATAACGGACCTTGTATCTTCTCCAGATGTTCACTGATGGACTGGAGCGCTGTGGATTATTCTGACGTTTTATCAGACTCTCATTCTGACTGCTCCCATTCACTTCCATTGCTGAGACACATCTCTCCAGATCTGATGAAGAAACACACTCCTCCTGATCTCTGATGGCCTGAGGGTGAAGTAGATTACCAGCTAATATTAATTTCTGGGTGACCTGTTCCTGTAGGGTCTGCTCCGTTTCCTTTATAAACCTATTGGGGACAGACATTCATTGAACTTTACAGAGTAAAACATGACATCCCAGAGATATTTTGATCTTGTGTCTCTTGTGTGAATGTTAGAGACTGTTTGCTGCAGTGAACAAACATATTCTCACATTGAGAAAGTAAATAAGAGAGAGGCTGCTAGAAACAGATAAAGAAGTTTCTGAGAAGTGCATTTGTTCTTCAACTTACTCTAAAGGTGTGTGTGTGTGTGTGTGACACTAGAATTTATTATTCATTTCTTTCAAAGTCTCAGGTGTGCTTTGTTTGAGTAAATAAGCACTGTATCTCTGCTCTAACTCTATTTCATATTACCTTATGAAATATAAAGCAGGTCCTTTGAGCGCTCATATACAGGCATACATATATATATACTCCTATATAAAGGTCATCTGACTCGTGTTGTCATTTTTATTTGTGGTGCAGAGTGGCAAAACATTTGATTTTGATTTTTTGCTTCAACATCTTTTGACGGACAGGTGATGCATATGAATAAATCTATCTATCTATCTATCTATCTATCTATCTATCTATCTATCTATCTAAAACCTTAAAGCAACCCGTTGATCAACTAAGCATTTTTTAATAAGAAATGATTTTAAGGTAATTATGCCTCGGTCGCGCGCTCGTGGGAAGCGAAGGCGCGCATTAAATCAGCTGCTGTCAATCATGTTAAGTAGCGTCGCGTAAAGCGTTTACAAACCTCAGCTCTCTCTTCATGTGGTTTGTGTGATATTTTCTCGGGGAGTAAAACAATGTCGCCTCCAGTGACTCGAGTAAGCAGTGTTAATTGAGCGACAGGAGAGTTGTTGTTCGTGTGTGTGATGTTTGTTTGTCTCAGGCGAGCTCCAGACGGACGCAGCAGAGGTATTTACTCCGCTCCAGAGCACCGCTGGGAAACGCGTCCAACCTGATTCGAGCTCCAGAGGAGAGGAAGGTGACGAGCTGGGCTCTCTTCCTCTGTGTGGATTCGTTTGGAAATACAATAGGTTACAGAACACCTATAAATTTTCTTCATTATAGAGACCAAAAGCTGCACGTGTGAAGAGAGAGAATGCACAAACCAAGTGTGCGACAGCCAAGCCTCCTTCAACAGAGACCCAGAACCCATCTGAGGTGTGTGACACGGTCAAGGTGAGAAATACATGAGCTAGACGTATCCTAAACTGTGTTTTTGCATGCTTTATTAAACTCATCGTTGCAATGCCTTCGTGTTTCTATCTTCTTTGTTTTGCTGTAATCAGCAGCCTGCTCCACACACAGATGTTTGTCAGGACTCTGAGCGTCTTCAGAAACACCCTGATGCTCCTCAGGCTTTCTCCAGCCTGCTGCTCAACATCCCAGACGTGGACTCTGCAGATGCTGGAGATGCCCAGATGTGCAGTGAATATGTGCGCGACATCTACGCTTATTTACAACAGCTCGAGGTGAAGATGCCACAAAGAGTTCAGGGTTCTGTGCCGTTAAAGCAGTCCAGATGACTGAAACTAGTTTGCATGAAAAGAATAGTTCACCCAGACATGAAGCCGTGTCCACCCTCAGTCCATTCCAAGATTAAGATAGAATAATCCACATCACCCCAGTCCAGCAGTTAACATCTGGAGAAGACAGAAGTTCAAACTAATTCACTATTAAGATGTTTTTATGAGTGTTTGATTCTGGTCTGAATCAGCACAGATCAAGCAGTGAATATTTTGCTACATTGTGATGGATTTGTTTCTCACTGGAGGAGGTGTTATCATGAATTTGAGCCTGAAGAAACCGATTACAGTCAAAAATGCCTTGGATTTATTTTTCTTTTCTTTTTCTCGGGATTTATTCTGAGTCACACATTTCTCTAAATCGGACGTTTTCAGCGTTTTATTTTTGACTGTTTCTTTAAAGCACTGATATCTTTAGCTTTCAGAGAGTTTGATGGCTGAATGACCGATGAAATCTGGTGCTGACGTGTGTCATCTTGACTCCGTAAGGTTCCTGTGGTTTATGCATCAGGTTGATGTTTTTGTAGGCCGCGATGGCCGTCAGGCCGTGTTATCTGGAGGGTCAGGAGGTGAGCGGAGAGATGCGAGCGATCAGCATCGACTGGCTCATGCAGGTTCAGAGAGAGTTCAGACTGAGACAGGAGACTCTCTTCATGACCGTCAGCATCATCGACTGCTTCCTTCAGGTTCCAGATGCTCTTAAATGTGCCAGACTTCTATTGCTCTATTTGGGTTCAGTCTTGTCTGAATGTTTGTTTTTGAAGGATAACCCGGTGCACAAGAAGTACTTGCAGCTGCTCTGTGTGACTGCGATGCTGCTGGCGTCGAAGTATGAGGAGATCTACCCACCCACGGTTGGAGACTTTGCGTTTGTGACGGATGGAGCATACAGCTGTGGAGACATCCGGAGGATGGAGAGAATCATCTTGAAGCACTTAAACTACAGCCTCGGCCGACCCATTCCTACGCACTTCCTACAGAGGGCCTGTAAGATTGGACAGGTACTTTATACACTACTGCTCAAACCTTTGGGGTGAGTAAAAAATAATAATTATAATAATTTAAAGCAGCTGTTTTCTGTGTGAATGTGTGTGTTTCTGTGATGTTCAGCATCATTCCTCCAGTCTTCAGTGTCACATGATCTTCAGAAATCAGAATAATACACTGATTTGCTGCAGTGAAATGTATGACCTTGAAAATGAAAGCAGTGTTTCATTTCATCAAAGATGTAAATGACTGATGATACACCGTATAGAGGTTTCTTTAATCAGTCTGAACAAAATTATAATTCTGATTACTTAACATGAACTGGTTCTTTCAGACCGTTTGTTTCAAAGTACTGCCTAATATTATGGAAGCAGTGATGCGTTCACAGACGAGAAGAGACTCTAAACTCTAAACTTTAGTGAATGTTTTATTAACATATTGATTGTTTTTTCTGGGTTTGGAGCTCATCACGTCAGAAGTGCTAAGATAAATGTTTTGTCAAAACTGACCCTGATTTTTACGAGAATAGTATCCGTCTTTTTCTTCAATACACATTTCGCTCTTGCTGTCCTCAGAAGCCTGACACTGATGGGCTGTCCTCTTTCTGTCCGCTGCAGGCCGGTCCGAGGGAGCGTGAGCTGGCGTCCTTCCTGATGGAGCTGATGGTTCTGGACTACGATCTGGTCCATGTTCCTCCGTCTCTCAGCGCAGCGGCTGCGTTTGAGGCATCTCGGAGGATTCTGGGCTCCGGCTCGTGGGTGAGGCTGAGGTGTTAGTGTAAAACACTGTCTGTTTGAGCAGTTAGGGAAGCGTGTGAAGCATTGAGACTAATCTGCTGGCAGCGAAAGCATGAGAAGGTTTGATCTTGATAATGATGTTTGGCAGAGCGTGAGTCTGCAGCATTACACCGGCTATAGCGAGGAGACTCTAGCTCCAGTGGTGCAGGCCGTCGCTCGGACGCTGGAGAGCGTTACTGACCAGTGCAAGGTAAGACTGGTCTGTACACTGTAAAAAAAATAACCTTGATTTTTTTTTTAGCGGTAAAACAAAGTGAAAACCTGTTAAAAGGTTAACGGTAAATTCCTGTAAAATTTACAGTGAAAAACTGACATTCCCTGCATCACATTTCAAGGTTGAATTTAATGTTTTTCTTTGAAATAACTGTTTCTTCTCAGTGTTTCCTGATCAGTTGTGTTTGTTAGGGTTGTATGTCACATGTAATGTTGTTAAATGAATGTTTATTGTATATTTGAGTGTAGTGAGTCTCATCATGATGGTGTTTAGTGTTTGTGTGAATGACTCTGAGCTTCTTCTATATATATTCATAATTAAAAGCTGCTTGTGATGGGCTTTGGTTCATCATGTGACTTTTACCTGCACCTGGAGTTTATCAGTGTATTTCAAAGATACAAAAAAGTTTTCACTACTTTAATAGGTTGGTATATTTACATTTTATATCAGTTAAATTACTTAAAGCTGTAAAAACCTAAAATGTTACCGTATTTTTTATGGTCAAACTCCACAGCTAATGTTTTTTTTTTTTTTTTTTAAGCGTACACTTAACATGCATATATATAATTTTTTTTTCAGTGTAAAGAAGACTTGGTTTGCATTTCTCCTCTCATGGCTCTCTGATGTATGGCTTTTGTTGTTCTGAGTTGCTTCAGAAGCTAAGTGCATGAGTGTTTTCCTCCTCAGTTGCCGGAGATCAAGAGCAGGTATATGAAGGTTTCTTCAAGCATCTGCAAGATTCTCCAGTGATCTTTGCTTCAGAGAACGATTTTAGTCGTGATGCACTTGAGGTTTTTAGCCACTTAAAATGATTTATATCAGGTTTTAATTATGCTTTTTACATTTTGTTGCATAAAATGTATTCCATGAACTAAATGAACTGATGCATTTAGTCTGCTTTTGATACATAGACAGTCAATAAATAATTATTTGATTACAAAATCCATGCAATTGTTTTCTTCGTCGTCTTCAGTCTAAACCCACTGCAAATTAGTGACTGAACTGGAGTCCAGAGTCTTTCATTCGTGAACTATTTACTGAGACGGGCTAATTAAATGTGACTCTCTCAGGAGGCTTGAACTGCTTCTGTCCTGAAGGACACTGGTGTTAAAGAGAAATATTGCTTCATAAAACCCCACAACAGTGTGTCCCTGGCTCCTGTAATGAATGTGTGTCTGTGTTTCCGTTCTTCAGTAAGAAACGCACACATATACATCAGAGCATTGTGAGTGTTTTCAATGCTCAACTTAAATGACATTACGTTTCTTGTTTCTGAAGCAAGGACTTGAACTGAGTTACTGACGGACTATAAGATTTGACTGAGTTTCTGTAAGTGTGTTTGTTTCTGTCATGTCCCAGATGTTCATTTGCACATCTGACAGACCGACGGCACACACACAATCAGAAACGCTTACAGGCGTTTAAGTGTCTGCTGACCTCTGGAGTGTTTTATTCACGAACTCTGAAAGATTCAAGGTTTGTATCTTGTTAGGGCCACATTAGATCTTTTCTGACTTTGACTGCAAACGCCTGTAACCCAGATTTGACCGGTTTTTAACTCTCATGTTGTGCTCTGGAGTCCAGTCTACAAGAATTGCCTGAAAAATGTCATTGTGCTTTATGACTTTTAATCCTGGGATTGTCTCTCTACCAGCTGCTTTCAATTAGCACAGGTTCTGATCGAAAGCCTCACTGATCTGCAGTGTTTGAGTAAATATTGCCGCACTTATTCATATTTGGAATTTTTTTTAACTTTTATTTATTTTGTTCACTCAAAATGCATGCGCTCAGATCAATGAGGCCTACAATCAATCAACCTGTGCTAACTGAAAGACTAGTGTATATAAAGAGATTAAATATAGCATAATGAGAGAGGGGTACATGTTTTAATTACATATAATGCAACAGAGAATGACTTGTTGAACACAGATTGCTGCAGAACAAAGAAATTTAGGTTAAAAATAGGGTGAACTCAGCAAAATTGGGACACTTTTTGGTAAACTTTGTATTAAATACAGATCTGTTCTACCGACATATGCTTTAAACAAATTCTCTTGTATCTCTCGCAGTGTTTTTGAAGGAAGATGGACTGTTTGTTTGTTGTTTAAAAATATTAAGAACCCCTTTTTTTTATTTTCCTTCAGGCAATATTTCAGGTAAAAATGGGCCACATTTATCTAGTTTTATCTACTTGCATAATACAATTTCTTACAACAGGACATCGCACAAATCATTTTCAATAGAAAATATTCAGAATTTAAAAAGTTAACTTAATAAAAATCATAAAAACATTTACAGAATTAAAATGCCCCAGAGGCATACATTTAAAGAATTATTAAAGCGTTCCAGTGAAAGTCTACAGTAAATAAATAAACAAAGACCTGAATCCCTTCAACCGTGCACTATATGTAGGGAAAACAAAGCGCAACTCCTGTATCTGTGCAGTACCGGTTTCATGAAAACGCATTTTAGTAAAAAATAGGATTTATAGTCCGTTGTTGTGTATATGATGAGCATCTTCAGTGCCCCACCACCCTAATCTTACCCATGGAGTAGAATATACACACTGAAGTCTTCCATGAGTGTCTGAGTGGTAAGAACACCCATACGGTTTGCCTTGGCCTAATCAAATGATGATGTTCAAATTAAGTACTGTTCTTCCAACATTTCAAGATCACCCATTATTATCAGCACTACATCAAAAGCTTATGTCCCAAGATCATTTTAAAAATCAATTTTAGTTGCATGGCACTGTCTGTCTGAAGCTCTAGTTCTCCATCATCACACCTGCTGAAGAGATCCAGAAGCTGCTCTGTTAACCTCGTGTCTGTCAGCTGTTCTCAAGGGGGATTTTGCAGAAACTTTAAGTAAATTACTTTATCTTACATAGTTTCATTGTAAATTGAGAAAATATCAATGTTTCCATAAAGCAAGGCTGTGTCACAGCAGAAATACAATGCATATGGCATCCATAATATGATTGCAGTTATTTATTTGAAGTGTTTGTTGTACTTGTATATGCATATATAATATATAACAAAAATGAAATAATAAAGCAATATTTTACAGAAATGCCAGTAGGAAGAGTGCAGAGTTGGCTCTTCTGGTGTTACAGCTGATAGGGATCTACTTTCCGCGCACAGCTCGACACGTTCCTGATAAAATCCTTGCTTGCTTCTGTTTCCAGTGTCAGAGTGCACCGATAGGTGGCAGTGAGTATCTCAGGTAGAAATTCCCAATATATCCCAGCAGCAGCTCAGCTGTCTCTCTCTCTCTCTCTCGCTCTCTCTCACTCACACACGCACACAGGCACAGAGAGACAGGGCGCGCGCACGGAGAGAGCGCAGAGTTTCTCCAAACAGAAAGTGAACGGGAGCCACAGCAGAGCTCGGATTCATCTCGTCTCGGAGTTACGAGCGATGCGCTGGCAGCATGGCCAGATGGTTCAAGGAGCACCTGGGTTTCAAAACCACCAAAGCCCCGCCACCGGCGCCTCCGAAACCAGACTACCGACACTTCCACACCGCCGTGTCCAGCCTCCAGACGCCGCCGGGCACCGGGCTTCTGTCCGCGCAGCCAGACATCCTCACCGCCTACAAACTCCAGAAAGAGCTGGACTTCGAGGATCCGTACACGCCGGGCGGAACCGTGCCCTTCTCCACCGGACCGAGCTCCGCGGCGGAGGTCAAGTACGGGTCTCCGAAGCACCGGCTGATCAAGGTGGAGACGGCGGAGCGCAGCGCGGTCAAAGCCCCCTGCTCCCCCCCGCCCGCGGAGCCCGAGAACGGCACGCAGGAGAAGGTAAGAGCGGTCCTCCACAGGTCCCCGCGGAGACGGAATAACTCTTATGACCGATGGGGCAGGCGGGTTAACACTTAACTACAACAAGGTGTCAGTTTCTAACAGTAGTTAAGAACAAACAATGATCTATACATTTAACACTTCATCTTGCTTAACGTTTATTAATATTAAACACAGTTAGTTCATGGTACATTAACTTCAGATTTTAAGAATGCACTAGTAAGACTTGCATGAGCTAGGCTGTATGTTTAGTTCATGTTAACTAATAAACCTTATTGTGAAGTGTTACTCCTTTATATAAGTTATTAATGCTCGGGGAAGACCCAGCATGCTCTCTGTCCCTTCAGACATTAGACATGGACATAGGATTGTGCAGGCTCTTTTTTTTTTCTTGGTTAACTCTTTTGATGAGATTTTTAAAGCTAGATGCACTTTCTGCGTTTTTTACAAAAATACAACAAAAAACATAAAATTGAGTCATAATATTTCTCAGAATGACCCTGGAGCATCAACCTGTGTGTTCTGTGCTGCTCATATACTCTCTAAAACATATTTAGATTTTTATTTACTTCTTTTAGTTGTTGTTTATAAATATTTTTAATGAATTTTATTTATTTATTTGCTATATTTGTATTTATTTTAATAAGTTTTTAGTTTTGTTCATTTTATAATAGACGGCTAACGACTGCTTTTGTGCTCCAGGGTTAGATTTAATACAAGTAAAATATCAAAAATCTGCTTTTCTTTCGTATTTGTATTGAAACATTTATCAGCAGTGTCATCACAGTGTGAAAATATTTGACAATAACAGGGTTTAGACATTCTAGCATTCTTGGTGAGGGTAAAGGGCACGCTTTAGCAGAGAAGGTCTGTGTCGAACCGGTAAAACGAGTTGTTCTATGTGCTCCACAACGGTTAAGAGCAGGAATGACGCTGTTACCGGCTTCCACAAACACAGTCTTGACATGCAGAAACATCTCTGAGAATCCACATCCGCCGGACTTTCTATGGCTTTTGGTTAGTCTTGATCTTTTAGGAATTCTAGAGTCATTATAGTGGCCGCATACACATACACAAGAAATAAAGGTCCCTCACGATGACACAGAAGAACCTTTTTTATCCAGATGGTTCTATAGAGAACGGTTCTGTTTCACGAACGCTTCTTTGTGGCGAATGTAGGTTCTGGCGATTATAAAAAGCTAAGAGAGCGATGATTCGTTCTTTCTTTGTGGAACCGAAACTGGCCTCGCTGTGAAGCACCTGAATCTTTAAGAGTGTGTGTTATATTGGGCTTCGTGCCTGCCACACCTTCCTCTCTCAGGTGATGTGATGCAGAGCACACGCTTATCTTCAGCGCTTTCAGGCCTTCACGGGCTGCCTGTCAAACACAGACAACAAGCAACTGACTCATCAATCCTGGTAAATACCGCAGCTTCTGCGCTGTCTAATTAAGAGCTGCAGTCTCCGAGAGAGGGTTGTTTGTGCCGGTCAGCTCTCTTATCAAACACTGTTTGTCCTGATTACTGGATTACAGGCGTGTGTGTGTGTGTGTCAAGGTTTGGCTGGTTAAAACCACTTTATTACACCTGCTGGTAAACGTCGTAACTTACCATCTGCTTCCGCCGTTTGAAAGTGTGTTTAATGTAGAGTATATGCTATATATCACTTTCTCTTCTGCTCATCAGAACTGCATTCAATTACAAATACAGTATATGAAGCGTTATTATAAATGAAAGCAGCTGTGTTGTGTGTGAATCTGTGTTGAAGTGTAAGGTATTTCTGTGATGTTCAGCATCATTACTCCAGTCTTCTGCTGGAGTCTGCTGGTGTTAGAGCACACTTGGTTTTCTCGGCTAAGCAAGTGATGCATATTTAAAATGGCAATGCTGAAAGGGAAGCATTTTCTCCTCTAAGGTCTAGTTTGTGTCATATTTCCAGGTTGGTCCGCGATCAGTGCGTCATCATTATGCTCGGTCCGTCGCAGGGCTTGTTCTCGTTCATCGACCGCTGAGGCTGAAGAGCAAGTATGCTGCTAGTGCTTTGAAAAGGCCATCTAATGTCTTAATTACTTGACAAGTGGATGATAATTATGCAAATGCTTTCCTAATGCTCCGAATGCCAATACCTGTGTCAAGTGTTGTGCTCCATCTTGATTTTAAAACCGCAGCAGCGTTCATCATTGCTTCGGTTCGTTCGGTATCACAGGTGAATCGTTTAGTCAGATTCTATCTATAGTATTAACATTCCACATGTGTTCGGTTCCTTTTTAAACCCTTCACCTTCACGTTTGAACAAATGACTTGGAGCTGATGCTTCCAATCAGTGTCTAAGTAGGAAGTCATCATCATCCAACATTCTTTAAATCATTTCCTTTTCACTTGATATTTTAAAACAATGTTTATGTGTGTGTGTGTGTGTGTGTGTGTATAAATGCTGTCAAATGATTCATTGCATTGCATTCAAAACAGGTTTTTATGTATGTATGTGTGTACAGTATATTTATTATGCATGTATATTTCAGAAAAAATGTTGTTTATGTAGTAAATATTTCTATATGAATTTAAATATATACCTGTAAATATTTTCAAATATATACTGTATGTTTGAGTGTCTATATATAATAAATGTATTGATTACACATAGATCTGTTATGGAAATGAAAGCTTTTATTTGGGATGTGATTAATCATTTGACAGCGCTAATTATAACTAAAACATACGCAGTGGAATATGATAAGCTGATATGTTTGCTTATGATTTCTTTTTGTTGATGATCAATTATTGTTTCAAAGTAGAGCTAATTAGCAACACACACACACACACACAGATAAGTGTGTGAAATAGCTGAAGGACTCTGAAAGTGAATTAGTGAGAGATAAGCAGCAGATAACGGCGGCACAGTCTGCAGTGACCTCTTCTTTTTCTCTAAAGCAGCTTCAGTCTTTCTAGTTTTACAGTAAGGCCAGGCTTTTTCTTGTTTTCTGAGAGTGTCTGAATGTTTCTCAGAGGATTTGTGTTTACTGGAGTATTGATATTGACCTGATGCTGTCCGGTCAGATCATGATCCTTCTGTGTCTGGTGTAAAAGCATCCACTTCCATCTTCTCCGTTCTGATGGTGTGTGTGTAGAATTATCTCTGTCTGAACTCTTCCTCTCTCTCGGAAAGGTCTTTTATCGCTCATGATGTCAGCTTACGAATTCTTCATCTACAAACTCAACTGTATAATAAAGGCATAGTTCTCTCTCTGAAACTCGAACAGCAGAAACACATCTGACAGGAATTAATATAACATCAGAGGCGTTTGCAGATGTTTTCTTCTGTTTGAATGCAGTGCTTCATCTGGTAAGACACGTGAGGTGTTCTGTGTGCAGTTCTTGTATTTGTGTGTGACTGTTTGATAAAAAGAGGCAAGTTCTGAAAATGTGTGAAAGAAGCTGAAAAAACGGATGAGTTGAGTTCTTGAAATGGATAAATTCTCGTTCCAGCTCACGGAGAAGTCATCTATTCATGTAATAAACGCTGGTTTACATCACTCTGTATACAGCAGACAATCACTAGTTTTCTCTTCATCGCTCTGAATGTGTTGAGCACACTCGAGTCGAGCTGGATGCATCTCTATGGTAACCGTGTGTGTGTGTGTGTGTGCAGATTTGTGAGCTATTCCTAACTGAACGTCTGAAGAAGGTTGACCTCTGCTGAACGACAGGAGTGTTAACTGTGTGTGTGTGTGTGTGTCATTAAACTTTCGTTCAGATGTTATTCTGGCGTTGCAAAAAGCTTTTTTTGAAGGATCAGTGTCAGGTTAAACCTCCCGACTTGATCCCGTGATCATCTTTTTGGTTTTTGGCAGAAGATCTGTCTCCATATTTCTGAAATTATTATTGTGTAAAATTATTATGTCACACTCAAGTTTTTTGAACTAAATAATCCTTTTATCATAAAAAAAAAGAAAAGAAAAATAGTTTGGTCTTAATTTTGTTCGTCAGTAACAAGACTATTACTACTAAAAATGTGATGTGTTGAAATGAAAATGATTAGAAAACTTCATAGAAGTGTGAGAACAGAACGTATCCAGACAGCTCACTGACGAGTCTGTGATCAAATATCTGGTGATTGACTCTGAATTAATTACAGCTTTGCAAACCTTAATTGAGATAGTTCTGATTCCCCGGACCATGAGAAGTCCAGCACAGACAGAGTCTACAACCCACACAAGTGGCTCAGGTAGTGCAGCTCATCCAGGACGGCACATCAATGCGAGCTGTGTG
>JAUCMU010000036.1:12890413-12907238 GCA_032275025.1 Enteromius treurensis
AGTCACTTGCTCTCAAGTCAAAGTCAAGTCAAGTCATTTTCTTACTTCCATCAAGCAAGTCGCAAGTCCTGAAAATTCTGACTCGAGTCCCCCATCTCTGGTATATATATGTATAAATGTACAGTACGTGAGTGCAGGTGTCAGATTTTAGAAGTAAAAGTCCCCTTGATTTTCTTCAAATAGAAATTGATTTTGAACAATAGCTTAAAAACCATTAAAGCCAGACTCACTGAGTTATGAAGTTGGTAATTGATGGTACATATTATGGTACATAAGTCTTTCTAGACACACATCGGGTGAAATTTGTAATGCGAGAAAGTTAATGTCAGGCCAATGCTTCGGTTGATTTTAGCGGGTGTTTGGGGATGGCGTGTGTCAGTGTTTACTATGTTCACCGGTCCATGGCTACTGTTGCGTGCGTCACTGTATGGGCCCTGCTGTCGTGCCATAAACATCCTGTTATCTTGCGGCGGAGCAGCTCACAGATGGCTGAGTGTGTTCTGTGCTCCTGTTTACTCAGAGTCAGCTGGCCTTCATTACCATGCGTGCAGATCTGCCCGATGAGGCTTTTTACATCATGCTTGTCCTTCTATTGTGTTGCTGCAGTTTATGAGGTTCTGCGTGTGTTTTCTGCTTACTGCATAATTGTGAGCTCGGTAAATGAGACGCATAAAATTGTCTTTCAGTGCCAGAACTTTCTCAATTGTTTGGGACGCGAATTATTTCTGGTTAGTTTGCCTGTAATGTGAGATAGTAGTGTTAGTGTTGGTCACTGATGTGAAAAGGTGATCCTGGAGCTTCTGTGTAGTGGTAACATTGAGCTGTGCTGCTCATGGAAACAACGTTAGTTTGAGTTGGACTGTTTTATGACTGTTTTAAACACTAAACTGGTTCCTTTTCAATCTAATTAATCACAAACTACCTTTGGCTGTGAAAAAAAAAAAAAAAAAAAAAATTATATAGCATATTAGAAAAGTTTCTGAAGGATTTATGTTGCTATCCAGGTTTTGCGGAGTAACTATGGCGGTGGTTTGGTTGACTGCGATCGCAGCACAGAAGCATCCTGGATTCTCGTGTGTCATGCAGCTCTGCCTCAAGCGTGTTCTGTCTGCGTGACCTCTACATACGAGACACACATGCACATCCAACACACCCTGCAGCCCGACGCTTGATTCATCCTGTGCCTTATAACTTGGTTAGAAATGAAGATGCTCTCAGTGTTTGTTTTGGTCCCAATGAAGGATGGGCCCCAGGTTCAGCACGCTCCCATCTCGTCCTCGCGTGCCCCTCTGAACCCAGCTTCACACAGCCGAGATTCAGAGAAGGTTTCCTGGACAGAGTGCTGGATAAAGGATGCTGTGTGTGTTTGGGCTGATGTGAGAGTGTGAGAGCCGCTGGCAGACGGCCATTTCTTCCCGTCAGAGGAAGCAGCGTTGTAACGGTCATCTTTATCTGACGCTGGATCACTGCGCCACAATTAGGCCACGCTCAGTTTCCAAATTCGCTAGTTTCTCGTATTTTCTTGTTACTGAGATTTTACCTTCAAACAGGATCAAACGGGGACTCCGGTATATGAACCGAACACTGTGTTATAATGTTTAATCCATTAATGCACTAGTTAACTTTATGTATAATACAGAATTATACACAATGATATAAAAAAAGGTTTAGGGCTATCAAAATATATTTTATTTCATTTTCTTTCCTCTTGTTTCATTTAAATATAAATAGTCAAAACGATCACCTAATAAATTAAATTGTTTAAACTTAACAATTAACTTTAAAATTTGAACAATAACATCGCCCTATGGAGTTTTGGACTTTTGATTTATGACGTCATAAAACTAGAGATGTTTTATCAAATGAATGCATAAACCTTTACAACGATATCTTTAATATTTTAAAACATAATCAAAGTAAAATTCCCTTCATCTTTAGGCAAACAAAGTGATCCGCAACATTCTTCTAATTTTATCACAAGTAATACATGGACAAAAAGTGTTTTATACTAGTTTACATGACATTTTATTATTAACTGTATTGTATATTATTATTATTATTATTACTATTAATGTTGTTGTTGTGATTTGTATGTATTCTACTATATAACAGTAATAGGTTTCTCTCATAATTTCTTCAAATTAAATTATATTGGTGTGTTTTTGTAGTGAAGACAATTGAGTTTTTTTTGCGTTGTAGAAAAGCCTTTCTTTTCCCTGGAGCCCTTCCAAACCTATATGGCACACTTTCCTGCATTTTCTTCTCGTTTCCTGTTCCACAGAGAAGCAGACACTCGTTCTGGTTAAGAGTGACAGAGTGATCATTTCTGGGTAAACTTTCTATTTCAACAGATTGACTTTGTTCCCTTTCTCTCCGTATGATAATACAGTACATCATTGTTTATCACTCTAGTCTTTGCAGCAGGAGACATGCAGTGTTATGAAACACATTTCTATTGTCCTCGGGCTGCAGATGGTGTAATTCTGTGTCGGTTCCAAGCTTTGGGAAGCTCAGAGTGTGTCCGAGGCCTACTAGAGCAGATGGTGGATTATCCAAACAAGCAGACAAATTAGCCATATTCCTGTAGTGTGCTCGGGCCGTGGTGAGGGTGGCAGAGCGCCCGGCACACCGAATCTGAGCCAGTGGGTCCACTGCCCTACAGCACATTTGTTGCTTCTCCAGCTTCATCTTTCTGTGCCACATTAAAAGAATAGGTCACCCGTTTTCTCTCTTAAATCAGACCAGAGCACTTTCTCTGGAGGAAGAGTTCATTCTGATGATGAATGAGTTAAATTTGATTTTTCAGCTTGTGTCTTCTCCAGATGTTAACTGGGGGATTCTTCTGATGGACTTTCCACACCCATTAACAGCTCATCTTGCATGACCCAAGGGTGACAACCTTTTCCGCAAAATGTCACTTTGGGGATGTATAGGTCGCACCTGTAATGTGTTATGATTGTTTCATGGTTTTGACTTTATGCCTATTGACAGATTAGTTGACCGGATCGAACCTGCATGAGCACCGAGACTCTGTCTGTGTCACATTCGGTCATCTTACTTGCTTTTTTAAGAGTTTGAGAGACATTGCCAGTGTGCTTCTCTGTAAAGGCTGCAGTTCTTCAGAAACCCACAGTATTCACTAATAAATAGCTTTTTATTCCTACAGAGTGCCATTCGTGCAAATTCAATCAGAGCTAAAACATATAGGACCAGCATCCTTTTCACTTCAGACACTTAGTACCGCTGATGCTTTTGGGGCTTTAGTGCTATTCCGTTTCCAGGGGAAACAAGTTACTTAGGTGCCAGGAAGCTTGAGATGCGTTTTAACCTGCATCGTCGCGTGGAAGTGCAAGCAGAATCACTCAATATGGCTAATTTTCCAGTCTGGCAGATGTGATGAATTGGCTCTTTAACCTGCGCTACAGTCTCACCGATCAAATGGCTTTTTGTCTAATTGCATTGCTCTGTTTTCAGTACGCTGACTGATGTGGAATCATTGTCCGATGCTGAGGCAGTGGGAAGCGACAGCATTTCAGCTCGCTGCTCAGATGGATTGGGAAAGCCTAATGAGTGTTATTAATGGATGCTGTGAAATGGATGACAAGGAAACTCAACCTCTTCTGCTTGGAAACTGCAGACCTTCACACATCACATCAGAGGCTATTGTTGTAACACATTTAGACACTGACAGGCCCTAGAAGTCATTATAATGGAAGATTCCTGTCTATATGCTCCGTTCTCTCTCGGGGCCATGTGCTCTTTTTCTGAGTGTTCAGAAGTCAGCTGTGTTTAAGCAGCGAACGCTCTCCAGCTAGAGTTTATGGAAATGTGCAGAATTAAAACACACAGGCTTTGTATGTGTGTCTTTAGTTATAGTTGAGCTGTCAAACAATTTAAAATGTTTGGCCTAATTACATAATATACTAATTACGGATCAATTGCCAATTATTTGGGCAGTAATTTCGGATGAGAAATTACCCACCAAAAGATAATATCTTTATTGTGAGACAAAAAAAAAGGTAGTTTTAAAAACAAATATTTTAACAATTGCATAAATTGCAATGGCTATCAGTAGTTTGTTAAAAAATATGAAATATTAATATTAAAACAAATGAAATGATTTTTTAATGCCGTGATACTCTCGATATGAAACTAGAACTGCTAGTAGACATGTCGTAATGAATACGTAATTGATTTAGTCAAACAACCAAATATGATAAAATGGTTGAACAAGAAAAAGAAGCAGTAAATGAGTCGTTCACTCACTCAGTTTGATCAAGAATGCGGATTCGTTTGGTTATGAATCACTGCTGTGATCCGGTCTATCAAGAACCATGCTTTTTTAGTGTGAACAACATTCTGTTAATCTGAAACAGCTTTTCACTGGAGAGATCCCAAGGATGCTAAAGGTTCTTTATGCAGCCGGATGCCCAAAAAAAACTTTTATTTTAAAGTGTACCATTTTGTGCTGGTTTATTAATGGTGCAAATACCAGAAGAGGGGCGTTGAAGGGTAATATAAGAGCAACAACACAAACACACAAATCATTGATTTCTGGGCATGTTGAAGTGGATGAAAGTTTAACGGGATTGTATGGGAGTTCAGCTCCTCCCATTCTTGACAGGAATCCTGCTACTTCCTGTATCTCAGGAGGAAGGACAAGGAGTCTCACACACACACACACACACACACATACAGATAGATGCAATGTACACACAGCTGCAGGAAAATGCTATTCAAACAGAAATCTGACAAATTTCACCAAAGACAAGCAGTGTGTTTATTACAAAACCGACCCGTTCCTCTCTCTGGTGAACATTTACAGTATATGGATGAAAACCAGTGAACAGTTTTGGATTTTATACGCCTTCTCTGTCATCAAGAACCTCCAGCAGCCTTTCCAGTAACTGCAGATCAGTCTCGCTGAAAGAAAGCAGCGGAGCACAGGTTCAGGGAGAGTCGACTGAGGTCAGGGGTCATTCAGAGATCTGACTCGCTATAAACTACACACCAGATCCTGGCACCATCAGCATGTGTGTGTGTGTGGCCAGCTGGAGTGGATATCCACTGACCTTCGACCCCAGACTGCAGCATGGTCACTGCATGAGTGTTTTCACACATGTCTGCTCTGCAGTGCTGTTGCATCAAACTCGGTGCATTTTGTTAGTGTATATATTTAAGAAAAGTATATTATGTTTGTATTTTAAATATATATGAATATATGAATATTTTCAAAATATATACCGTCTGTGTGTGTATTTATATACACATCATAGTACACATACACAACGTAAACGAAAACTTTTATTTTAGTTATGAACACTTATTATTATATTATATTACATGGTATTATACTATTTTTTACAAATATTTGTACAATGCAATTTACGGTTTGATAAGATATGCTTTTAAAGAAATCAATACTTTTATTCATCAATGACACATTTAATTGTGACATTAAATATATTCATGTTAAAAAGCTTTCTATTTCAAATAACTGCAGTTAAACTGCTATTAATCTGTGAACCCTGAGAAATAAACTGTTACAGTTTTTATACAAATATTGAGCAGCACAGCTGTGTCCAGCACTGATAATAATCAGAAGTGTGTGTCGAGCAGTAAATCAGTGTATTATTCTGATTTCTGAAGATCTCAGCTGTTATAATAATAGTTCAGATAAACTCAGCCCTGGTGAGCAGAAGAGACAGATCACTGTTAGTGGACTAACCTTGGCTTTGACTGATGAAGTTAACTGATCTATTTGTGTTGTTGTGGTGAGTTTTCTTTCTCTCTGCTGGTGTCTGATCTCTGCGTGCTGAGCGTCTCAATCACACTGAAGATGGAGGTAAACTGGACGATCGATTCTTATGCAGTTTGTCAGTCAGCTTTCCCTTGAGTCTGCGATTTCACTGCCATGAGCAGATCTGTGTGTGCTTTCAATGAGAAACACAGAAGCACGGCTGTAGAAAACAAATAAATGTAGCCTGAAAAAAAAATTGTTGAAAATGTTTAAAAAAACCCAGTTTGATTTGATTTAATTTCTTGCATGGCACGTTGTGAATCCATGGTTTAGGCTGTGTTCTCTGGCTCAGTTTATCCTGCAGCTCTGCTGGCACCAGTGTTGTGTTGTTCTTTGAGCACCCCTTTACTCACCCTGCATCATGCCTTCATGAAATCCTCGCTGGCGGACGTGTGTTATATTTGGTGTGGAGCAGTCGTCTGATGCTTCAGGCCAGTGCGTGCCTCAGTAAAAGTTCCTCGTGCTGATCTCAGATCAGAACCGGAGTGTGTTCTGTGTGGAAGTGGACGGACGCCCTGTAAAAACATCCCATGCAGCCCGTGGCCATCATTAGCTTTTCTTCGGGGAGGGTGGCAGTAAACGTAAAGGCTTTGCTGACTGATGTTTGGCGCTGTGAGAGAGGAACAGGTCTGGGAACGAGCCAGAACACAGCTGAGTTAGTCATTCATACACAAGTTGTGTTCGTCACATTATTTCATCGGCTCTCATAAAAGCGTGTTTTCCAGAACGTTAAATGCTCAGAAAGCTTGTAAAGTTTATGCTGGACACCTGTTGCTTAGTAAACCATTCCAGCTAATGGCTCTTTTTCTGTGTGCTGGATTTGATGAACAGTGTGGCAAGAATCAACCTTCATCAGAAAGAAGCTTTGATACAGAAGCTGATTTCCATCAAACCTGTATCATCTCTTTTGATCAGTCTGGAGCGTCTTTGCTAAATAAAAGGGTTAATTTGTATAATCCACCTGACTGATCCTGAAGCACGTTCCTCGTGTGTATTAAAGGCATTGCTGCTGAATGCTGATGTGTGTGTTATCGGTCTCCGTCTCTGAGCTAAAATCATTAGTCTTAATCTCTGCTGGAGTCACTGATGCTGTGTCAATCACAGGTTAAACTGCAGTGTGTTCAGTGCTGTTCTGCTGGAGGTGTGCATTCATCTGAATGAAGAGCACAGCTGCAGCTCGCTGTGATGTTTAACTGCTGCAGGCAGGTCTGATCTCAGTGTATGAGTATATACTGTATATTAGTTGACAAGTTACTTATAGTTAGTAGAACTATCAAAATGAAGTGGATTGGGACGCCTGTCTCAGTCTCGGGTTCATGTTTGAGAGAGAGATGTGTTCTTACAGTAGTTCTTCTGTTGCTTTTATTAAACATGACTTGAAGAAGTGTGCTGTTTCAGGTCTTTTTGTAGCCATACATCGCTGTTTAATGTTCTGCTGACGGTGCTGGTTTCCTCTGTAATACTGTGTGTCCTGTGGGCTTTATAGCTGCACTTTAAATCCAGACGCTTGTTAGACGACAAACTGGAGGCCGCTGGAGAACAGCAGGACTTCAGTCTGCATGAGCCTTTCTGAGCAGTGCCAGCGCTTCGGATCACTATCGAGACGTCAGAAATCAATCCAGTTGGCAGCTGGCAGCTCATCTGTCTACACTGAGACTGTATATATAATGTCAAAAACACACTGTAAATAATTGATTCAGGGAGATAATGCTTTACATTTATATATTCTGCTTATATATATCCACTGTTTTGGCTTGGTATCATTTGCTGTTGGGCTTTTGGTGATTTATTATTCATAATTTTGCACATTCCTCCCGTCTGTTTGAGAAGCGTTGTCTTACTTTAATAAGACTCCAGCTTTCTGAACGGAGAATCGTTTCAATATATTATCTTATCATTATTGTTTTATTTGTTTTTTACTGAATATATATATACAGTAAACAAACAAAAGAATTAAGATGTTAAAATCCAAGCTGCTATAAATACAGTTGAAGTCACATCATAAATGAGGGCCTAATTGATGTGTATTTTTATGTTTGTGTGTACAATTATTGTTTTATAGTTGTATAGAATTCCTATGTTTTCCTCTGACTTTTTTTGGCTATGAAAATAATGGTTAAATGACTTCATCATACTGGGAGCAGCAGGGATGTTAATATATGCGCCTCTTTAATACATAAGTCTAATCAGAAGCAGTAGTTCATGTCTCTCTGTGGCTGATTTTTGGCAATTATCATGGTTCATGATTGTTCATGTTCCTACCGGCTGTTTGAGAAGTGTGTAGACTGACTCCAGCTCTCTGAATGGAGATCGGTGTGTTCTCTCTCGGGGTGGTTTTATTCCTCAGATATGGTCCTCGGCGCTGTGGGTTTTGTTAAGCGATATGTTCAGAGATTATCAGAATACTGCTTAATAAACAAACACACAATCAGGAGAGATGTTCAAGCGAATGCCTGACTTGTGTGTGTGTGTGTGTGTGTGTGTGTGTGTGTGTGTGTGTGTGTAGCTGCTTGAGAACATGCTGAAATCCAGCCAATTTTAGTCATTTGATATTGGTTACCACTTTTCTTTTCTTCAGGATGGAGACTGATAGAAAGCCCACATTATCTCCGTGTGTGTGTGTGTGTGTGTGTGTGTGCATCAGTGCTAATGGGCTGTTGACCCTCAGCAGGAGGAGGTCGAGTGGTCATTCATCACCAGATCATCCACAAGCCTCCAGTGTTAGATTAGCCATCAGACCTGGAGAAACACTCTCTCTCTCTCTCTCTCTCTCTCTCTATCTTCATTGTAAAATTGCTGGTCAGTACTCATTGCCTCTTTTTAAATCATATGAATTTAACAGTAAATATCGAGTTAAATGGTAAAGGGTAAGTTCCTCTACTATATTATTGGACATTGCAAGTCATTTTACAGCAGTGTCCAGTTCCAATCATTTACAGTGAATAACTGTGAATTCACATTCCCAGAATTCCCTGCATTTTTATTCCCCGTTCGATGTTTTTGTTTCTTCATAGTTTTGTACACTAGGGTTGTGTGTTACATCTAATGTTCTTAAACGAATGTTTATTGCATGATTTCAGAGTGTGTTTAGAGGATACGAGTCTGGCTGAACTCTGATTGCACTGAGATCCAGTTTTATCTTCCGAGCCGAACAAAGGCAGAGCTGCGGCGGGATCAGACAGACTCGCTCGTCTGCTGATGTGATTGTGTGGGTGTTTAGCAAGCGTCTGTGATTCAACTCTCCGCACACGATATTCTCTTATGAACTCATTTCATCTGCGCCCCTGCAAACAGTGCAAATATTATTATTGGGGTCAAATATGAGATGAAAATAAAAAGCTACCATAACACAGTTTGGGGTCAGCAGAAATGGTTTAGGCTCACCACAGCGGCATCAATTAAAACTACAGTAACAAAAGTAATATTTTATATATCAATATTTTTGTGGATTCACAG
This sequence comes from Enteromius treurensis, assembly GCA_032275025.1. Taxonomy (NCBI): domain Eukaryota; kingdom Metazoa; phylum Chordata; class Actinopteri; order Cypriniformes; family Cyprinidae; genus Enteromius; species Enteromius treurensis. Next base: position 12,899,670 of record JAUCMU010000036.1, read on the forward strand.
ATGAATAGAACGTTCCAAAAACAGCATTTCATTGAAATAGAAATCTACTGTAATGTTATAAATGTCTGATTAATTGAATGCATCCTTGATGAATACATGTGTTCATTTCTGTTAGAACACACACGTATTAAAGAAGAGCAGTGGAAACACCTGTCTGCTCGTTATTTAATTAGAGACACATGATCCTCGCACACATGTAAAGAAAACAAGGTCAGCACTCTAGTTTCTAATACAGCTTGATTTCATTTAGCATTTTATCTGCTTGCCCCCCTATTTTTTCTGGGTTTGTCAGTATAAGGTGATGCATGCTGTCTTTCAGACAGGCTTCTCATTAATCTTGTGTTAATGAGCCTTCATGCAGGTTCTAACGAGGTGTAATTGCTGTCGGGTCCTGACTGGAATCAATGCAGCTATCCAGCCACTGGCCACAGTGGAGACTCATTTGCATACACACACACACACACACACACACACACTTTCTACTGTCCCAGATTCCCCCGATCGCTCTCACTTTCACACCCACACAAGAAACTTTGATATAAATGATTCGTTAACATCCTCAGTAAGGATTTTGATCCGGAAGCAGCAGGTAGGAGGATGTCCACTCACAGTTCTCAAATATTGAGCCTTGGTGCTCATGTGGGTGAGGCAGGATCCAGTTTGGCCTTGTGCTATTGCTTTTAGATGATTACAAATATATAAAAAAAATATATATATTTTTACATGTTGATATGTAATACATTTGTATATTGAAATATTGTAAATAACCTCAAAAAGTCAATCATTCTGGCAGATGAAGTCAAAACATCAGCTTTAAATAATTGTGCATACATTTTTTTTAATTAGCCAAATGAAATAGAATAATTGACTGAAATCAGGTTCGATTATAATACCACAGCTATAATGCTTTTTTGTATTTGATTCATTGAGTTGGGTGGAAACAGCAGCTGGTGTTTGTGGAGGACATTCACTGGTGTTGTGTGACTCCGTCTCTTCCTCCCACTCGCTTTATGTCCCTCTGTTTCCCTGGCGTTGACACAGAAGCTGTAATAGAGCGAATCCTTACAGAGCTCAGTGTCTGCGAGAAGAGATATTCTGCACATCTCTCCCTTTAGCTCTGTGAAGAAACACACACACACTCACACTCTTGTATAGTTTAGAAATACTGTCCGTCTGATGCCAGTTTATTCCTCTGCATGTCAGGACCTAATTATCTTTAGCAGCGCAGCTGTTCACCCACAATGCATCGATCTTCTCTCGCAGCTGTTAACTTTTTCTGAAAGCGGTGAAATAAATGCCTCACACATTTCTCGTTCAACAACAGTGTTACTCTTAAACACACACTCATTCGTGCACAAAGAAGGTTTACCGCGGTATTCTGTCACTTTCCTCTCTTCGTAGAAATCAAGACTAGTTGGTTAAGTTGTTCACAGACTGACAATATTTCTATATATAAGTAGAAATGTAGTAGAAATAATTTGCTTAGTTTCCTCATTTTATGACACGTGGTCATGTTGTAGTGATAGATTTGGTGTGTTTCTGCTGTTTGAGAGTCAGCTTCAGAAACTGTGTGACAGCAGAAGAGTGTGTGTGTGTGTGTGTGAGGGTGACCATACGTGTCCTTTTTCCCGGGTGTGTCGTGGCCAGGGTTTCTATAAGGATGTAGGTTTTGGCTTGGTATGCGTGTGCAGACCGATCGGTATGACATTGGTTCCTTAAGTTTCTGAAACGCTCTTCAGGTACAAATCAAAGCAATATAGAAATCCTGGCCAGGGCGCGTCTTGGAAAAATGGCACGTATGGTCACCTTGGTGTGTGTGTGTGTGTGTGTGCTGGCAGCAGTGATCTGTAGGACACAGATAGAGCAGGCAGTGAGTGAGAGGCAGACAGACGCTGCTGTAGTGAGGCTCAGGTTGGTTGTAAGTGTTTGAGATGCCGGATGAGTTCAGATCAGACTGTGATGAGGTTGTTAGAAGCTCTTGCTTTCTTTCAAGTTTCTCTTGAGGTATTGTTTGACGCTCTTTTTCATGAAGTCTGTTGTTCTTTAAACACCAAACAATTGCTCTGCTGATGCTCCAGACACTCCTGCTAAACAGACACTGAATGCCTGAGAGTCACTCATAAGACACGACGAGCACTGTTTACCCCACACTGATTTACAAACTAGATGACAGAACTAAGTGACGTTCGCTTTTCCCTTATTATAATAAGAGGTGTTCACATTATTTTGTCCAACCCCTTTATTTATATTATATAATATATAACAGTGCATCATTCACGGTTAAGCCTTTTTAAAAACAGGAAATATGTGACTCTGGAGCACAGCAGCAGTCATCAACAGCACAGGTGTACGATACATCCCATGAGTCAAAATGATCCATTTTTCTATCATGACAAAAATCATTAGGATGTTAAGAGAAGATCACGTTCCATGAAGGTATTTTGTGAAATAAATATATAAAAAAAGGTCATTTTTGATTAGTGACGTCCCATGCTGAGAACTGCATCTGGACAACATGATGTAATTTCACGGTTTCCTTTCTCTTAACGATCTGTTAGAGCAGAGATAAGATCCCTAAAGTTACAAAGAATAAAGATTCAGAACCAAAGAGATATTCTTTATGAAGGTTATGACACGTCCACACCTCCTAAAACCACTCGTTTAAACACGCCTCCACTTCTCTCCGTCACAGACTGGGTTTATTTTCAAATGTTTACAAAGAAAGAAGGCGGAGCTATTATTCTGTCTGTAGTGTTGCTGCGGGCGCCATGTTCTGGAGACGCTGTGTGTCGTTGTGAAAGTCAAATGTAATTAATTTATAAAAATTTTTTTTTTTTTTTTTTGCACCCTCAGATTCAAGATTTTCAAACAGTTGTATGTTGAACAAATATTGTCCTCTCCTAACAAAACATACATCGTTGGAAAGATGAATTAAGGTATATACAGTATTTGGTTTGAATTATAATTAGCTCTGTGCTGCAGGGACAGATATGATGCTTCATATTTTTGTTCATGTACTATTAAGCCACATTTTGAGTGAACTAAAAGCTTCTGCTGTCAGATTACAGTCATCATTATTTATGCTGTGGAATAAGTGTGCGCTTGGTAGGACTTCTATTTTATTATATTAACAGCACAGCAGGGAAAGAGAATGTCAGTCCAGATGATACACTTTTCTTATATGTTACAACTAAAATCTGTTTATGCTAGTTATCAAATCAGACCCAAATATATTTATGTGCACCACTTGTTGCAAATCCAGTCAATACCAATATGATTCAGTTCAGTATATTATATTTTCTAATGTGTAATACATCATTGGCTGATTCCCGTGTCAGCTGTGCGTGTGTGTGTGTGTGTGTGTGTTATCAGCGTGGACACATGAGCTCCAGAGAGGCTGCAGCACTATCTCTGACAGTCAGTCGCTGCTCTCACAGCTGGACTCAGAAGGTCCCAACACTTACAAAAATAGCTGTTTCTGTGTTTTCTGCATCCCTCTGTGTCGGTGTGTCTTATTGATGTGAATTGACGAGTCTCACTGTCATCACGGGTCAGAGGGAGAGGAAAAGGGCTTTTTCAAGCTTTAATAAATGTTTAATATGCCTTGAATATTTCAACATATTATAACAGTACCTTAGGTATATTAAAGTGGCGTACTTCAAATCTGCTAAACTGGAACTACTGGTTTGTGCTTAATGCATTTAAGTACACTGATGAGTACACTTATTGTGCAGAAGTAATGCTGAAGAACATTAATAGAACCCATATTTATTCATTTATAAAACAATGACAACCCACCGCAAGACGGTAAAGATATCACATTGTAGGCCAGTTTACAAGAGAATGACTCTTGATGTTTTGAATCATTGACTCACTGAATCTCGACTCGATTCTTGTGCTAATCTAAAAATATCTGACATGCTGTATTGAAGATCTCCTCGATTCAGCCGCTGGTGAGGTGGAAATCTCATCCTGGTTTAATATCTTTGGCAGTGTTTGTGTTTAATGTTTGCTCCCATGATGCCCTGCAGCAGAGTGAATGGCTGCAGCGGTGAAGGTTTTGGTGATCATTTATTCAGATGATTGGAGAGGTGAGTCTGGTTCTGTCCTGTGCTCGAGGACTTGGCTCACTTCTGAAGTCAGTAACATCTTATTCTGTCGTCTTCGGGGACTGAGCCGGGGGAAAGCTGAACATGCAGAGAAGAAGAAAGAGGAATCTGAGCCTGGCCCTCGTCCAACAGAGCAGTAACCGAACCAGACCTGAACCCAACAGGCATTAAGATATTTATGTCCGAGCCCGATCTAATTTTTTCTCACACTAATGACACATGCACTGTTTTGTGTGGCAAGCCCGCTTTTATTAAGCAACTGTAGGAAGGTGTTCTGAAATGTCAACAGATGAGAGCATCAGCGCACACGGGGTAAAAAGCGCCGTTATAACACACTCGCGCTGATGTGACCGAGCATCCTTTCTAAATATCTGTCCCAATCCGGCCCGGACCGTCGGGTACCGTCAGGCTCGGGTCGGGTATCCATCCTCTAGTCCAGAACTACACCTTTCTGTCTGTCTATCATTCCATCATCCATCCATCATTTCATCTGTCACGCTCTCTTCGTTTCATCCATTCATCCCTCATTTATTTTGTCATACTATCAATTACTCTGTCGTTCTATCCATCATCCATCCATCCCATCCCTCCACTGTTTCTTCTGTTATTCCATCCATACATTCATACATCTATAATTTCTTCTGTTAGTCACTCCATACATCCACCCATCCATCCATCTGTCCATCCACCATTTCTTCTGTTAATCTATCCATCCATCTGTTGTTGCTTCTATCATTCTATCACTCTACCGTTCCATCCATCCACTGTTTATTCTGTTGTTCTATCATTCCATCATCCATCCATCAATCTATCATGCTGTTGCTGGTTTGTCTGCTCATCATTTGTTCATTCTGTAATTTATCCTATCTATCATTCTATCTAGCTTTTTGTCCGTCTATCTTTCTATCTATTGTTCTGTCGTCACCCATCCTTTGTTCTTTCCGTGTTATTCTATCACTTGTTTGTTCCATTCATCCGGATCATTATGTCACTCTCTCTCTCTCTTTCTGTCCATTTCTCTATTATTCTATCTCTTTGTGGATCCACAGGCACACAGATGAGAGAGAAAGTGAGAAAGAGAATCAGAAAGGATCACTCGATCAATCAGTGAATTAATATTTTTATAATATAATATGTTTCAGAAGACTCTGAATCATCAGTTCATGCATGTAAAGAGGTTTGTGATGAGAAGAGGAGCGTTAGCAGGAGAGAGTCTTCATGGATGGGTTCCTGGAAAGATAAAGAACCTCACACACACACACACACACACACACACAGAGTGTCTGACACCTGGAGAGGAAGAGTGTTTGCATGGTGGGTGGGCTGCAGCATGTGTGTGTGTCTGAATGCTGGGTTTACGTTTGACCTTTGATCCCTGAGCTGCTGCAGACGTGAGGGGTGAAAGGGCACAGCTTCTCGGCTGGATTGGGTTCCGCTGGAAGCCGTAATTATCGTTAGGATCTCTGACGGAAACTCCCATTTCTCCAGACCACAGTAACGTGTGAGCGTCTCAGTGTGTGAAGGTTCACGCTGCCTAGCTCTTATTCAAGATTATCTATCTCTCTATCCTTAAGCTAGGGTGTTTTCTGACTTTGTTATAGTCTCTATAGTGCGCATTAATGTTGAGCAATGCAATAATGTGCTGAAATTTACTAATCAATTTAATAATCACGTTTATGTAATAGTCAGCAGTCATGGATAAACTTGTACAAACATTTAAATCATACTTTTTATATTATATTTTTACAGAAATAATGATATTTCTGCTTCAGTGTGTCGTTTAAACATCTGCTATTATCACATAAACATAAACACTGTCTGTAATAACTCATGACCGATTTATTCAAACATGCATTAAATAATGAAGAAATATGTAATAAAGCGGCTATTTTTATTTTTAACAATCCATTTAATAATTAATATTATTTGTATTTTTTACCTTGTAAACCTTTGTCATAATATGAAAATTAATTTTGGATGCAAATGTGCAAAATAGTAAAACTAACATGACAAAGAATTTTGATAAAATTGTAATTTTTCTTAAAAAAAAACAACAACAACAAAACAATTACACACACATAAATATATATATTTGCCAAATTGAATGTGCCTGTGTATGAAAATGTTGTGAAAATGAAATGAATATTGTTTCATGGTTTATAAATCTATGCCATGACCCTGTTTTATCCACACTTGAGTGCGTGTAATAGTCCAAACACACCGTTGGAGAAACACTAATGAAAACACCATAGTTTCAGTCACCCAATTCTCATCTCAAACTGAAATTGCTGTTTCGGCCTAAAAAATGTGATTGCCTAAATCTGATTTCATCACTAGCTGAGAGTACAATGTAACGACCTGGGCTTCTGCAGACACGGCTTCCATGAAGATCTCTCTTTCTCTAGTCTCTACACTTTTCTCCTTGTTCCGCAAGAGCTCCCCTGAGCACAGAGGCAATTATGCAGCGCTGTGGTGTTATATTTCATTCCACGAGCGGCTCTGCATTATACCATACCATTAGCACGCCTTCTAACAGCTTCATGCCACCCCAGAGAAACAGAGAGAGGAGATGGACAAGCGCTGTCTGTTGATCACAGGTGACATGATGCTGTAGTGAAGGGTGAATGATGTCCAGTTTCCAGTGACCCCTGGAGGTCAAGGACAGAGCTGCACTTCTGCAAGAGAGATCTTTAATCAGTCTTGAGCCTGGCCAGTGTTCGTTAAACAGACTGCAAAACTTATATAATCAAAGGTGAATGTGATTATTAATTAACTCTGTGCACATAAAAGATCCACTGGTCATAAAATTACAGAAGAGTAAATATCACACTTCTATGAAGAGACCAGCAAGCTTCTTTGGGAAAAGTGCATGACCCGAGTTCATTCATATAAAGCTTTAAACAAACTCATGTAGTTTAACAGTGTCTGCTCAGGATGCTTGGGTTTTTCTTTGTGCAAATGTTCAAAAGGCATGCTTTGCATAAAGGCTCATCGTGACAGCAAATGTGTTTCTATGAGAACTGTGAATGAGAAGGGACTGTTGAAATATGGTATAAACATGATATTTACTTTGTTCAGCCTCGATGCTGCCATGGCATTAAAGAAGTGAATAAATAAATAAAGTTCAGAGTAAATCTGTATGTTTAGTATACAGTATGCTTTTGTATTACTTTATTATGGTGTGCATGATTTAGAATGTAAAGTTTACATTAACTGTCTTATGTCTTCTTTTTGGCACACAATATATAGTATAGTCTACTGTACATGGATGCGTTCTTCAGTTTGAGCACTTTTTTTATAAAATACTGGAAATGTTGCTTTCTAATTAATTTAAAATGAGTAGATTAATCATTCATCAAAGACATCATTAAAAAACGGAACCAAAGGAACCAAAACCCCATCCATGAGAGAATGGGGAAAAAACCTTGTGAGAACCAGGCTTAGTTGGGTCCAGTTCTCC
>JAUCMU010000036.1:12907338-12921495 GCA_032275025.1 Enteromius treurensis
AGATCTCTGTGTGGAGCACTGGCTGCTGTCAGACAATAATCTCACTGCATTATTACAATTAATGACAAAAATAATGTAAATGATACAGCAAAAGATAGAAATAACCAATTTGTTAAATAACCAAAACCAGTTTGTTTTTTATGTTGGTGGAAATACTCATAAGACTTTTGCACAGTACTGTATATATATATATATATATATATATATATATATAAATCAAATATATCATAGGCCTATTTAATGTATATAAACTGACAGTACAAAATATCTTAAATAACTTTCATTCGATATTCAATAAACATAAACATCTCGTTACTGTTGTTTTAAAAAAGGTAATTTGTATAATCCCAATATTGAAATATCTACTGTTTTAATATATTTTACAATGAAATGCCAAGTGAAATGTTCCTTAGTGTCACATGATCCTTCAGAAATTATTCTAATATGCTGATTTAGTGCTTAAGGAAAGTTTATTGTAATTATTAATGTAGAAAACCATTTTGCTTCTTAATCTGTGGAAACCATAATGCATTATTTGAAATAGAAATCTTTTATAATAATCATAAATGTCCTTACTGACACTTTTGTTTAATTGAACATTTCCTTTCTGAATAAAAGTATTTATTTCTTTTCTTTTTTTCCCCAAACTTTTGAATGATAATGTATCACCATTTCCACAAAAAAAAAAAAAAGAAATTAAAAAAAAAGAAAAATACCCAATATATATCCGAAATAGCTGTTTTCGACATGGATAAAAATTATTATAAATGTTTTTTTTAAGCAGCAAATTTGCAAATGATTTCTGAAGGATCATGTGACACCGAAAACTGGAGTAATAATACTAAAATAATCAACTTTGATCACAGGTATAAATTATATTTAACAAAAATATTTTTTAACATTTTATTTTAACACGACTTGATAAAAAAAATGCAGCCTTGGAGAGCATAAGTGTCTTCTTTCAACAAAACTAAAAAGAATGTAGAAATTAGAACAAGCAGTTCAGCCCATGTAGAGAATATATATCTATAAATCAAAGCAAACCCCTTTTGAGTGTTATAAAAAGACAAACCATTACAAACATAGAAGTGACCCACTTTTGAGCACTTTGTGTTATTTTGGGCATGATGTCAGATGCTTCATTTAGGCTTTATCCTGCTTTACCACGTCATTATGAACCATTCTGTCTGAAAACCAGAACAGCTGATGCCAAAAAAGCTATTAGGCCGAAGCACGTAAGTAGAAGTAGAACACAGTTATAGACCTGCTGCTGCTGCGTATTGCAGTGCTGAAAAGCCAAAAAGTCATGCAATTCTAATCTAAAAACTGAAATGTGCACTTTTTATCAACATTTTGCTCCCATCTTGACATCCCCTGTAAACAGGGTCGACATGAAAAGGTATGTTAGACTGGGCTACATTATACCATCTCCCTTTACCTTATACATTATACCTTATTCTACTCATATTCTGCTATAACTCTAAGACATACCACAAAAAGTATTCACTAGTAGACTTTGTGGGTAACTTTAGGAATGCTTATATACTATTAACTTTTCCATCAATAAATTCATAATTTGCTGCTTATTAGTAGTTAGTTGTTAAGTTTAAGTATTGAGTATGATTAGTGATGTAGAATAAGGCATTAATTACTACTAATAAATGACTAATATTCTAGTAGTATGCATGCTATTAAGCAACCAGTTAAGAAACCCTAAAGTAAAGTACCGACTGAAAACTTAAATTAGTAGCATTGCTACTTTTAGTACCGGAGGATGTCTTACTACTCATTCCATTCTGCACGAGCAAACTTGTAAAGGTGGAAGGAATACAAACACTGAGGTGCTGTTGAGACCACTTTTTCTCACTATCATATGTTTTGTTTGCTGGTAGTCCTCACATTTACTCACCCTCAGGCCATCCAAGATGTATATGAATTTGTTTCCTCATCTGAACAGATTTGGAGATATGTAGCTGCAGTGAATGGGTGCCCAGTTCAAACAGCTGATAAAAACATTACAGTAATCCACAAGTAATTCACAACACTCCAGTGCACTAGTTTATGTCTTGTGAGGTGAAATTCTGTATTTGTACAAATCAAATTCATAATTAAGGCATTTTAGATTCAACTTATCCTCTTGAGAAAGTTATGTTATTTGGAGTACTGATTGGTGGCCAACCAGCCTCTGAGCGTCTGTGATTGACTAGTTGTGTTGCCATGACTACACTTCTGCTTAAACCCCTTTTTCAGGAGCCTGGTGGACGTCTGCCCGGCAGAGCCCTCACCGCACGAGTCTGAGGTCTCAGATCAGGCACCCCAAAGTCCTCCACCTGTGACCACTCAGCCTCAACGGGCATCTTTAGCTCCTGAAGCTGACCAGGTGAAATTGCTTAAAACATTTTAGCAAGAAAGATATTATTACTTTTTGAAAGGAAGACAACATCTAATTGATAAAAAACTGAAATGATTATTACTATCGTATTTTGTAAAATGTAAGTCACGTTTTATCATTGGAAATGTGCTGCGATTTATATTATCAGTAGTGACTTATTTAATGCAATTAACATCAAGAACACAAAACATGCATGAAATGCACACATTTTGAATTGTTGAATGAGATAAACATGACAATGCTTCTATTGCAGAAATGAATTACAGATGTAATTATAAATGATTAATTTAAACGTAAGTACAACGTCGTTAAGCCCACTTAATATAAAGTGTGGGACCAATTTAATATATTAGGATTGTTCTGAATTGTATTTTATACAAGTGTTGTAAAAGCTAGGTAATTAGTCATATTTGACTCATATTTGCTTCCTTACATGTTCCTTTTATTCATCATCTGTTGTTACAGGAAGAGGAACCTGCTGAAGAAGGATGTGGAGGTCAGTGTAAACATACCCAATCATATACAGTACAGAAATATATAGAAGTATGAAAGATGTGCAGTATAAACTAAATGAACATTACTGTTGATAACCAGTTTGTGAATGCGATGTAATGGGAGCGTAACTAAAGTGGTCTGCCTGTCTGCAGCACCTGCTAGCTGCACTGGCTTAAAGAACTGGATTCTTCGCATCCCCCATGCTTCTGCATGCCTGAGCAACTTGCATCTGCTGAAAAACAATAATGTTCCCCTGCCTAAGATGCCCTCCGATCTCCTGCTGCTATACCAGGAGTTGTCCCAGCTTCCAAAACAAGCCAACCAGTGCTTCCAGAACGCTATCCACCGCCTCAACATCCTCAAGCCCATGTAGAACGTCTCAGCAGCAGCATGTAGTCTTGGGGTTAGAAATTGTAGCTAGTGGATTTTATTTATAAAACGTCCAATGCTGAAGTATCCTAAAATCCAGATCATCCAATGCTTGACAACTTTAGACATGACTTTGAAGTGCCCTGCAGTTACAGAAAGACCTCCAGCAATCTCTCAGGTGAACTGAGCATGCTAGATAGTGCTGTGCCATGCTGTCTGTTGTGTGTCAGTTATTTGTTGCTAATGCAAGTACCAGTGTTACTTTAGTTCACACTTAAGCTTATGGCCTGTTCCAAACTCTAACACATAGTGCGCGCTATTGACATAAATGTTGCTTCAGATCTTGCATCCTGTTGAGTGTTTAGACTTTGAAGTGTGTATATCACAGAGATCTGAAATATTTGATTGTCGATGGTATGTTAAGAAAAAGTCACTTGAGAATCTCTCAAATTAAGATTTCAGTGCCAAGATATCATTGTCTGTGCTCTCAGAAAACACCCATGTGAAGCCAGCACTGCAGGTAGAGGAGGTGGAGGATGGAGAGATGAGCGTTCCTCAAATCATCGTGCCCTCAGAATTAGACTCAATGACCCTTACTGTTCCTGTTACCAATCTGACGTCCCACAGGTCAGTGTTTATCCATCTAATCTATTTATTAAGTAAATATTCTGCATAAATATCATGCTATTTTTCTGAAAGTCCTGTTTTGTTTCTTTTCACCCTCAGTAAAGATGTGGATTCAGAGTAAGTCGTTCTTTTTCTAGTTTGTAAAACTAAAGCTGCTATAGTACAGACTGTAATATGTGTTGTATGCTGTTGTTCATAAGAATGCAGGAGATGGCTCCTGGTGATGAAGATGACATGACCAAGTCTGATCTACTAACTGTGGATGAGTGAGTCTTTAAAAATCCAAACAGTTGCTTTTTTTGTCCTTAGACTCAACTGAGATGCCCTACTTCAATCTGACATGACTTCCTCTCATGTGATGTCATTTCCTGTAGAGGCCTTGAGCGTCCAGCGTCTGCAGCCAGCCAAACGAGTATTGTTGTGAATGAGCGTCTGCAGGAGCTGGTCAAGCTGTTTAAGGAGCGAACAGACCGTGCACGAGACAGGATGGTCGATCCAGATGAGTCTGATGATGAAAGCCCTTCAGCATGTGAGTAGACTTTTATTTGTGGTTTGTTTTACCGTATAAGTTCACTGATGTCGGGTCAAAGATAGATTGATTCTTCACCTTTGATATTTGAACCCTAGCTCCGGCCAAAAAGCCTGGGGAAGCTCCACCTCCACCACCTCCTCCAGAGGAAAAGAAAGATGAGGAGGAGGAGAAGGCTGAAGAGAAGGTTCAAATCTACGAGTTTATGGGATACAAATTCCCAGTTCCTCAGTTCAAAATGCCCCAGATTCCTGCCTGGCTGAGAGCCATCCTGGACTACCGTTTCCCATCCAGCATTGATCCCTACACAGGTGAGATCTTCACCAGCAAGATTAGATGAGCTCTATAGATCACAGTGAGCCACTCTTTAGAAATAAAGCTGTCATAATGTCATGTACACGGTATACTGCAGGCATACTGTTTCTTTCTGATTCTGATTCACAGACTTGATCTACGTGGTGTGGCTGTTCTTTGTGACGTTCGCGTGGAACTGGAATGTTTGGTTGATCCCTGTGCGCTGCACTTTCCCGTACCAGACGCCTGACAACATTCACTGGTGGCTGCTGATGGACTACTTCTGTGACGGCATTTATCTTCTCGACATCTTCGTTATGCAGCCCAGACTGCAGTTTGTGAGAGGAGGGGACATTGTGGTGAGAGAGAGCACCTGCAGCATTCAACATAACGGCAACTAACGTCTGACAACCAGAAAGTGTAGCAACATTTTTTGTCGTAGCCAGTGTTTCAGGCATCACACATTTCTGTTTGTGAATGTTTTGCCTAAAATTGTGGAAGTCTGTTTCAGCAACAGAATTTGAAAAACTACTCTTACTTTTTTTTCCTCGCAATTCGTAGAAAAAGTCCAAATGCAATATATAAACTCAGAGCTGCGAGATATAAAATAAAAACACTTTATTTTAAGGTGTTTTAACCTCTTAAACTCTGCGGTTACATTCAAGTTGTGTCTTGAATTTTTAACCCTTTGTGTGCACCAATAACCCCGTATGTGGTACCATTTGAAAGCTTAGAATCTCTGTTTTATGCAGATATGAATCACTTTGATATTTGATAGAAGTATCGCGAGTTACATAATAATATTACTTTTTCTAAGTAAATAGTAAATTAACACGTTACTTTTTAAATTTAGAGTAATATAACTGAGTTACTTTTGCAAAAAAGTAACTCAGTAACTTCTTATTTATTGACTGAGTCTCCTGACCCCATGTTGAGAGAAATCCCAAATACAGAGCATTGTGCGCGGTGAGTGAATACAGTGTACTGCAGCTCTAGACTAAACGTGAAAAATGCATTATTTCTGCTTTACAGATGTGAATTTACTTTTTACCTCATTACACTTTTTGGTGTCATTTTACCTTTGTTTTTAATATAAGAAGTTCTATTTATAGCAAACACTCAAGCTCTGCCCATATTTAAAAAGTTAAGTAAAAGTTACGTAACGCATGGAATGTTTTCCATAAAAAGTAACATAATTAGTTACTTTTTGAGGGAGAAACGCAATATTGTAATGCATTACTTTTAAAAGTAACTTTCCCCAACACTGTCCATAATACAGAGTAACTATGTAGTGAGTACTTAGTAGTAGTCGTTGTACTTACGTAAATCAGAATGCACTTATGATGTAACTAAGTTATGGAACAGTTTGTAATGATGTAGATGCAATAAGCTTTATGTTACACATTTTACTGTTTGTTTTATGTTGTTGATGTCTATGTTTTATATTTTGTCCGTCTCAGTGTGACAAAAACGATATGAGAGACCACTACAGACAAACAGAACGATTCAAGGTAAAAACCTATTTTCTGCTGAATCTGTGCATTGACACTGAACAAAATGAAACTTCCATTGGTGTTGGTTGGTGTTTCAGATGGATGTGATCAGTCTCTTTCCACTGGATTTGCTGTACGTCTTCACAGGCGTCAAATCACTCTTGAGGTTCCCTCGCCTTCTAAAGGTAAAACACACCCTGTACTCATCCCACTTTCACACACACATCATTAAAACTCACTCTTATTCTATGTCTCTTTTGCAGTACAATGCTTTCTTTGAGTTTAATGATCGATTGGAAGCTGTGATGAGTAAAGCCTACATTTACAGGTAAGACCAGATGCCACCACTAGAGGTCAGCTTAACACAAAGCGGATGCCTCTTAAAGGGACAGTTCACGCAAAAATGAATTTCGTTGGATGGATTGCAGGGTGATCCGGACGAGTGCGTACCTGCTGTACTCTCTACACTGTAATGCCTGTGTCTTCTATTGGGGTTCTGACTATGAAGGACTGGGTTCTACCAAATGGGTCTATAATGGCAAAGGAAACAGGTGAGCTGATGGATCTCAGGATGTTTCTCAGTGTTTATTGTCCACAGTGGAGATAATGTAAAGAGTCTGTGTTTGTGGCATACAGTTATATTCGCTGCTACTACTTTGCTGTGAAGACTCTGATCACCATCGGAGGTTTGCCTGATCCCACCACTGTATTTGAAATCGTCTTCCAACTCGTCAACTACTTCGTGGGAGTCTTTGCTTTCTCCATCATGATTGGTCAGGTGGGAGTCATACCAGAAGAAATTCCTGGGGAGTCTCATTTATTGTAAAATAAACGTCAAGGATCGCATTTTACCCCCAAATCCTTTTTGCATAAAGAAAATAAGACTTGTTTAGGACTACAACTTTATTTTCATCTTGATTCCCCCAAATTTAGAAAATAAAACCTTTACTATAGTATAAATACTTAATATATGTGTCTCTTCTGGCAGCACAGTAGGCTATTGAGATTTAGGGTTTTAATAATGTAAAAATAATTAAAAACATATGTTTTATTGTATTATTTAGCCGATTTTTGTTTTATTTTAATAATGTAATATCTAATCATGCTTATTATAGTTAAAACTAAAAACCATTTAAAACTAAACTATAATAATAACATTAACTTGATGTACTAACATAACCAAAATTAACTCTGAAATGCCAATGAAAATAATTTAATAAAATTTTAAATATAATAAAAATGTAAATAATTAACAAAAAATACTAAATAAATCTATTTAAAATAATATAAAAATGCATGTAATGTAAATAAATATAAGAATATAGTAAAATTAAATATATAAGTTTGACGTAAAAAATTGATCTTTGTCTTAATGCAAATCATAATTTCTCATTTTTGTCTAGTTTTTGAGCTGAAATACGCTTTGGCCACTGATCTATATATTTTTTGCCACTTTAAAATAATCAAATCATAAAACTTTTAAAGTCTTGTTTTGCTCTGTGCTCTGTGTGTGTGTGTGTGTGTGTGTGTGTGTGTGTGTGTGTACTCATAGATGAGAGATGTATTTGGAGCTGCTACTGCTGGTGAGGCCTATTATAGACACTGTGTGGACAGCACTGTCAAATACATGAGCTCCTACAGGATCCCCCGCGAGGTCCAGAACCGCGTCAAGGTCTGGTATGACTACACCTGGAAATCGCAAGGCATGCTGGGTAAGCAGTATTCCATTGCACTAGATGTTTGCAAATGAAATGTGTGTTTTGGCTGCGTTTCTTGATGTGTTTGTCTTCAGATGAACAGGAGTTACTCATACAGCTGCCGGATAAGATGCGTCTAGACATCGCTGCAGATGTTAACTACAGCATTGTCAGTAAAGTGGCTCTCTTTCAAGTGAGTGTCTATTATTTCACACTTTTCTTTCTTTCAAGAACACACACAGAGAATGACAAAAGACAAAGTATCTCCACAGCAGTATCTCCACTGTCCTGTCAATGAAAAATGCAAAAAACAGTGGAAAAAAAAAAGTTCAAAGATTTAATTTGATTCAGGAGCCTATGACCAATGTTATTTTGAATATTTCTATAAATGTCCATATTTAAAGCTGCTTGTGATGGGCTTGGGTTCATCATGTGACTTTCTCATCACCATCTGCTTTTGGTGTTTATCAGTGTATTTCAAAGATTCAAAACAGATATCAGTACATCAATAGGTTGGTATATTAACATTAACTTAAATTCAAAAACCTCAAATATTGTTACTGTCCTGTTGTTTCACGGTTGCATTCCCACAACCACAGCAGCTGCCGATTTCTCACCAATCATTTTTACTGTATTTTTTTGTAAAGTGTACAACAAAAAATATGCTCAAGTTTATAAACAATGTTGAATACATTTTTTTAATGTAAATATAAAAAATATATGTTGATTTTTTTTATGTGTTGCATTGCATTCGATGAATGCATTTTCCATAAATAAAATACATATTTTGTACTTGTTAAAGCCAAATGTAATGGTTTTTCTCGAATTATGGTTTGGTTAAAACCTTACATTGTGTTTGAAATCAAGAAAAATTTTTAAAAATTAAAAGGAAAATGGTTATATATGTTTATATTAAGTCCATACATGAATCAGAAACATAACACGTTCAGGTAACTTATTGAAACAGCTCTAAATCCCAACATAATTAAATATTAAACACTATCAAGCAGGGCTGTGCACAGACCTTTTGAGAGGCATGTGCTGAAACTCAAAAAAGGGCACCCCCCCAACCCCATATATGCAGATTACATTCTGCATGATAAAGTATATAGAATGCACAGTGACCTGATGTTTCTCATTCTCATTGTGTTAAGATTTTTTTATTTCATACAACATTATTGAAGTAGTAAACCATGTTTTTCTATGTTTATACAAATGAAGACGGGCGAGGAGTATACAATACTATAATTTTTTTTTTAATCTAGCCAGCAAACACATGCATAATATAATAGCATCATAAACTTTAACCTACCATGCTGTGTGACCATAGGCTATATAATATGATGAAATGTTAATAAATTACATTTAATTTACATGCATCAGACAAACAGGCGTAAAAGGTTACCAATATCACTGATAAAAAAAAAAAAAGGGGCACTTCCGAGTGTAATTACAAAAAGGGCATGTGCTCTGCACAGTTTGAGCCCTACCTGTGCACGTGCCTGCTATTAAGTCTACTAATAAATAATATTTCATTTTACAGATTAATTATATGAACATCAAATACATTGTTTGTCACAAATAATGTAACTGTAAAATGTACAATCTGTGTTCTTCCATCATTAAAAAAAAAAAAGTAAACTTATCTATGTAATTTTACATTAAAATCTACTAACTTGCTTATCTTGCCTCTGAAACAACTTTCCTGACTTGGCAAAGCACTATTGTTGTCAAAGATCTGTAGAGAGATATCACTTTTCACTCTTGGATCAACTTGTTTAGTTTTTTTGAATATCCTGTTGAAAATGTCACATGATGATACTGTTTGTGTCTCTTGTTCATTCCAGGGCTGTGACAGACAGATGATATTTGACATGCTCAAGAGGCTGAAATCTGTGGTCTACCTTCCTGGAGACTTTGTTTGCAAAAAAGTGAGCAATATCTAATTTACTATTTTTGTTACTGTACATACTTTGCTATAGCATTGTAACGATATTTTAAAACCTCCAGTAGATGATCTCAGTATATGTCCAGTGTATTTGAAGGTTGTCTTAGTAAAGGTCACATCAAAAGCCACCATGAAAGAGTCTTTCATCTGTTAGCGTTTTGAACTGACTCTTGTCCCGCTCGGATCTGCCGGTCAGGGTGAAATCGGCCGAGAGATGTACATCATCAAAGCTGGAGAAGTGCAGGTGGTTGGAGGGCCTGATGGGACGACGGTGTTTGTGACTCTGAGAGCTGGCTCTGTGTTTGGGGAAATCAGGTAAGTGATAAAAATGAATAACGCAACTTTTATACCTCATGTAGTAATCAGATCAGCTTAAAACATATTATGACAGCTGAATAAGAATGTATGTGATCTAATAGGAAAAGTACTGTTTTAATGGATTATTGTTGTGTATATGCAATATGTGTACAGTATTTTTCTCTACTACATTTATCTATAGCAATAGCAATGCACTCAACTTGACCTAAAAATGTAATTTTTGTGAACATGTACTCATCCTCAACCTAGTTATTTTGTAGAATTTTGGTAACCAAACAATTTTAGGAGATATTTCATATTATGTTTCACTGAAGAAAGAAATGATGACATTATATATTTCTACATTTCAATTTGCAACAAAAAGCTTGTGACTTTTTCCTCAACAGATCATGTGATTGGATAACTGGACTAACCAGCGCACCATCTCAAATATTATTTTAATCATTTTGAAAGGCCTGAGCCAAAGTCTCATCGTACTGATTTGGTGTAATCACCTCTCATATGATTGCTCATATGATCAGGCATCCAAAACGCAAGATAACATGGCAGCATTTGTTGCTGCGCTTCGTTTGGCAGGATTCATTTATTTGGTAGGAAATTACAACCAGAGGCTTTCACAGTTGCAGCAACTTTGATTTTTAATATTGAAACTTCCACCAGTTTCCCAGGAAGTGACGATTTTGTTCTTTTGAACACATGGAATGAAAACGGTGCTTCATTCGCAAATGTTTTATGCAATATCTGCAACACTGGATGAAAAAAACAGCTGAGAAAGATACTGTATATCATGCTTTATTTTTGAAAAGCCAAACTCTGACTGTTTTTTGTGTGTGTGTTCACTCCATCAGTTTGCTGGCGGGTGGTGGCGGGAATCGACGAACGGCTAACGTGAAGGCCCACGGTTTTGCTAACCTCTTCATTCTGGATAAGAAGGACCTGGCAGAGATTTTAGTGCACTACCCCGAGTCCCAGAAGCTGCTGCGCAAGAAGGCCAAGTGAGAGGGATTGGAGCTTGAACCTCAACCAAGAGCCCCAGCAATCCTCACACACACACACACACACACTTCATCCAGCGCCATGGTCTGAGCCATTTACAGCTCTGTATCACACTCACAGATCTCTATAGATTAGGCATGTTTGCTAAACATCGCTTTCTCTGTCTTTCTCTCTACATTCACCCTACTTTCCCTTTAACGCAAGAAGGAATTTTAGTGTTTGATTTTGTTAGTAGTTGAGATACTGAAGAAGGTAAATGTGGTCAGCATGAGTCGCATGATGCTTTCACCCGTGAGACCAATTTACTGTGTGTGTTGAATGATGTTATGTAAGTGCTTGAGATCGTGTCATCTGATGTCATCTCAAACCCTGCTGAGGTCTGCTTCCTTTTAGAGTCTCAGCGATGCACATCCTAGCTTACAACGCAACTTCCTGTCATCCTAATGAGTTTGTCTTCTTCCATAGGAAAATGTTGACCAAAGATAAGAAGCCGGCAGATGAGAAGGGCCAGGCTAAAGAGACGGGTGAGGTCATCCCGCAGAGGCCGGAGACACCCAAATTATACAAGGCTGCACTGGAAGTTGGCACAGGAGAGACTTTTGCCAAGCTGAAGGAGGTGTATAAAGGAGCAACTCTAGAGGTACTGTATTTATATGCTCTGTTATGATGCTTTAGCCCAAAAGTATATTTTGAAAACAAAGATTGAGAATCTTAGCCACCAGCGTTAGAACTGGTTCCTTAATATGCGTTGTTCTCAATCAATGACATCAAATGTTGTTGGTCCCAATGTGTCTTGGGAACCAGGTGCGTTATTTCCGTATGGCAGAATATGACAGTCGCCATACCTGCGGCCAGTCAGGAGTGCCGTCTAAAATGATCCAAACTTTTATATTTGATCCAACTCTACTACAAATCAGAGAGTTTTACAAGTATTTATCCAATGATAAGCATTAAAAAGAGCTTTTCAGTAAAACTTAGAATTTTGAAACGCAATTGGATTATCAAACTGTCAGTGAAAACTTCACCCCGCCTCCATTCAGATTGACGCGCCACGGTTCTCTGACAGATCTTAATAAATAATTGTGGGTTAATAAATAACTGATGTTTGAATAGCACAGTGTTTTCTTTACTCAAACACTGTCTGTGAAGTTTTGTGTGTGTGTTTGAAGAGCGGAGAAGGCTGTTTGCCATCTAGTTGTAGCCAATATACTTTTGTACGTTTTAAATATCCTGTGCAATGTTGATGAAAGCATAAGCGGATGCACTTGCTGCCTCAGAAACAGCCGTTCCGTTGATCATCATCGTTTACTAAATCTGATTGGCCATGGTTTTGTGAAACGCCATCACTGCTTGAGAACAAGCAGCATTTACATCAAACTTTAAGTCAAGCATCTAACCATATTTTATATTCATGTATTTGGCATTTGATTGATTTTCAGTCAATAACTTAAATGTCAACTTAAAGGGTTAGTTCACCCCAAAATTACTCACCCTCATGTCATTCCAAACCCATAAAACCTCCTTTCCTCTTCAGAACACAAATTAAGATATTTTTTGATGAAATCAGAGAGCTATCTGACCCTTCATAGACAGCAACTGAAATGATCGAGGTCCGGAAATGTAGAAAATACATCAGTAAAAAAGTCCATGTGAAATCAGTGGCTCAACTTCAGTTTACGGTTACTTTTTTTCTTCAAAGAAAAAACAAAACATAATAGGACTACAACCAGTATTTCTTTCATTTAACATGAATTGTTCATGAATAGTTTGTATGAGATTACCTTGAAACCGATAAAGGAGTCGCTGGTGCTCTGGTAATATAGTGCAGTTTGTTGACATCTGATCACCCTTTTATTTGTTTTATCTTTCTCTCTCTCAGCCGTCCACTCCCATCTCCGGCAGGACCTCCACAGCTCCAGTGCCGCCTCCCTCCCCCATGCACCGCCGTTCACCCATTCCCCGGCCTCGCGTCCCGGATGAAGATGACATGGTATCAGAGACCACCGACAGCACCATGATCATCCGCATGACTCCTCGTGTTGAAGGAGAGGAGATCCTTTCTGTGGAAGTCAGTCCCGGAGAGGGAGCGGAGGCAGAAGAGCTGAGCAAAACTGAGGACTAGTAAAAGTAAGAATGAGGGCAAGGACAAAGACCAGAGTAGGGATAGGGTAGATAGCCTGAAGAAGAGCCCAATGCATACAACCCTCATCATGCTTTCTGTATTAGCATGCTGGTGAAAGTCCTGCTCATGCTTTTCAACCAGGTCAAGCCAAGCAGCTTTTCAAGACTCTTTGGAGAATCTCTATGCACTTTTTCAGAAAAGACCCCAGTATGTACGTTCCTGAACAAACTCTAGGCTTCTAGAAGTTCTTCTAGTAAGAGTTTTTGAGGAATTTGAAGCAAGATGATACACTATGTCTGAAGGACCCTGAATTGCCTAGAGGTTCTCAAGAGGTGAAAATTACATTTTTACAGTGGCACTGCTGTCTAAGTTTGTAACCTTGTCTTGGTTCTTTTGGTGTGTTTCAAAAACACCAATTCAGGATTGACACTGTCCATATTGCTTTCATAAAGTGTGTTTGGAAGTGGACCAATACCTACCTTTCCATGAGGTCTCAGTCCGCTTGTTTGGTGTGCACCAAGGTACGAGTATCAACGTTCAGAATTATTAAATCGCACCAGATTTTCTTTTCACCTAACCAAATCCGCCAAAAATGTAAACACGCCCTAAATATTATTCGACAGTGAAGTGAGCTTCTGACAGGTATTCCAGAAATAAGGGTTAACTCACTGTCATATAACCCCCAAATCTTTCTTCTGGTTAACGTGTCCAATAACCACAGCTCAGTCGACTTGGAGTATGTTCATAATGAGCACACAAAACCAAGTCTTCTCAACAGGAATCCAAGCAACAATTGTTTGAGCTGTTTTGAGAAATTTTCATGACAGGTTTTCTTTGAAAACGGAGCAGAAGTAATTAAAGTAAGACATTTTCCTAC
>JAUCMU010000036.1:12925730-12936382 GCA_032275025.1 Enteromius treurensis
ATCCATATCCTTAAAATAAAACGTATGGACATCAGTATTGGAAGCGTGGATTCTTTAACAACCAGCGAGTAGTTACATTCATTATAAAACAGAATCAACCCATTGAGTGTAAATGTTCATTTTAATTCAGATTATTAAATAGATGCCATTGTTGACACCTTTATTGGGAAAATAAAGTCCTCCCTAAACCTATCCAGTACTTTATTTTCACATTTTTGATTTCTTCTTTCATTTTTATTTAAAATGAATGCTTTTCTGATGTTATTTGAAATTTTAAAAGGGAGGGGGCACTGAGAGGGGGTCTCGTGCCGGGAGTAATTCAATGCAGAACCACCACTGTGTGTGTGTGTCTGAGAGAGTGTGTGTGTGTGTGTGTGTTTTCAGCTCAATACAGTGGTTAGGGTTAGTAGTGATCCACAATAACCAAATGAATATAGTTGAGTGTAAACACACACAGCTCTGTGAATATTCAGTAGCATGTGGAAAGCATTTCTTCTGCTGGCTGCTGGAGCGGCTGCTTCGTGCAGTTTGACCTGTAAAGCTCCACAATTAACCAGACTTAACCAGATGCACTCCAAACACTTCTTCATAAAGCCCGTGTGTTCACAATAGTCTGTACTCTGGCTCCGCAGACTGTTTTCATTAAGCAGCTCTGATCGCGCAAGCACAAATCAATCTCTCATTGTCAATGGAATAATGTAAGAGAGTCGAGCGGCTGATGAAACCCAGACTGAAGCGTCGCTGCGCTGAGAAATGAGAAATCTGCTCTGGAAAATGTAGCTCCGCATTTATAATATCACACAGTCTCTTTTATCCTGTGGCCGGGCCCCAGGGACTTATAACTCCTGCTCCGTTTGGTGGCCCCTGGACTGCTTTTTCTCTTCCTGATGGCAGACATATGGCTTCTGGCTTTCTGTGTCGTATAACACATGTGAAAGCAGAAATGATCATCCAAATTTTCCTTATAGAAGCTCACCCCGTGGTCGGTTTCTATCAGACTGTCTCTTCAGGGGTGTTCAGATCTCAGGGTTTCTCCTACAAACTGAAGAATGGGCTTCAGGTGAACTGTTTAGCTGGATTTGGCGTGGCATGGAATTATAGAGTCAAACTAAACAACTTCAGTCAAACAACATTTATTAGGCCTTCTGTGTCCTCATAACATCATGGAAAGGCCCGGCCTGTGCTGGTCTCTGTGAGAAAGTGAAAAAACTGTTCTCTGTGAAATGTATTTTGTTGAAAATAAGCAGATAATTAAATAAAATGGGATCTGTTTCCTCTGCTAGACCTCATTTTCAGCTATTTTAATAAATGTGGCTCCAATTATGTTCTGAGCCAACATGAGCTTTTCCATGAAAGAGCAACACGTATGTTTTATTTCAGAGTTATTCTCATTGGATCGGTGTGTGTTCAGTCTCAGATCCGAGACACACATCTAATGATTAAAATGTGTCAAACCTCATGTTAATGTTGTTTGTATGTGTGATCATCAGGGCATTTGAAATATACATGTAGAGCTCTTTCACATCATCATGAATCAAAGTCATTTCTGTCATTACTTCATGTTGTCCCAAATCTATGTGACGTCGTTCTTCAGTGGAGCACAAATGAAGGGATTTTGCCTTGTTGTCCGTACAGTGAGGGTCAGTGGTTCTTTACAACTGTTCGCACAGCTGTCGGAGGGCAGACGTGGTTAGAGAGTCGGATCTGTAAACTGAAGGCTTTGGGTTTGAGTCTCAGGTCCAGCAGGGATTGTATTGTATGAATGTCCAGCACTGGCTTTACCTTTAATACCACGACTGAGGTTAGACCCTAAGGCACCGACCCCCGTCTGCTGCCCACTGCTCTGTGTGTGTGTGAAATTGTACAGTTATCTTTGTGAGGGCCGGTTTGAGTTTTAGATCATCAGAGTGAGGACATTTTGTCCGGTCCACACTTTCTGAGAGCCCTTTAAAGACCTGTTTGAGGGTCAAGACTTGGTTTTAGGGGTCAGGTTATAATTGGGTAAAGGGTAGGTTTAGGGTCAGGGTTTAAGTAAAGCACTTAGTTCTCATGGGTAGGGTTATGGTCAGGAGCTACAGATTACATTGAGCCAATTTATGTCCTCAAAAAGATAGCGGTAAAGAGTTGTGTGTGTGTGGTTGTTTACTTCTCACTGTTGTGTGTGTGCACTTGGACGGGTTAAATGCAGAGCACAAACTTCAAGCAGGGGACACCATACCTGGCCACATGTAACGTTTTTTTTTTCTTTAAAACATGTTTAATTAAAAAAGTAAGAATCTGGTACAGCTTTCGAAGGGCATCAGGAAGACTACATCATGACATACTTGTCATTGTTTTGGTGTATGGTATAGTATTATATATTTTTCTTCATAACCGAACTGATTGCTCAACCATAGTTAGATATCATCTCACTCCTCGATCTTGTTAGCGTTAAGTGAATGAACGCTTGATGGCGCCACTTGACAGAAAATATTTAAAAACATTTCAATCTCTCATTTAACCTCCATCATCTTTGCCTTATTAATGAACCTGCCATACATGATCAGTTATTTTATTATTATTTTATGAGGAATGTTGCATCAGTAGGGTTAGCACAAGAGAGTATACAGATGAACAGTTAAATGTGTGTTTGTGTGTGTTTGATGTTAACTTTTCAACGTTTATTGATCTCTGCTGCGTCATTTCTACACTCATTTCTAAAGCATGGCCAGGACTGACCATAAACTAGTATTTTTTCATGCCACTAAAGAGGTTTATAATAAATACTGTAGTATTTGTGAGCCATACTACCCACTAAACAATGGTCTTTGTCAGACGTTGAAATGACATCCCCTGACAAGCCAGAATGAAACGTTTTGATGACGTCTTTTTATGACGTCTTTTAGACGTTCAGTATTGGTACAGGACGTCCAAAAGATGTCACTGGACGTCCAAAAGACGTCATAAAAATTCTCATTCTGGCTCGTGAGAGGATGTCATTTCAACGTCTGAAAAAGACCAATGTTTAGTGGGTATAGTGAAGTAGCTACTTTAATGAATTTGTTGTAATCCCATTGCTGTGGTAATATAACATCTATAGTCATAAATAAATAATACTAAGTCAATACTGTACTTTTTTTCTACAACTATACGGTTAACAGCACTACAATATACCACAGTTTACTGTAGTAAAAACTAAAATATACTGCAGTATTTATTACCGTTTATCAGCTAAAACTGTACGCTGAAGCATTCATGAACAAAGTGCTGTAAATAATAGGGTATAGACACACTCTAGTATTTATTATGAATTACTATAGAATTTTTTCTAACCGCATCGAGATTATTTCGCGTTAGTTGTGTTCATTCGACAGGACTGTCTCCGTGTCCAGATATGCTTTAATCTGTCAGGAATATGCTCTGGTGTCTTGAGCTGATCATTGACCGAGACTCCTCCCAGACAAACTTCCTCAAACTCGGTCTGATCGCGAACAGCGCGCGCAAATGGAGAAGTTTTTTCTTAGATGTTACTTTGTTTCCTCTCGATGTCTGATCTGAAGAGGCAGATGTCGTGGCACGAGGATTTCGCTAGGAACCTTTCCAGATTCTTTTCCAGAAATAAATCCGCGGAGAGCGAGGGGAACGAAAGGTTTGTCTGAGCAACTCATTCTCGGCTATTTTTAGCTCTTTAACGAGTGAGGCCGAGGCACGTTTCCAAACCTGAATGTGTTTGCGGCACTTTTGAACGTCGTGTCGTGTTTGTGTTGTTTGAGGTGCTCTCTCTCTCTCTCTCTCTCTCTCTCTCTCTCTCTCTCTCTCTCTCTCTCACGGTGCCAGCCTGTGCCAATGAAATCACCACAACAGTGTGTTTGTTCTGCATTTCAAGTATCTTTAATGCAGATTATTCAGTTCTGTGCTTTTTTTCTCTCGTCCAAACGGACTGGAAACATTTAGAAGAAAAGAGTCATTAGACAATCGCAGGGTGTGTCAGTCTGTCTCTCTTTCTCTCGCCTCTGGAGAGAATCTGATATCCGTGAACAGTTGACGCTGCAGGCAGGTATCTGGGCTTGTGGCTGAAGGTGAGAGTTCATTATCACGGCTTTGCATATTCATCTGATTTGTTTATTTCCTTCCCTCAGTGAAGTCAGAGAGGCTGATGAATCTGCAGTGACCTGCAGCCCTGATCCTGATCAAACACCTGAGTACCTGAGCACAGCATCTGCACAGGTACGACCTTCACACGCTTTACTGATAACTGAACGCTTCATGCTGAGGGCATCGACGAATAGCTGACTCAGTTTAATAATTGTCTCAAGATATGATTATCTCTTTATTAATCCATGTCTATTTGGACACTATTTTGTCGTGTGCATTGCTATGATATTGCACTGATTAACAGTGATAACCAAGATCTGATTGATTTTGAACACCACTGATTGGCCATTGCGTTGAAGAGATCAATGCTCAAGGAATCAAACACAGAAACATAAGTCATCTTTGATGCAAACACAGTCACAGTCGAAGGTGCTTTGGCTTTCGTAGAGTCGGTCTGGTTAGAAGATGCTGTGTTTTGTTCTTTCTTCTGATAAACTGGGTCTGTGGCAGCAGAAGTCTTCATCTGAGCTTGTGTTTGTTTGAGAGCAGACCCGTCAGGACCTGTTTAACTCTGATCAGTTAGATCTTTGCAGATGTGTGTGATTTAAGACCTGAGCACAACCAAGACTGTAACGATAACATGTTTTAATGATTGCTCTAACTTTGGAGGAATAGTGAGTCCACACCGAAGACGATCACCGAGGAACAGTCACTTTCAGGTTAATGAACTATAAAAAACATTGACAGCCCATCAGAGTTCACTCAGCTTTGTCTCATGCACTTTAAAACTGTGATGCATGCTTATAACAAACAAAACTTAACTGCAGTCTCTTTTTGAGAGTTCTCAGTCCTGCGACTCATGCTCTGCACGTTTTCCTTGTCTCTATTATCTGACACACTCAGTTTGGTTAATTTGCTAAAATTAACTCAGGAATAAATATATTGCAATATTACAGTAACACTGGCCTTTTTATATGGTTTCTTTCTTTGTCTTCTTTCTTTTGTTCTGTATTTTTCCTGATTATATGTTTACAGCATTTTTGGATTATTGTTTAATATATCCACTAATTAGTTTATCAATTTGGGCTTGTAGCCCATACTTCAATATATCCTGTTTAAGTGTTAGTGTTTCATGTGGTTATATAATTCTCCCTAACCATCTCTACCTATAACGAGCTCAACCTGCGTTTTAGGGGTGGCACGGTTCTTGTTATTTTTTTCTTTTAATCTTTAACACTCCAGAAATGTACTTCAGCATAAGATATATAGCCTAATTATCCACAATTTAGGATACAGCAATAAAAAAGTTATATCATGACATGTAATCATGCATAAACTGAATTTGACGTGACTTAAAGCACATTATTGGGAACATCTCTGAAGAAAGCTCGGTGAGATTTTGATACAGCAAGAGGACAGACATGATTAATTCTACATGCTTTTCTTTTATTTGGCAAAAAAGGAGAACGTGTATTGCCATCTACATGATTATATGTGCCTTTTTAGCACACAAAGATTGCAATATTACAGAATATCTTCCGTTTACCAAACTGCCAACTTCAGTGTAACTCTTACAAAATGGCATCTTCTCAGATTAAAAGACATATTCGAAGTGTTTCCATTAGCATAGTGGATGCGTGTTGCACAATACTTGCATACAGTCTGGGTTCTATCCATTGTTTTATTTCCGCTGTCATCACAGGTAACGTTAACATGAAATACATAATGTTCACACACACCAGATTTATACGACGCTGGCGCATCCTCCAACTCCCGGCAACCTTCCTTTCTCTCCCACTCGCCATTTCTACCCGTACAGTATTGTGACCTGCAGCACTCACTCCTCACCGCAGACACCTCCATTCTTTCACGCGAAATGCTGCATTTACACCGGACGCAAATGAAGCGTCAAGCACGAGCGATTTAATGTTAAGTCAATGCAAAGACGCGATTAGACATCCTGCGGCATGATTCGCGCAATTCGCATCTGGTGTGAACGCAGCTAAAGGGAAACACACTGACGTCACGTACTGTACGGGGCACGAGGCTACATTGCGCATGTCATGAACCGTCGAACCGTGCGACACATGCATGCACCGAACCGAGACAAGCGAACCGAACGGTTCGGGTTTTTTTTCATGAACCGTGCCTTCCCTAGTTGTCTCTGATGTCCCCGTTTGCCGCTGATTGACTTTGCTCTGTGTGTTTGTTCAATTAATCTCTGCAAATGGATCTGCACGTTTCCCGTAGTCTCAATCGTCACAGAAACATGGCTTTCTAATGAAAGATTGCTATCAAACAGCACACCTAGGTTCCTGACTGATGAAGAGTAGAGCTGCTGCAGGTGATCATGTGTACTCTGGGGGGTGTTCAGTGTGTTATTTGTGCAGCAGCAGTATTTCTGTCATGCTCTCAGCAGCAGATCTAATCCTCCAAAACCAAACACATTAACATCGTCACGTTCATTACATTTCCAGTCCCTCCGAGAGCTGTCATGATAGAAATGATAGTTTGTAATATAATGTAATGGATTACGGAGGTAATAAAGGGTGTAACAATACGTGTACTGTGAATCAAAGTGATCATCCTTGTTAAGGGAGACTTGAGCAGGGCACGTCCATGTCATTATTCAGCCGTTAGGAATGCACTTGTCAAAGGAAGCGATGTCATTTCCTCATTATCTTTAACTGGGATGTTCAAGGTCATAAATGTCTGTTTATAGTTGTTAGCATAGCTGTTGCAAATAAACATACATTTTAAATTTGATATATAAAACTAATATGTAAAAAAGTGAAAATCTGCATTATCACGAGCTGAAGATAATTAGAAAATGACATCGTTCTCTTTGCCAAGTGTATTCCTAAGGACTAAATAATAACAGCACGCACGTGCTCTGCTCACTCCAGTCTCCACTAACAAGGGGATAAGGATGATCACTTTGAACCATTCGGTACACAGTATCGTTATACTCTTAATGTATTCAGAATAATTTTAGATTACTTTTTACATTACTGTTAAACTGTAATATATTAAATATATTCCATTCTTTGTTATAAACATCATTATGACATATTAAACGTTACATTATGCCATTGATACATTTCCCGAACTGTGCTTCAGGAACTACAGCGAGAGTGAGAGTCGATAAATAGCCTTCTAAATGTATAAAAGAGGCAAAAATTCCTAAAGGAAAACTTACAAGAGTCAAATTATGAATAACTTACTGCCATTGTATGAATAATATGCTATTGTGTCATTTATAAATTAAGTCACTGCTTTCTGATTATCAGCATTTTAATGTAATTTAATCCAATTAGAAGTACTGAATTTATGGAATCTGATTATTACATGTAGTCAGTTACTAACCAGGCACTGTTTAATTAATATATGTTTGTTACTGTACACAACTCACATTCCTATCGGTTTCATTGTGAAGCACATTTTCTGATATGATTTTATTTTGGCTTTCTGTGATTTTGGCTTTTCTGGCAGATGTTTAAAAATAAAGGAAGTCTGTGTTTGTAGAGCGAGTGGTCTTCAGTTGGTTGAGGATCTGACTTTTATTCAGGCTTGTTTTGCCCATTATCACCCTGTAATAACTGATTATAATCGGTCAGTGCTGTCCTGCTGTCATCTAATGAGTGTAAACCGTATAATTGGATGTTGTCTCTGTCAGGCATCTTTAGCATGAGGTGATGTTGGCTGAATGATATTCACAGAATTCATCACTGAATTCAATTCGATACTCTTTAGTGCTTTGACACAATCGGTGTTGTTAAAAGTGTTAACCCTAACCTAACCCTAACTCTATAAATAAAAATGATTTGTGACGTGTGTGTGTGTGTCACAGGGAGCAGCCGATCTTCACCACCAGAGCTCATGTCTTCCAGATCGATCCCACCACTAAGAAAAACTGGGTTCCTGCCAGTAAACAGGCCGTCACTGTCTCGTACTTCTATGACAGCACACGCAACAGCTACCGCATCATCAGTGTGGACGGGTCAAAGGTCAGACAGAGTGTGTGTGTGTTGTGTCTGCTAATGCTGCGAGTACTTACACAAATACTGTAACACACACAAACACACACACACATGCTCTCTTAGGGCCTTCCTCTGCGGAGGGTTTATGGTTCATGTTGCCATGGAGATTTGGATCAGTCCCTCCGTATAGAGGCGGCAGTAATGATGTCACAGCCCAGACCTGCTTAGAGACTCTCTCTCTCTCTCTCTCTCTCTCTCACACACATACACTCCTGCTGCTGTCACTCTCAGAGAGCAGATAGATAAAGACTCACACTTACATTAGTGTGTTATTAGCAGACAGACACACACACACACACACACACCTGCTGCTGTCACTCTGACAGCACACACACACACACACACACACACACACGTTGATGTTAAATGGCTGGCTGAACTCACACGTGTTACTCAGATCAGGTTTGGGAGTCACACAGAATCAGTGAAACTGAAACATTGAAGAAATTAGGCCAAATACAAAAAATACACAGGTGTGTGTGTGTGTGTGTGAGAGAGAGAGAGAGAGAGAATGTGCTTATTTGTTAGTATGTGTGTTTTTGCTGCTAATTAATCAGTTCTGCTGTCTTTAACTGTTTCCAGCACCAATTGTAATGATGACATTTGAGTAATTTTGGATAATTATAGAGAAGTGATGTGTGGAATATTAAAGACTGACACCAGATCAGCACTCTGTTATTTATTAACACAAATGAATGGGGTGCGTGTGTGTGTGTTACATTGTGACTTGTTTTTCAGGTGATCATCAACAGCACAATCACCCCCAACATGAACTTCACTAAAACGTCGCAGAAGTTTGGCCAGTGGGCCGACAGCCGTGCAAACACAGTGTTTGGACTCGGCTTCGCCTCTGAACAACAGCTGTCAAAGGTCTGACAATATGTCATGCATGCATGCACACACACACAGGATGTCACACACACACACACACACACACACACACACAGAGACCGTCACACATATGTTGGTTTTTGTGTTTCCTGGGATCTCTCCATAGGTGTAATGGTGTTTCTACTGTACAGACTGTATGTGGTATTGTCCTACACTGACCCTACACCTAAACCTACCCCTTACAGGAAACACAACACACACACACACACACACACACACACACACACACACACACACTCTCACACACACACACACACACACACACACTGGCTTTCACACACACACACACACACACTGGCCGTCACACACACACACACACACACTGGCCGTCACACATGCATACACACTTGATGCGGCTGTTTTTGACGTTTCAAGCACATGTTTCTGCAATAACTGTAGAAGCAAAACACCTTGTAAGGCTGGGTATCGACGTCTTGTCGTTTGGTACCCAATTTCGAAGCCTAAAGGGGTTAATCTCATCAGCGTCAGTGAGCCAATAAGACTGCAGCCCTAGCCAGTGTGTGTTTGACCAGACGTGTGTAAAATAGCCTTATGTTATGATATCTTTTACACGACTTCGCGTCATTTCTGTCACTACATAAAGTAGCGCTTTCTGTATCAGTATCACGGCACAGTTTCGCCCCCCACACACACACACACACACATAAACGTGCGCGCACCGCACACACAAGTGAGCACACTCATGCTATCAATAGTGTTTGTCAATATTTAACTGTAAAAAAGCTGAATTCAGCATGTCTCTGTGTTAATGTATGCTGCAGGTGCGCGGTTTTGTGAACTAGCATACTGACCTGCGCGTGACGCTTTTTCTCTGTGTGTTCATTGTTTGCCTGATCGTTTGTGTACCGACCTCCGCCTTGCCTTGGATTATTGATGTGGTTTTGCCCCGTTTGGACTTTGTTCACTGATCGACAAACCCGATAACTATTTCAACTTTATTACAACTAATTGAACTGATTGATTGTGTTGGATATATCCCCTCCTTGCAGTGGCTCAGGAGATGAGGTTTTGAGTCTGTATAAAATGCTGAATGCTGAAAAAAAAAGCATTTTTTTGCGATATTGCAGTTGTTAAAATTGATTTCATAAAATCGGTATCAAAAAAGGTATCGCTCAGGAACCGGTATCGAACTCGAGGTATCCGTATGGAAATCTTTTGAATGATACGCATCACATGTTCATTTTAAGCCCTTTGAGAGGGTGGAGGTGATTCTTCTGTCCTGATCTGTGTTTTTTGTTTTACCTCAGTTCGCTGAGAAATTCCAGGAAGTCAAAGAAGCTGCAAAACTGGCCAGAGAAAAATCTCAGGAGAAGATGGAGACGTCCAGTGATCAGTCGCAGGTACATGTGACAACATGATCATCATCTGTGAAACGCAAACACACAATCCTGAAGCAGAAGATGTTTAAACTAAGGGGGAAAACATATACATGGTTAGTGTTTGCTGTAGCTGTTTCTTCAGAAAGCCTCCACCTTCCCCAGCTCCACCTGTATAGATCTGCTGCAGGTGATCATGTGTACTCTGGGGGGGTGTTTCGTATGTAGGCCTGTCGCACAATATATCTACATGACCTCAATCATTTCTGGAGATGCAATATATTGGCCATTCTATTTACAAAGAACATTA
>JAUCMU010000036.1:12978948-12989613 GCA_032275025.1 Enteromius treurensis
TAATGTTCTTTGTAAATAGAATGGCCAATATATTGCATCTCCAGAAATGATTGAGGTCATGTAGATATATTGTGCGATAAGTCGATATATTGATTATTGCGACGGAAGGCGACACAAACAGTAGCGGCACAAGAAAAAACACAGCGGCATCTGACTTCAGCAAACGCACACGTGCGTGAGCCACAGGGGCTACTGGGAATGATGATGATGTCACTTCCCTCCAGGAAGAACGGTTAATGCACATTGTCAGCTCGACTCGTCCCTGCACTACTTCCTGTCTGTGCCATTCAGACCGGCACAAACTAGATGTCAGTCACACACACACAAACACCTGTCAATCATCTGATGACAAAACACACACATCCGAAGAGGGGCTTCACACTGACATCTACTAAGACAAGAGACAAACACAAACCAAGCACTGCATGTTTATAATGAAATACACATAGAGATCAAGACGGATTCAATCATCCACACACACACACACACACACACACACACTCTGGCTGAATCTGGTACTGAGGGTTACAAACGCAGAACAGTGGAGCCCCAGCCAAGGCCAGATAAACCACTAAACCTATATCAGCACCACACACACACATTAATACACAAAGAGGAATGTGTTGTGAGACATGAGAAAACCATCGTCAGACCTTGTACTTGAGCCTTATCATGGACAGAAAGTCACACAGATGCTGCTGCGCCCTTGATTAACACACGTACACACACACACACACTAGAACAGCTGATTGATGAACGAGTAAATGAATCAGCAGCATCCTCTCTGTTCAGATGCTGTGTGTGTGTGTCCGCTGTGTTCTGAGCATTATCATTAGCAGCTGCATCACTATGAACTTTAAAGTTTTTCTTCTGAACACGCATTAGAATCAGCGGCTGGATAAAGTTCTGGAAGATTCTGCTATTAGAATAGAACTAGTTTATGTCATCTGAATTTTCCATGCGTAATCATCCTAAATAGTAAAAAAAAAAAAAAAGGAATCTCTGCAATTTAACCAACTTTACAGCTCAAATAATAACAAGTTTGACGCTAACAAAAAAGTTTCATCAAATTATAAACTTTGGTCATACAGATACACGCCTGATCTCTCTCCTGCTTCACTTCCTGGACACTTTCCTATAACAGTAAATAGGCAAAAATGCTAAAAGTTAATTCACAAAATTCATAAACCTTATTCGTTTCAGCCTAACTAGTTTGCAGGCACATTAGGATTAAAGCCAGATATCTTCTTTCACGCTGTAACAGATTACTTAAAAGAAAAAGTGAAGGCGGGGTTTGAGTCTATACTTTAGTAGCTGATTGGATGTTGAGATGTGGGCGTGGCTCTCAGCTGAAACCTGTCTGCTGTGGATTGTGTAAACAAACAAGAAATCGGGCCACAAAATGGTTTAAGGAACAAACAAAAAACAATAAACTCTTTATGAGGACAGATTTATATGTAGATATTTAGAAAACAGAACGCCTGTACTGATGAAGCAGAAAACTGAATACCAGCTGATTTGATGAACACAGATGAAGAGATCTAGTACCTGTTCATTCGCCCTAAACTCATGCATACTAGCATACTGTAGTGTGCATGTCCAGTCATTCAGTACAGATCTGACAGCTCCATCACATTCATTAGAGAGTATCAACACGCACTATGTTAACAGCAGGACTTGTTTTGGGGATTCTAGTGAAGTATGTACTACAGTCTGTATCAAATAACTTCTGAGCACAGACGGACACAAGTGCACTAAACACACACACGTCAGTGTGACATTATCAGCAACCAACACATGAGGAGTTTCCAAACATTCGCCGTGGCACTCAGTATGCGACACTAGCGTAGTATGCAGCGCGCAGAATCAGACAGTGAGCTCCTGATAAAGTACAGGTCCAGAAGCCACGTTAAATTGAAGCCTTACAATCCTGGAGAACTGAACAAAGCTGCAAGACTTCTCTTCTGTGGAGAAAAGTGTGTCAGTCACTGAGCCCCACAGAAGAAATGAAGAGTCATACAGTGGCCTAAGTTACGTGATGAAGGCTTCTCTGAGAACTGTGTCACACACACACACACACTCACTCACCTGACAGGCGTTGCTGGGCTTGATGTGGCCCGGCTGAGGGCAGTTCTGCTGCGGCGAGTCCTCGGACTCTTTCCCGCTGTGATAAACCACACGATCGGAGATGTGGATGCTGGAGGCGCAGCCCATCATTCAGCCGCGACGCGATGCGACGCTCCGCTCGTTCTGCGCTAATAGGAATGTTTCTCTGTGTCAGATCATCCAGACGATCGGATCGATCGGATCTATCGAGTCTCTGCTTCAGACAGAAGCTCCGCTCATGGTGCTCCCGCCGCCGCCTCTGCGCTTCACTGGCGCCCGTTACTTCTCATCCTCGCGTCGGTCCGCGCGCGAACTTCGCCTCTTTTCTGGCGGATACTGGCTCCGGTTCGGTTCACGCAACGGTTTCCTCCATTCGCGCGTTTATTGTCCTTCGACAGGCGCGAAACACACGCGATCTCTCCGCGCGGCCTCAGCGTCAGTCATTGGGAGCCAACCGGCGCGTTGATTCCGCTCCCCATCAACAGGCTGCAATTTGACCCTGACGCGCCGCGGGACGCGCGATCCGGCATCTATGACATCAAACGGGCCGTTATATCAAACTCCGGAGCAGCGCGTCAACGCGGAGCTCGCCAAAGAGCAGCTGTCAATCAAGGGCCTACGATTCTGCCTTTTTTTTTGACGCGCGCGGACGAAGAAAACGAACGGACGGACGGCCGCCGGGTGACAGCAGACGAGACGTTTGCGCGTCGCGAGCTTCCTGAGGAGGAATAACGCGCGTCGAGAACATCAGCGGCGCGAATGTGACAGCGGCGGATCCAATAAAAGCACGCGCACGGATTGACCTACAGCCTCGAATGACGTCAATGCAAATGAGCTGCGGCGAGCCAATGAGCGGCGTGCAGAGGGGCGGGGCTCGCACGGGGCGGGAACTTTAAAAAGCGCGACGCGGAAACAGTATCGAGTGAAGAAACACAGAAGTGAGGGAAACACTTTCAAAAACAATCACTTTCTGATGAACAGGTTTGCACTATGAATCTGGTAATTATCTTAGCAAAGATTTACATGCTTCATTCTAAAGAAACATTTCTTATTTTACACCATCACATTTAGTAACTGATCTTATATTTGAAACGTTCCCACACAGTAAGAATCTCATAAAAACAAACCAAAAATTATAACCTTTTAATAACCACCCTAATTTATAGAACTTTGTTTATCCTGCTATTTCTGTATTTTATTTTTATGCCTGTGTTTTGTTGTTGTGCTTTGAGATGTGCAAGCTTTGTGTGATGAAACTGAATCAAGAGGGAGAAAAGGAAAGTACAGCTGTACAAAACATGTCTTATGAATGAGAAGGCGTGTGCTTTTAAGACAAGTCAATTACCTTAAGTTACTTGGCTTTTAAGCACTTTATGTAGATCTCATGTTTGTGCAGAATCTAAAAGCTGAGTCAAAAATGACCCGCTGATAAATCTGTACTGGCATATTCATCTTTTTAATCTTTGCAGAACTATTGTCATATATTTGGACTTAAATATGGGAAAGGAGTGATGAAGCAAACTCTTGCAGCACCTGAACGTAGACGCACATTCAGCACTATTTATGCTAAGTTAAATATTGACAATATTGTTTTGTTGTTTGTTTTCAGAAACAAATGGAGTTGAGATCTGATGAATTCAAATGTGATTCCGGGTTGGAGATGCAGATGTCAGCTACAATAAAATCATATTTATTCTGTTTTATTCAGATGGGAGTTTATTATGTATGGTTTGGTGAAGCTCTCCTCTGAGTGAATCTGCTGTTATCAGACAGTCAATGATTAACACACACACACACACACGTGAATGAATCAGGTCTGCAGCTCAATAATAGCTCACTTTTCAATCAGCCTTCATCACTAATCTGAAAAATCTTGACAGTACATTGAGATGATTATGAATGTTATTTCAGGAGTTGCGGTTCACTTCTTTACTACCGGTCTTTTGATCACAACGTCTCATAAAGCACACATTCAAAACTAAGTCACGCTGATTTCCAAGTGTATCTTTATTTAATTGGTTTGACCTGACACAGAATCACGTGTTGATGAAGAGCAATCACACTCAAGTTTCAGTGGAGAATCACAGCACAAGCAAGCGGTCCATGAAAGCAGCGCACAGCGTCCTGACTCCTGCTATTGAGAATGACATCAGAGGCAGATGCTAGAAAAACACTTTTGTGAAGGGAAAAATATATGCTGCTAATATGCATACACATATAGATATGTACATTTTCATGAAATGCTTACAAAATAGCTGGAAAAAAATACCTGAGTTTACAAATCAACACTTGGCACATCACACGAAGGGTAAAAAAAAGATATATCATTAAAAGGCATTATATAAGAAGTCCTTACAATTCAAAATACGCTATGTTTTTCTGTTGTTTTGGAAAAAGGAGGTAGAAACTCTTGCTCTGTGGGGGGGGGCTCTGTCTGCTTCACTGGAGTCATTCCTACAACAGCCGGCCAAAAATGCAGTCGTTATTGAGATCACTGAGGTTTCTATTCATCACGTTCATCTGTGGCGTTTGCAAAAGCCCTGACATGCACAGCGCTATCAAACCATGCTCCGATCTGAGCTCAATAAGAACTGCGTGTCTCTGGCAGGCTATGGGAAGTAGGACTGGAGCGTCCCGCGGCGGCGCACGTCCGTCGTCCAGCAGTGGAAGCCTCCTCCCAGAGAGTTAGCGTGCCGGATGCTGACCTTAATGCTCTTGATGCCTGCAGGAGAAAACACAAACCAGAGCGGGTGAGCGAGGAGGAATGGCGGCAGAGCCGATGATGGTCTGATCGAAGGAGACGCCGCTCTCACCGAGACTCTCGAACATCTTCTGTATGCTCGTCTCATTAGCGTCCACCATCACGCGCTTCTCGTCCAGCATCAGCACGTTCATCGAGAGCCATTTGGACGACATCCACAGCGGATGATCTGAGGGACAGGAAACACTCATGCTTAGCCAAATGAATATCTGTTTAAAACGTTAGTGTGAGTTCTGGCAGGTCACGTGAGTCAAGCTTGCCTTTCACCTAGTTATAGGAATATGACACCTGCTGTGGGATTCTTACATAAGCTTTTCAGGAGAAAATTACCCTCCTCAATCCCCAACTCTGAATATCAGAAAGACACTTAAATATCATGAAGTACATTAATGATATCCGCCTTGTTCTGCAAACCCTAACCTACCTTCATGACAGGCTGCACGGATGGGCAGGGAGTTTTTTGCACAGAACAGAACAAACTTCTGATGAAGGGCAAAAAGAATTACGATTTAAGAATCAATGAATTAAGATACTGTCTCCGATTCTGCCCCAAACCATTCATTGTATATACCTTATTTTGAAGAAAGTTTGTAACCAGGCTGTTTTGGGTCACTATTGACCCACTATTAATCATAGTTTTTTTTCCAACTATGGAAGTCAATGGTGACCAAAACAGCATTTAAAACATCTTTCTTTATTATCATTAATAAGAAGCTTTGAACTAACCCCTTAAAGTCACAATTAAATGGAAAAATATAAGGCGGGGCTTGATTCTGCGCATCAGTTGCTGATTGGACGTTGGGAAGAGGTGCATGGTTCTCAGAAGTGTATGTTAGGAGCACTAAATGACACTAATTAAACAAGTCTACACATTATTCATTTATTAAACATGCACAGATTTATTGTTCACAAAAACATGCATTTTGAAAATGTACTTTCATGCTTGTGTTTAAAGCGTGTGATGAGGTTTGGGTGCTCTGATGTACTCACTGTCTGGAATAAGAGGAGTTGGAGGAGTCACCACGGTCCAGCCGGCCTTCTTGAACATCTCGATCTGCAAGAGAAATAGAGTCAGCATCCTGCTGCAGTGCTACAGATCAACACTAGAAGGCAGCACTGACCTGTCTGCAGGGCCGGTCCGGGTTAGACAGCACCAGCCCCGGGCCGATGATGTTGAAGGTGGCGTCGATGTGCATGGGGTTAGGGTCCTTGAAGGAAATAATGTGGATCTTGTAGGTGGGGGCGAGGTGACGTCTCATCCATTCGATGCCCATGAAGTTAGTAACCTGTCGGTAAGAGTCAGTCAGCGGGAGACAGATAGAGAGAGAGAGAGCTGGGAGTGGATGAGGACCTCACCTGGCTCCTCTGAACAAAGATATCGGTGCCGGCTCTGATGAAGTCTGCTGCGTCGAAACACGGCTCGAACTCTGTGGTGACAAACTTCCCTTGGGCAGCCAGCTTATGTCTGTCCTCCACGGTCCGGATCGGGTACTCCTACACACATTTAATCCTTTTATTTAAAACATATTAACCTATAAAAACAAGCAAAGAAAACCAAAAAAACCCCTGAGAAGACCTTTTCAAAATACTGACATGCATACAGAACAATACGCTCTTAAGTCCTTATTTCTATAACATTTAACACTCAAGGAAAGACAAAACACACACACATGCTTTCTCTCTCTCTCTCTCTCTCTCTCTCTCTCTCTCTCTCTCACACACACACAGATCTGTTCACACCTGATCGTACAGCTCATCACTCATGGTGGGTTTGGGTGCAGTGGTCCACTTGGCTCCTCGCCTGAAGTACTCTTTAATGAGGGGCCGATACGCTCTGTACTCAAAGAACCGGGCCCTCCAGGCCATCGGGGCCTCGATGATCTCATTCCCCACCACGATCAGAATATCTCTCGGCATCGCTGCATACATGCCTGTGTAGAAATACAGTGTCAGTGTGTGTGTGTGTGTATCACTGTTTGTGAGTGTGTGCGCAGTCAGCTCTCACCGGTGGAGGTGAAGTCCGGGGTTTTATACTCCACTGACCAGTCGATGGGTTTGGGGCGTCTCACTGTAACTCCCTCATGCTGAAGAATATTGCACATTTCCTCGATTTCAGCGACTGCTTTCTTCACGTGGTCCTTCGGGAATGTCTGTCCCCCGTACTGCTGGTAGAAGGGCCAGTATTTCTCATAGGTGTTGGCCTGCAGACACAGTACAGCTCACGGTTAGGCTAGCAGTTGCATGGGAAATAATGTACACTAGTCTTATGATAACTAATGATAATCAGTGTTGGGAAAGTTACCTTAGAAATGTAATAGGTAACAGATTACAAGTTTATATTTACTCGGTAAGAAGTAGTGTAACTATTTCAATATTATTTAAATAGATGTTACCACAGTTTTTTCCAGACTCTAGGACCCATTTCTCAATACTTACGTCCCTTTTGCAGAACTCTTCACACAGTGAGCACAACAGAAGTCTATGTGGGCTAAACTGAGGATCAATTATCATTGTTTTGGCACAAAATGCATTCAATGACTACATCTCTCAAATTTCATGAATTCTATTCTCACTCAGACACAACAACTGACAGAAATCTTTGTACGTACATTTTGCACATGCTTACACACTGTTTTCAGAACTGTTAAACTTATGTTCAAAACAATAACATAATGCAAAACTGAATAAGACAGCAATATTCAACAGCACTATTTTATTACAGTTTAATTTTTTATAGATTAGCTCTACTATTGTATCTGTATCAGTGGATGGTGTGTATACAAATTCTTGTATTTTGGAATTGCTTAGAGCAAAAGAAAAAGAAAAAAAAAAACAACATAAAATATTAAGGAATTCTGCATCATGTCTGATTCATTCCAGCAACATAGATTGCAGTTATAAACAATATTTATTGCAGTTATAAACAGAGATGTGTCCGTGTTTTACACAAGAAAACACTGTGCACTGCTGCATGTTGTTAGTGTTTTTTAGCTCATTGTTTTGTGGGGGACAAAGTGTGTTTGTCGGCTGTTAACTTTTGCTACTGTTCTAGACAGTTTATTTGAGACCTAAATAAAGTGTTTTGGTAGTTGTAGTGCATTTTGAATGTGAAATGAACTGCTTTGCCGAGCTGAAAGTCTGTTGTGTGAAGAGTTTTCTCAAAAGTGTTGAAAAATGTGTCCTAGCCTCTGTAAAAAACTGTAATAGCCTTGATACTGTTTTAGAAATTAAATCTTCAACACAACATTGACAGGAAACACTGATATCTAATAATGCCCTGGAAAAAGTTTTGGAAAGATTCAATTTAGGAACGATTTTAAGGGTATCTGCACGTGTGTGAAAATATTTTGATGTGCTGTGATGTTCTGATGTAATAATTCTTACAGTAACATTTACATACATTTAAATTTAATAAGTAACTGCAGCAGATTAAAGTTACTCTCCTCACCAATACTGAAGTAAATATAATATAATGAAATTGGTACACATATGTGTGTATGTTCGCGTGCACGGGCCGGAGTGTGTGTGTGTGTGTGTGTGTGTGAGAGAGAGAGAGAGAGAGCGAAAGAGAGAGTGTGAGTGAGAGAGAGAGAGAGTGTGTGTGTGTGTGTGTGTCTTCTGTACCTTGACCTCCACGGTGAACGGGGGGACGCAGGCGTTCTCGGCTCTCCCTACGATCACCTCCTCGAGCGGGTCCCACTCGTTGTGCGCGCACACGGGGCAGTCCTCCGGCGTGTGCTCGATAACCGGCTCGTCCGCGGTGAGCGGGAGCGCAGCGGCGGAACTCGAGGTGCTGCGGAACGCGCGCGACACCCATCCCGACACCGCGCGACCCACCTGCGCGACACAAACAACAACAGAATCAAAAGAGAGTCCTGGAGAGGCGGAATTAGTCAAAGCAAGATCTTTACATGTTCTTTAACGGAAAAATGGCGCAGAAACTATTTTAATTCAGAAATTCCTAATAAATTAAATTGAACTTTATTGTAAAACATACTCCAGTAACTCTTTTGTAATTAGTAAAATAATTCCACGAAACATTAAAAATGTTGATATTTGAAGGTGCCTTGTTATACAGTATTTACTTACTATTATAATAGGCTAACAATTAATTATGCATAATTGCATGCAAGTAACCAACCCCTAATCCTAACCCTAACCATTTAGTAGCTTAAGTATATGCAGTTAATTCATATTACGTAGTACTTGAATGAATAATTATCAAACTGTAAGGAGTTTTTCGTTTAGTTTTTACACAGACACGCGCAGAATCACAACAGATCAGATTCTGTAATTGTCAGACTTCGTCAGGACTGAATTAATTCATAGGATGAATGAAGGGAAGCAGGGTTCGAACTCGACTCCACACGCCCGCTGGTGCGCAAAGATCGCGATAATAACGCTCTTGTACAGTCTGATCTACAGAAGTCTTCGTGTTCCTGGAGTTTCTGATCTCTGATGGTTACAGCTGTGCTGTCAGTCATTCAGAACACATGATCTCCAGCTCCCAGCCAGGGCAACATTTTCTAAGAACATGATCAAGACGATAAATCAAGGCACCAGAAGAATTATTATCATCTCACCATTTTTTAAATGACAAAATCAATGAGCTTTTATAATTATGATAGCATGTGTGAGTTTCTGAGAACGCCTTACATAAGACTCTCATCACTCGCACACATGTGTCTTTACAGTAAAGATCCGAGGAAACGCGCGATATTCACCATAGCGCCGATCAGATGAGCAGCTTCCGCCCCGCGGCTCCCTCCTCTCAGGCATCGCACTCGCAGCATGTTGCTCTGGTTCTGGTTCTGGTTCTGGTTCCGGACTGAAGCTCTCAGGCATGCAGCAGCAGTTCTGATCCGGGGAAGTAGGAGAGGCGCCGCGGGGACGCGCTTTTATAGTGCGCGCGGCAGATGGCAAGGGTCGCGGAGAGAAATTCTTGAAGCAACGTGACATGAGAGAAACTGCAGCAGGAGAAGAATCCCTGACAGCAGCACATTCTTATCGCTATCGCGTCTGAGCTGCGTTAAAATGACGCAACGCTCGATCCGCGCGCAGCCGCTGTACTCGCTACTGTAATTACTGTAAGCAGCTGCCGGAGGAGAATAATAATATTGACGTTTATAAGGTGCCGCCCTCAAGGACGACAAAGAAGACAAGCATGGCAGCTATAAAAGTTCACATAGGTGAGAGAACGAAAGAAAGTGCGTATCAGTTTATAATATCAGCTTTACAGTAAAATAATCAATGGCTTTAGGTTGGATTCAGGTTAAGCTCTGTACACATGATGAAGGATCATCATCAGACTCACAGGAACAGGATCATTCAGGACTCTGAAGCACATATCTACGTGTGCGTTTGTTGTGTTGAGCTCAGCAAGAAGTGCATCAGAAAAACACTATTGATCAGCTTTCCAGACAGAGAAGAGGATAACATATGGAGTAAATATCTCTGAGGTGGAAAAAAACACGATTCTAATGTTAAGTCTAAGATTCCTAAGCGGAGCTTCCGCTGACCTTTCTTTATCAGCCAGACCTTCAGACT
The DNA here is from genome assembly GCA_032275025.1 of Enteromius treurensis. NCBI lineage: Eukaryota > Metazoa > Chordata > Actinopteri > Cypriniformes > Cyprinidae > Enteromius > Enteromius treurensis. The sequence continues at coordinate 12,989,363 of JAUCMU010000036.1, forward strand.
GACGGCTCCGTGGGCGTGAGGTCTGAGGCTGAGACTACAGTGCTACCAACAGACAAAACTGTGTTCGTGTTCAGAAAGAACAAGGTTATATGATTACAATTCATGTCCATCTCTGTGTCATCTGCATTGCAGTTTTTTCCAGACTCTAGGACCCATTTCTCAATACTTACGTCCCTTTTGCAGAACTCTTCACACAGTGAGCACAACAGAAGTCTATGTGGGCTAAACTGAGGATCAATTATCATTGTTTT
>JAUCMU010000036.1:13048163-13065173 GCA_032275025.1 Enteromius treurensis
AATGCAGAGACGGTCTCTGTAGTCAAGACGACGGTAATCCCTGGAAATCAGGTGTCCCCAACTAAGCAAGCCAGAGGAGAACCAAAACCCCATCCGTGAGAGAATGGGGAAAAAACCTTCAGTGTGTATATATGGCTGTACCTTGTACCAGGAGTTCTTGCGCATGTTCAGGCGGCCCATCCACATGTCCGAGAGCAGCATCTGTGTGCAGGTGTGAGCCACGAACAGCCTCAGACGAGATGACACCGCCAGCTTCAGACAGGTGGAGTTACTCCAGTTCTTCAGCTCGTACGTCAGCAGCTTCATGGCCATGGTCTCGTCCTGTCTGAAAGACTGCTCCAGCAGATCCACCGCCAGCGTGCCGAACTCACTGAGCGAGACACAAACACGGCTTCAGAACAATAACCCTTACACATCTCCAGCACGTAAACATGATGCTTTCTTCCTCCTCTTTTGTGAGTCACTCTGGATAAAAGTGTCTGCTCATAAGTAGCACAGGTACATGAGCAGCAATAGTCAACAATATATTCATCAATTTCTCGTCTGAACAAAAAGAGCAAAAGGGCTTATTGGAAAAATGCAGAGTCAGCAGGTGGTGCCTTCGGAACAGCTGAAATGGGTTTTCATTTTTAGGTGAACTAACCGGCATTACAAATACAGGAGCGGGGCGATAGAAACACGGGAGAATCCTGGGAAAAACAGGAGGGTTGACACAAAAGATCACACCCCAAACCATGTGATCAAACACCGAACTGAGCGGAGCTGAATAAAGACTCACTTGGAGTACTCCTTCAGCTCCTCGGTGGTGTCGTCCACCACGTCGCTCTTCTTGGTCTCGTAGCCCATGGAGCGCAGCAGCTTGCAGGCCACCAGCGCTTTGGCCATGGACTCCTCTCCGTGCTGCCAGAAGAACAGAGACATCTTCTGCCGCTTCATCAGAACGGCCCACACCAGCAGCTCGTTGAAGGGGTACGGGAAGCGCCGCGTCTCCGGGTCATCGATGTCCACCACCTCCTCCTTACTCTTCTTCTTCTGCTGCTCGGAGACCGAGTCCAGCTGAGCGAGAAACACACACAGTTAAACACCTGCTGAGAGCCGAACACACACACACACTCGTCTTACCCTGGGCTTGTACGGCTGAGCCGTGTTGATGAAGTGATTGTGTCGCGTCTTCTCTTTCTTATCTGCTTGAATACTGAAGGACTCATGGGAGCTGCTGGCCGTGTGTCGACCTGACCGCTGATGGACAGACCGGTGGAGAGACAGAGAGAGAGAGAGAGAGAGAGAGAGAGAGACAGAGAGGTGTACAGGCAGACAGGAAGTAAGAAAATGACAGATAAACAAATAAACGGAATGATAGAAACAAAAACAAAAAAATGAAAGAAAAAAGAAACCATTAAAGACCAAGCACCAGAGAACCGTGAACGTGCAAATGTTTTCTTAAATTAAAATCTCCAAAGTTTAAAGTAAAGGTTCAGTCTGTATTCCTGCCGCTTAGAAGACTAGAGGAGTTTACCCGGCTGTTTCCGTGCAGGTTGTTGTAGATGATGCGGAAGCGTTTGCGGGTGTAGTTACACCTGTACGTCCCTCCCATCAGATACTCGATCACCAGACCCACGTCGATCAGCGTGATCTTATAATTGGGCGGGAGGTTACCCTACCAGAGAGAAACACAGGAAATTAAACCGAGCGCAGTCTGACCCCAGACACGAGCTCCAGTCCAGCAGCTTTACCTGTTTGACGTCCCTCACCAGGTGATACAGCGTCGGATTGGTCGGAATTTGTTTCTGTGAGAATAGAAATGTTCAGATGTGACGAGTGTATGCTCAGTGTGTGTGTGTGTGTGAGAGAGAGAGAGTGTACCGTGTTGTAGAGCTCCTCCAGACGTGTGATTGTGAGGAACCGGTGCATACTGACACCATTCTCTATCAGGAGCTTAACAAACTCCACCCGGTCCATCACCAACGCATCCAACATCGCCTGCTCGAGGGATCCCACCTACACACACACACACACACACACACACACTATTAACACTTTCAAATCACTAACACTTAAGAGACAGTTCAACTCATCAACAAAAAGGTAAACATTTTGAAGAAGAACATTTTTGTGTCAAAACAGTGAGAGTCAACGGGCTCAATGAACATCAGTAGGGTCCGAGGGTGTCAACGTTCTTCAGAATGTCGTACAGGTTCAGGGAGAGTAAATGATGAACCATCCCTTCTCTCCTTCTTCACCTTTGTTGCTCATTGTAGTTTTCAGTAGAAATATATCATCTGTTAGTGTACCAGAAGGTGCTGAGAGGTCACGAGGTCAGAGTGTGTGTGTGTTTACTACAATCACAACAACTGTTTCTCTGTGTTTATCAGCACACACAAGTACAAACCAGCAGCTGTTGTCCGTAAACAAACACGTGATCTTTAGCGATGTCAACCCGATCCCACGCCAGCGTCAGGACCAGCTGATCAAAGGCCGACGCATTCGTGCCTGTAAACACACACACACACGATGATGTCAGAGGAGATGGGACAAAGTTTAGACTTTAATATAGTGTTTTTTTTTCTCAAACTCCAGTAAATGTTTGAGCATCTGAACGTGTTTAACTGCAGCAAACCTGTTTGTGTGTGTGTGTGTGTGTGTGTGTGAGCTATCTTTGTAAGAGCCTGAGTTTTAGATCATCAGGACATTTTGGCCAGTCCTCACTTTCTGAGAGCTTTTTAAAGACCTGTTTGAGGATCAAGACTTGGTTTTAGGGGTCAGGTTATAGTTGGGTAAAGGGTATGTTTAGGGTCAGGGTTTCATTAAAGCACTTAGTTCTGTATATATGGGTTAGGGTCAGAGTTATCTTCCAAAAAAACAACATCATGTGCCTGCGTGTGATGGAGGTTCAGAAGATGATGATGGTGGTCTGACTCCGTTCATCTGCAGCAGAAACACCTGTCTCAGTCAAACACACACACACAGATGATGAGGGTCTTTCCACTGACCTTTGAGCAGAGCCTTGAGGATGGCCACATCAATGTCCTGATGGTCCTCCGAGCCCACAGGAAACACGGTGATCTGAAACACACACACAAGGGTCAAACACTGACAGGACCTGCAGCATGTGTGTGTGTCTCATAAACCACAGCTTATTGACCAAATACTGAGTGTGTGTGTGTGTGTGTGTTCACCAGTTCTTTGTTCTTCATGCACTCCATTAGTGTCTGGAACAGATGTAGTGCATCACTCTGGCTGAAGTTGAAAGTTTTCTTGATTGTGGCAATGATGTCATTCTCAACACCATCAGGCAGCGCTCTACAAACACACACACACAGAGGTTATGTCTTAACTCGAGGTGTGAATGAGTCTACATCGAGCTCTTATGACACAGAAATAACAGTAATAATGTAACTGCTGTCTCACTGACAAACGTAAGTGTTCAGAGGGTCACATAAATCATTGTGTGTGTGTGTGTGTGTGTTACCCGTCCTGCTGCGTCTGCTTGTGTACGTATGCCAGTATATCAGCGGCGCGTCCGGTTCCCTCACACACCACCACCGGCACCGGAGGACTCTCCTGAAGATACTCCAGCACCGTCAGGATCACGTTCGGACCTCCTTCAAAGATCAGAGCCACAACCGGGACACCCTGACCAATGCCTACACACACACACACACACACACACACACACGTCAACCCCCCAGTGACTGCAGGATAATAGATGCCTACACTCAAACGTGTGTGTTTGTGTCTCACGGGCGTGGATTCTCTGCAGGTTGACGTGTTTCTCCAGCTCTCTCCTGAGTCTGACTTCAGCTCCATATTTCCCGACTGTCCCATCATCCACCAGAATGAAATGAGAGTGGAAGTTATTCAGCACGTTGAGTTTACTGAGAGGATTCAGCAGGGTTTGGTACGGCGCTACCACCTGAACACACACACACACATCATTACAAATTAAAATAGCTGCTTTCTATGTGAATGGATGTTAAACACACTCCGCATCATTCCTCCAGTCTTCAGAGTCACATGACCCTTCAGAAACCCTTCTAATATACAGATCTACTGCTTGAGAAACTATTGTTTTGTTGTTGTGAAGCAGTCGTTCATGTGTAGAAAGGGTCTTAAATGTGCGTTATAAATGAGCCTCACGTCTCTTCCGATGAGGTCGTTCCTGTTTTCGATCACTCCCCAGGGTGCAATTCCCACCGTACAGATTTTCCGAGCCGATCTGGACATGTGTTCCTTCAGAGCGTCACCCACATGTTTGGCCACACCTGGAAACAGCACAACACCCACAGTCAGCGGTTTACAGTGACCCTGACCCTCAAGGGGTCGTGACCTCTCTACAGAAGTGTGTGTGTGTGTGTAGAGTCACTGTGAGTGTGTAAACACTAATAAAGTGACTCCACATGATCTTTAAACTCAAATGACTGTCATTATGATAGTCAAGTTAATCCTATAACTGCCTCTGTGAGATCACACAGACACACAGAGCAGGTAGAGTGTCTGGTGCCGCCCGTCTGTACCCACAATGCACTAGTAATGATTGTGTGACCTGTGTTGACCCCTCCGGTCAGGATCCAGGCCCCGGTGGTGACGGCAGCTTTGATCAGTCCTTTTCCCACCACCTGTTTGATCCGAGGATGCAGGTCGAAGTTCTGGATTCCCCCGTGAACGCTGATGACGATCTTCGGCAGCTCCATCTGCCATTCCTTCAGCATGAGCCTCAGGACGGCCTCCGGACGGGAGTCATAGGAGAGACGCACATACTGCAGAGAGCAGAGCAGGACACCGTTAACCCTGACCGCTCAGAACACTGCGCTGAGTGACCTGTGATTATTCTGTGTGTGTGTGTGTGTGTGTGTGTGTGTTCAGACCTTGGCTCTGTATGAATGCGATCCTCCCTGGAAGTTGATGACTCCGTAGGCGTCAGTGGGACTCTCCTCCGTGTGCTTCTCCACTGACCACTGCTCCAGATCGGACAGCTCGCCCTCGGTCAGACGCACGTCCGAGTATTTGACTGCCAGTGTGGCGGTGAAGCCCACGTGCTGCCGGACCAGACGCCCGCAGCAGCATCTACACACACACACACACACACTCGCGTCAGCACACACTCCATCTGAACACCTCGACTGTGTCAAACGTGTGTTTGGTGACACTCACCGCACCAGCTGCTGACAGATCTGGCATCCTGGGAGGCATCTGAGAAAAACCAACAGAAGTCATATTAGAGCACTCAGGGGAATCAAGTCCTGCTGTTGTATTTGAGCTTGATTCAGCGATGAATCAAACCAAAGCCTTTAAGAGTACGGTGAACTGCATGACGTACCTGTGCGGATCTTTTGACACGGGCAGTATATAAACACATTCCCTCTTGGTGAAACTGTGTTCAATCCAGGACTTCTGGGACTGCAGAGGAAAAACTGGATCAGCGTAAAGCAGCAGTGTAATTCAGCATCAGATCATTCCTCATTATACATTCATCTGAGCGTAACAGAAAAACACAGGGTGGAACTCGGTTCTACGCATCAGTCATTGATTGGATGTTGAGATGTGGGCGTGGCTCTCAGAAGGAAGCAGATCTGAATGAGCGTGCAGTGCAGGGGTCATCAGACTTGACCCTGGAGGGCCGCTATCCTGCGGTGTCGCTCCAGCCTGATCAGCTGCTTCAGGTGTGTTTGATCAGGGTTGGAGCTAAACTCTGCAGGACACCGGCGCTCCCGGACCCCTGATGTATGGACTGTGTGAAAGAGGAGTTTAACCACACAACTAAGTGACTGGAGAAGTCCTGCATACATCAGAGAGAGGATTACACACTAAGTTTGCAACTACATGAAACATGCTAAACCCGTCAGAATTAAATACACACGTAACTTGTGTTTGGTGTAAATCGGGCACAGATGAACACTGCACAAAGGTAACAAATCTATTAAAAGTCCCTTTAAAGTTCATCTGCTACGTGTTTTCCTGTCCTGATTATTATATGTTCGGTTAGGAGTTTTTTTTATCATTTTGAATCTGTTTTATTCCTGATTTCCCTCAACATGGCAACCCCAGAGCAGTGAGTGAGTACATGAGAGACGCAGAAGCTGCAGATGAAGACTCGTTTGAAGAAGTAACTCAAATATTTCCTTCTACATGAAAAAGTAATACGTTACTTTACAAACGCACTCTGATTAGGACTTACACTCCTCTGGTAATGTGTTACCAGAAGACAATCAGAGGGCTGTGCTTCAGCCGAAGACTCCGCAGGGGCCCGAATAAGCCAGGGTCTGAGCTAAAGCTCCACATTCCTGTGAGAAACTCAAACTGCTGCTCACACACACACTAAACACCGCCGGGTGACATCATGGGATTCACAACAGCTAATAATCATTAGTTTAGTGACGACACCAAAATATTAAAACTCACCGACGACTACCTTTAGCACCTTTAGTTGTCAACTACTGTAAACATCTAACGTCACCCGCGTACAAATACTCTCATCAAGACACACATAAAGTCTGTTGCATCACCATCATTTCTCCAGACTGAGCTGAAATGAAACCTGATCTGCTAAACTAGTATTTACATCAGGCCTGCTGGTTAAACACTAATCATGAGGTTTACAATAATAACGATAGAAACACCAGCGCTAGATTACTACCTTCCATCAGACTTCAAGATCCACCCAGAAAGAGAGCAGCATTATAAAGTTCATCTTCCGCTGAGATTTACGGGAGACGAGATCAAACGCAGCGACTAGCTTCTTCTTTAGTCTGAAAACGGGTTTCTGGACCGATATAAACCCGTTACGGCAGTAATGATCTAGACACGGCTCCCTGGAAATCTCTTAAAGAATACAAGTTTTTGCATGCAATATATTTCCCAGACATCCTTCAACAGGTGTTTATAGCCACGTCTGTTACTCTGACATTAAAGAAATAACTCTTCCTCGTGGCTTTGCAAACCTGTGTGACTTTCTTCTGCTGAACTGGACTCATCTCTCAAAACACCTTCCACTGAAGAAAAGCCACAGGTTTGGAACGACATGAGGTTGAGTAAACGATGGAAGAAAGTGCGAGCCGTTCCTTTAAACCTGAGCTCCAGCAGCAGTCCCACGGATTTAACACCAGGGATTTTTAATTAAATTTCCCAGAGTTCCTTTCTATCCCCAGCCTGAGCCCGCAGCAGCCCTTCGGAGCCGAACACACACGGATTACACACATATTTGAGAAGAAACACTGAAAGCCACGACCGAGACCGGCTCCGTCTACCTCAAACTCCTCATCTTCATCCTTCTGACGCAGCAGAGAATACAGAAACATCACCAGACGCCGAGAGCGAGACAGACCGCAGCACTCTGCTCCTCAGCAGCTGATCAGCAGGAGGTCGTGACGGCCGTGATGAATGTTTCTGACCGAGAACAAGAATATTAGAGAGAGAGAGAGAGAGAGCTTACGGTGTATGAGACTCGCCCGCTGGCCCAGACTGTGTTGTGACTGAAGCAGATCAGAGTAAACATGTGTTTACTCCACAAACACAAACAAACCCAACCCTTCACAGATTCACTTTATCACATCCTACACTGCTGCTCCACAGCTTTCACTCGCTGAATTCTAGGAATAGAGTTGATCAGAATCACACGGTTCCCGCAGAGAGAGCTAACCCTTGTGAACAACATCCAAAAATACATAAATCAACCGTTCTTTAAACGCTTTTTAAAGAAGTCCCTTCTGCTCACCCAGCCTGCATTTATTAGATCCAGCAAAAGCAGCAATATTGTGAAATACTATTACAGCGTAAATCATCTGTTTCCTGTGTGAATGTGATGTTCAGCATCATTACTCCAGTCTTCAGCGTCACATGATCTTCAGAAATCATCATCATACACTGATTATTAATATTTTAAACAGTTTACTATATTTGTACAGGATTCTTTGATGAATTAAGATCAGCATTTATACAAATCTTTTGTCATATTATTCACTATATCACTCAAAAGCTTTGGTCGCTCTAATTTATTTTGGGAAATTTTAGAAATTAATATTTTATTCAGCAAGGATGCTATAAATTATCAAATGAGATGATAATTTATAATTTAATAATTTATACTCTGTTTCAGATCAATGCTGTTCTTCTGAACTTTCTTTTCATCACAGAAACCTGAAAAAACTCTATTCAACATAATAACAAAAATATTTCTCAAGCAAAAGATCTAATGGTCAGAATGATTTCTGAAGGATCACGTGACTGCAGTAAAACACTTCAGCTTTGAAATAACAGGACTTCTCATATATTCAAATAAAAAGTTATTTTAAATAGTAAAAACATTTACAAGACTGCTGCTTTTGCTGTATTATGGTAGTGTATACGACGAGCACTTGCTCTGAATGAAAGAACTGCTGAAGAACTGGAGGTAAATTCATCGTAAGGTGAAAGATGAATCTTCACGATCAGATTCGGGCACTGTACGTGACTCCATCAAACTTTATACTGTCCAGATATCACTGCTTCAGCAGCAAATCAATTAAACCACACACATCTCAGATAAACGCCATCAAGCTTTTATCACAGCGTGTGCAGATAACACACACACACCTGCACCGACTGACCCCGAGCGACTCACTCCAGAGCGTCGTCAGCTTCCTGCTGTCAAACACAACACAGCAATCCCAGGTCATCAGGGGTCACTGCAGAAGGACTCCAACACAGAGTCATGTTTATTACTGCGTTTGATTTTATAGTGTTCTACACACACACCGTCATCAGAAGGGACAGTAAATAAACCCTGCTCTTCTGAACTATTCTTCTAAAAAAAAAATCAAATACATCACGTTTCCATGAAAATATTGAGCAGCACAACTGTGTTCAACACCGATAATAATAAAAAGTGTGTGTCGAGAAGTAAATCAGTGTATTATTATGATTTCTGAAGATCATGTGACGCTGAAGACTGGAGGAACGATGCTGAACGTCACAGAAATACACTAACACAGATTCACACTGTAATAATATTTCATTATTTTTACAGTATTTTTGATCAAAAGTTGAACACACTAGTGTGTGACTGAAACGACTCAAATGAAGCGATCCTCTACGCACACAATGTCTATCCCACCGAGCATATATAGTGACTGCAGGACGCTTGTACGAACCAAATCTGCTTTCATTTACTGAAGTGGGTCAAACATCCACAGCTCAACCTTCACCTTCGAATCTGAACTCAGCTGGAGCTGTGTGTGAGTGTGTGAGTGTGTGTGTGTGTGTGTGTGTGTGTGTGTAGACTGATATCACAGTATCGAATTAGTCAAAACACTCGCCTTTATAAACACACCAGACGCTCTTCTCTCTCTCACACACACAGCTCTCATCTCGACTCTAAATTAAACTATTTACTTTTTTATTATTCTTCCAATTAAAAGACGTCACTGAAGGAGACTAGAGGGAGTTTCTCCAGAGACCGGCTCAGATCAGAAATGACGGTGTTTGAGTTAAACTGCTGAATATCATGTTTAAACACAGAGTTCAGCTGCTCGAGGTAAGAGTGAATTACAGTCTCTCTCTCTCGTTCAGGGCTGGTATAACAGTAATCTTGAGCATGTGACTCTTCAGTTTCTGTGTGAAGAAAACTCTTACACAGTTTTGGCTGAAACACACACACACACCTCAGAGCAGAAATCATCAATAATTGATCTGTGTCTCTGGAGCACAGCAGCAGTCAACTTCATTTGAACAACTTTAAAGATGATTTCCTCAATATTGAGATGTTTATGCTCCCTCGGATTCAGATTGTCTAATAGTTGTATCTCAGACAGATGTTGTCCTCTCCTAACACACCACACATCAGCGGAGAGATGATTTATTCAGCTCTGATGCTGGTTTTGTGTCAGATATTTGATTGATTAAAGCACAGATCAGATCTCTGTCAGATTATTGGGATGTTCTGTCTATCAGTCAGTCAAGAAATCATGTTAAAATCATGCTGAGGAACCAAACTCTGACAGGATGTACACGCGTCACGAACTCAACATGCTAGTATGAACTAGTCAGGTGCTGGTGAATTATTACTATTCTACTCTAATCTATACTTCTTAAACGCAATGTAACTAGTCTATTTTAACTATTGTGTTGAATTGAATCTGCTCCGGTTAAGGATTGGTTAGGTTTAAGGGTTAACACTGTAATTATAGACGTAACTACTGATACGGATCACAAATCATTCATTTAGATGTCAGTACATAAGATTGAAGAATAAGACGCTTAATATAAAGTGGCTCTATGAATGTGTATCTCTCACGATGACTGGAGGGAGATATTCTGAGGATCACTGGGAAGCGAACCTCACAGACTGATATAAACACTGATATATATAGAATACTGTATTTCATTCCAACAAAGAAAAAACGCCAAACAACGTGAAATACCCACAGAACAATAATAAAGCCGTCCATGCAGTTCACTTCCATTAACCAACTAACTAAGTTACCCAGCTGACTGAACCAATTTCCTCTGAAACACTAGCTTCGAGACGCGGTTCTACACGTCACCCATCCACCAACATTGTGTTCTTACAGGGGTCGTTAGGGTCAGCTCAACTAGTTTAGACAACAAATTCCGCCCCAGGCCCTAAAAAACCCAGGACCCTGTAGCACAGGTAGATCCGGTTCCAGCCCTCGAGAATGACCACAGAACAGAAGATCAGGTCAGAACGGGTTCCTCAGAGAACCGGACACCACTGAATACTGGACAAGCAGTCGAAGCACCTTTAAAGTTGTTCAAATGAAGTTCTTAGCAATGAATATCACTAATCAGAAATGAAGTTTTAATAAATTAATGGTAGGAAAATATCTTTAAGGAACATGATCTTACTATCCAAATGATTTTTGTCATAAAACAAAAACGTATAATTGTGACTCATACAGTGTGTAGTTGTGTATTTCTACAAAAACACTTTTTATAATACATTATGACATTTTTATAATAATGTCACTGCTATAGTGAACAGAGGAAACGTACAATGACTCATACATATAACTCCATACAGTACAGTACAGTACACAAACACCAGACACTTCATATCCTCACGAGCGAGTGATTCTGACCCCATCACAACTAACAGAAGAAGAGCCGTTAAATCTTTACTTGAAGCAGAAATCAAGATTTAATATTACTTTTCTTACATTAATACTAATGTGTGTAAGTTTCTATTCACTTCATATATTTTATTTTGAGTTTAACACAGTTTAGGAACAATCTGAGAGGTGACCTGTCTCTTTAAGACCATCCTGCTCACACTCTTTGGGGAACCAAAAATGGCTCTTCTATGAAAAACGCTTTATTTTAGGACTTAAGTTAGGAAGTTATTTTTCTGCCGATTTATAACATCATCAGGATTATCAGTAATCACTCACCATCGCTGACTCCAAGTTTTCACTTTGTATTTCTAACGTTAACGTTACTTGGCGTGATTAATCGCTCGCGTCAGGACACGTGACGCTCTGACAGAACACGCGATGAGCGTCGTTTTATCACTTAAAACGAATTCACAAACATATATCCGAAGCGTTACAGAACATAAAAACAGCGCGACATCTAACGTTACAACCGTGCGCGAGACCGCGGGTATTTCCTCAGACATCGCGCCATCCACGCAGCCGCGCGCGGCGCCAACGCAGTATTTCTGCGTGAATATGTTCATAATTAACCGTCATTACTGTTATTACGCGTAACTGTTAACGTTAGGTGTCAGTGAGCCGCGGGACCGAGCGCGGCGCGAGCGGCTAACGTTAAGCTAACTCGACTGTTTCCATAACCGGAGGCTGTAACGTTACGTTAATTCCGCGCACGGTCGCTGTGATCTACGTGCGACTGCGTTCGAACGCGACGCTAGGTGTTTGCAGCGGGGCTCGGTGCGCACACGCGTCACAGAAGCTAACGCTAGCGGCGAGCGGCGAGCCACGAGCCAGAACGACTCGACGCGACGCCCGATCGCGGCTCCTCAGCTGTCAGCGCGCTAGTCTCGTGCGCGCCACGCAAGCGCTAGAGAACCGCAGAGATGCATACCATTCTCTTCACCGTTCAGAGTCGCGACGCGCTGATCCGGGGCGTCTAGCCATCTATCGGCGCCGTGCCGCTCGGTGAGCCGCGGAAGGAAAGCCCGGTGACGGCGTAGGGAGTCGTGTGCGTCCGCTGCAGATCCAGCGGAAGGTGGATTTTTCATAATTGTGCGACTCTGGACTGACGCGGCGTGACGGAGGCGGTTTGAGCCCGGCCCCCTGCTGAGTCATAGCGCGGCGCGTCACATGCGCGGGGCGGGGCGTCTCACCTACACACTCACTCCTGTACCATGGTATTCCTTGACGCAGCCTAGTAAAGAAGTATAATAATAATCATCCAGTACCACAGTATTCCTCACTGCACAAGCATTCCAGTGACACTCACACACTCTTCTGTAGTTCACACTCACACTTACTCTCTCACACATGCTGGTATTTGTGGTTAATGGGGATTCTCCACAGGTGTAATGGTGTTTATACTGTTCAGACTGTGTGCTAATTACAAAACAACACTAAGTGTTATACTCATGTCATTAAACACACGTGTGTCCCCATAAACCACAGATACCAACACACAGTCAAACACACACACACACAAGTTGTTTTCCATGTTGTCTGGGGTCTCTCTCTTCATAGGTGTAATGGTGTTTCTACTGTACAGACTGTATGTGGTATTGCCCTACACTGACCCTACACCTAAACCTACCCCTTACAGGAAACTGCATTTTTAGATTAAAAAAAAAAACACCATTTAGTATGTTTTTTAAGCGTTGTGAATTACGGGGACACTGAAAATGTCCTCATAAAACACCTTCATATCGTAATATCTGTGTCATACCCATGTCATTATACACATTAGTGTCCTCATAAACCACATAAACACACACACACCTTCATTTACTCACGAGCAGACACTAAACACAAGTGTCTGTTTACACTTCTGTATTTCACTTCCCTTGTTTCCTTTCTTCTGGATAGAAAAAGAAATGTAGCTGTGATTCAGTTATACCCACACTTCCCATCAACCAGCATGACTTTAAAGTGTTTCTAAGACGTCTCAGATGTTCAGACTTGTGGTGTTTGGTTTGATTAACTGCAGTGTGAACGCTGTCTTCTAAACCCTAGCAGTGTGTGTGTTTGACCGACAGATGAACGCAGACCAAACACTTCCACCAGAAACAGCTGATGATGTCAGAACATGTGACCATGGAGGGCAGACAGCTCAGACCTGCTACTGTTGTGTCTGATCCTCCTGAGGAGCTCCTGCTGCTGTTTGACTCTTCATGAGCTCTTCTGAGTGTCCTGCTGGGTAACATACCTCTGTATATCACAGGTGTGCACACGCCTAAACTCAAACCTGAACCTGAGATCGTTTCCCTCCACATGACTCACTTTCACCAGAAATAGCCCAACTTTATTAAACATGGTGTATTTCAGCGTACTACAGTCATTAAAAGTAAACACTATGTTTTTTGTACCATATAATTAATCTGATTTGGTAATTCTGTGGTAATATAACAACTATAGTAATCTAAATAAATGATTTAACCCACTACTGTACTAAGTTTTCTCCAACTATAGGGAGTATAGGTATATACCAAGGTTCAGAGGTCAGTTTTTACAGTGTCATATAGTTTAACTAAACTGAAGAGACTAACTCGACTCGTTCATCTTCACACACAATGATCATCCTCAGCTTAGTTTGCAGATTTTTATTTACTTTGATAACAGAGATAAAGTGTTAAGGTTTTTGTCAAATATTCCCAACGTTATAAAATAATCACATAAAAAAGTGAAAGACAATAAAACAGCAGGTTGATCTGGTTATTTAAGGCCCCTCAAAGAATCATTTTCAGACAGTCTGACGTTTCATTAAAGTGTCGCAGTGATGATGATGATGATGATGATCAGAAACACACACAACTTTCCCGTCAGATCATTTGAAGCGTGGGTTATTTCCCTCCACATCATCATCAGCAGCTCCTCACTCCTCGTCCAGCGTCTCCATCTGAAGAGACAGAGACAGACTCCATCACACACACACACTCCAGAGCAGAGCATGATGATGATGATGATGATGATGATGCAGCGACACACACACACACACACAGTTAAACGCACAACTAATAGCCGCTTGGAAGATTTCAGCAGTTTCTGCATGTTACTACCATAGCATTAAAATAACACAATTATAATCAGTAAATCTGTTTTTATTTGGCCCTAGATTGGATTCACTGAGTCTCACTCCTTAACCCTGTACTCTTCAACTTGTGTGAAATCTGCTACAAATGTTTTCACAAACATTAAATAACTTTAAAAACCTTAAATGTTTGAAAAAAATTAAGAACTACTGAAATCACAATTAGGCAAAAAACGAAAACATTTTATACATAGATATTTAATTAAATATGTATTAAATATATATTAATTTGTAAAATAAATATAAAATAATTTGATATATAAAAATATTAATAATTTTAAAAAAATGGAGAAAAAAAATATATATATATACAAACACACACAAATAACACACCTTGAAGTACAGTCGTTGATTTATAACATTGAAAATTCAATAAAATAAGCTTTCAAGAAAATGCATAAAGCAGGTGTTAGGCGAGTATAAATATGATATAATCCACATATCTTTTAGTGAGCGCGGCAAAAAAAAAAACCTTCAAACTTCAAAACAGAACCAATCAGTGCTGTCCTGAAAGACGCTGTCACACACAGCAGCAGTGTTTCTGCTCAGGAGTCTGGTGTGCGTGTGTGTGTGTGAAACTGATCATCAGATACACATGCTGGAGAGACACAAGCGGCTCATCTACACACTCGCTCTCTCTCACACACACACACAAACACAGAGACAATCTGCATACTCTAGCGCCACCACGTGGTGAGCACGTGCACTGCAGGAAGTGATGAGTTAGAGCAGAAACACACACAGAGAGACAGACAGAGGGCAGCACTGAGCAGAGCAATGAACAACAAGAGCTCAAACCTGATAACAAGGGTTTCCTAGACTCCTCCAGGACCTGATGGAGACCAAGTCACATTTCAAGACTTGTAACACAACAAACTCACACACACACAGAAATAAATACACTCAAACACACACACTACACAAATACGTGAACGAATGCAGACATGCTCAGTTGTCTGTGCATTGAACAGCTGTATTATTATTATGGTTTATTCTAAATACTTGCTGTTAGTGCATTTATTAGTTTAGCAGACTTCAGTTCAGTTCATGCATTCTGGGAATCCATTACCTTACAAAGTGAAATCAGTTTAAAGGCACAGTTTACCCAAAAATGAAGATTTGCTTTTAACGTTCTCTCCCTCAGATCTCCCCAAAATACTGATGTCTTTTTTTCTTCAGTAGAACAGAAACCGGGGTCTTTGGTTACTCATAAAGCACGAGCCATTGGGAGACAACACAACATCCATCCCTGATTCAATCCGTGTTACCTGGGGAGTTTTTTTGATACGCTACGCATGTTTAATGAATCAAAAGGAGCATGGTTCTTCTTCACTGTTCTACTGAAGAACATCCTGATGATCTGAGGGCAAGGACGACAGACAGAACCAGAAGAACTTGGTCACCTGGTATGTTCCGGAGCCGCTCCAGAAGCGTCTGAACTCCTTACGGACGGAGGCGAGGCCGGCGCTGGTCAGGAGCGTGCAGGGCACCAGGTAGAGAAGAGCCGGCTGACCCATCTTCGACAGCAGCATCACGGTGAAGGTCAGCATCAGACCCACGGCGTACGCTGCAGAACAACACACACACACACGTTACAGCAGCGCTCCGAGCACAAATCACCAACATCTGAGTCATGATGCTCGTACCGACAGAGCAGGACAGGAAGTAGATTCTCCTGGAGCTGCCCATCCAGACATCAAACCTGTGGCAGTACGCCACCAGCAGACCTGCACACACACACCAGCACAAAGGTCCTTCTATTATCAGCTCACATTTACATGTAAAATAACTTCAGATACTATGGGTCAGGTGTATCAGCTTGATCCAGCACAAACGTTTCGAGCGTAACAAGATCTACTGACTGATGCTCTGATTGAAACTCTCACCTGGTATGATGATGTCACCGTATCCCAGAATAGAGAACTGCATCATACACAGATTCTGAGCCACCGCAGAGAACTGTGGGATACGCATCACTACCGGCAACTGAAAAACACACACAGTAAGTGAGTGTGTGTGACTGTGTGTGTGTGTGTGTGTGCGTCATACCTTCTCGTAGGAGGTTGAGTTTTCTCCAGGAACCCTCACTACTCTGCTGTCTCCCTGTAATCAGAAGCAGCTGTTAACGAGCTGAACATCATCATTAACACACAGATCCCACGAGGCTCCAGCTCACCTTCCCTCCAGCGCCGGGGCCCAGAGCCACCTGCACCATGATGCTCTCTCCGTTCTGAAACACACACACACACTTTAGGATGAGGAACACATACACGCACACTAGGATGAGTGCAGATCTGCTGACACTCACTGAAGTCAGGAACGGAGTGATGAAGACGAAGAAGACATCGTAGAGCAGCAGCAGACTGAGCAGGATCACACAGATCTGAAGAAACAAGCACACACACATCAGATCCACAGCACACACACACACACACATTCACTCTCTCTCTCTCTCTCTCTCACACACACACACACACACACAAACAGATCCACAGCACACACACACACATACATTCACTCTCTCTCTCTCACACACACACACACACACACACATACATTCACTCTCTCTCTCTCTCTCACACACACACACACACACACACATACATTCACTCTCTCTCTCTCGCTCTCTCACACACACACACACACACACACACACAAACAGATCCACAGCACACACACACACATACATTCACTCTCTCTCTCTCTCACACACACACACACACACACATACAGTCACTCTCTCTCTATCTCTCACACACACACACACACATTCACTCTCTCTCT
>JAUCMU010000036.1:13073461-13091277 GCA_032275025.1 Enteromius treurensis
CATGGTAAATGCATAACAAAAAAACAAAAAACGAAAATGAGCTTCCCCTACTTGACAGACCAGTAGCCGCCACTGGTATATATATATATATATATATATAATATATATAAATATACATGTGTGTGTGTGTGTGTGTAATGTTGTTTTATTGTTATCTAACAAACATTTTAAAATGCATGGTAAATGCATAACAAAAATATTTTTTACTTTTTTTATTTCAAGTATTATTTATGAAATTTGTTGTGTTTTGAATCCAGTTTTCTTTGTAAAAGGCCAAAAAAATGGTGATCATACTGATTTTAAAGTTAAGGATTCATTTACATTTAGATGATTTTATTCAAAGTGACTTACAAAGTAGTACAAAATCCGATCAACAAAAGAGCAAAAATATACAAGTGCTATATATATGTATATATATATATATGTATATACATACAGTATATACAGTGCCTTGTGAAAGTATTCATAGCCCTTCATTCTTTATACATTTGTTGCTGCCTTATGTTAAACTGCCACTTCTTCACCTCACAAGCTCTGTCAGGATGGATGGGATGGGAATGAAATCTGGAGAAAAGATGATTGTGGTGGTAAAAAATTATATAAATACTGTTAAGTTTTTTGCAAATGTCAATTGTTTCATCTTAACACCTCAGTGTATCGCCATGAACCGTAGGGTTTAATTTGGTTTCATCTGTGTATGTTTGTGTGTTCCCTCTTCTCTGACAAATCCCTCAGTCCCTACTGCTGAAAAACAGCCCCTCAGCAAAAGGATGCTACCAGCACACTTTAGGGTCCTTTAGGTGCTTTTTTTGCATGTTTTCCTGTGTCTTATCTGAGGAGAGGATCGAGTATGGCCACTCCGCAATAAAGCCTAAATTGATGAAGTGTTGCATGCCTCTGCATTTGATAAATAAACTGTTTAATCTTGTGATTATACATTACCATCACTCTGTTCTCCTATTTGATAATGTTCAGTGCTTTGCTACAATCTGTATTGTTAAAAGCACTATAGAAATAAAAGAGATTGATTGAGTTATTCTAGGTCACCTGATCATCCCTGGACGCTGTCTGCTGTGCCGTTCTCATATCCTCCTTTAGACTTCATCTGCGCCTGCACCGAGCCCACCTGCTCCACACAAACAACACAAACCAGTCACAACTACTCCTGCATCATCATCAGCTTCTGCACACCGCTTCATTTCTTAGTCAAATGTGTTCTTTACTAACAAACAAATGGAGAGTAAAGCGATTGGTTCGTCATCATTCAAATGAGGCTTAGGTGAGGTTTCTGTGGTCTGTATAAAAAAACACACAAATCTCACCAGATCTCATGAACATTGATTTATTGATTAGAATTCAGCGCCATGCCGGCTTCCAAAGCTCCATTCATGAGGAGAAGAAACATAGAAAATGTAAATAAAGGAATAACTATAAAAGGTAATATGAAAAAGCTTTTTAAAGTACCCCAAAAAACATTAATAATAAAATATAAATAATTGAAAAATACACTACATAATAAAAACTGAATCATTATAACGTTTAGTAAGTATGCAGTAATGTTTTACACGGATAGATTTTATTTTAACTTCATTTCAGATTCAGAAGAAATGCTTATATACACGTAAATCTATCAAATGAAATTTATATTTTAAAAACAGGATTGATATGTTTCTGTGTGTTGGTTATGCTCTGATGGAGACGCAGTGAGAGTCTAGTGTAGTGTATTAACACAATCATAATCACAGTTATTAGTGTCTTTAACTAGCTGCAGGATTTCACTCTACACATCAGCTAGAGATGAGATAATACTAGATATAATCTAGAAACCTTCACATAGAAACTGACATCTACTGTAACTGTATCGTGACAAACGCTATACAGCTGAACTTCACTCACAGATCCTGAGCCCATGCCCATTTCTCCAGAGCCCACGTGTGTCATATGAACGAAGTTTGTGGGTTCTCCGATCATAGAGCGATCTATCCTCCGCCTCCGCTTCTGCAAACACACAGAGAGAGAGAGAGAGGGCGGCTCGATGAAGCCACACACAGGAAGACACGCTAGATTCAGCACAATTCCCTGCACACACTCATCAGTCTGACCCCCCACTCTTCATCATCATCATCATCCTCCTCCGAGTGTGTGTGTGTGTGTGTGTGTGTGTGACTCACCGGTTGTGGCTGTTCAGCGACGCAGCAGCTGAAACACACCCAGAACTCCGTCATGCTCTTTCTGCAGAGACTTCCTCCGTCTGACGCTCTTCTGTTCTCTTCTTCTCTCTCTTCCTGTGTGCTGAGCTCTTGCTGACGGCCACAAGCGTCTGCCGGAAGCTGATTTCAGCGTCTGAACACACTCATGTGAGGCTGGATCCTCCTGAAACACTGTTAACCAAACAGACTTTCATTATTCACATTATTTACACAGACAGGAAATAACACTGCTTTTGTTCATAAATATAAATTCCTCTATTCAAAACATATTTAAATCTCTTATTTACTTAATTTTAATTCTCTTATTGCACTTGTGTAAATGTATTATATTTATTTATTTTATTATTGCAAAATAATAATTGGTAATAATAATTGGTAATAGGCCTATGCATTGCATATTAACTTCCTCTGAACAACTTTAAAGGAGGTTTTCTCTGTATTTAAATTTTTTGCACCCTCAGATTCCAGATTTTTAGACAATAGTTGTGTCTCAGACAAATATTATTCTATCCTAACAAACCAGACAGCAACGGTAAGATGAATTATTCATATGCATACATCTCAGAATTCACTTTATGACTGCTGGTGTACACTTCAGATCTCTTTTTATGCACTTAACAGAAACCTGCACATTATGTAGAATATGAAATTAGAATTGAAACTGACTGTGGACAGTCAGAATCAGAAATTTCATGCCTAGAAATGCCACCTGAAAGAGACAGAAATGCCCCTAAAATACCCTTGTAAGGAATTTATCCAAGTCTGTTAGACTCTATTGTTTGATTCTAAATCTGATGTTGGCTTAATGAACTGCAGCATCGTCCATAAGGAAATGACACAATAATTCCATGGCTAAAAAAATCAATTTATATCGGGTGAAAAACAAATGCCTTTGTAAAGGTTAAAGTTCATTTCTGGCACTCGAGCATCATCATCATCAAAATCATCAAACTATATGAAATCCTCGATTAAATCATGATCAAATCTGAGCCTATAACCACAGTATCAGCCTTTTTTGACGAAGGAATGCAAGTGCGACAGTTTACAGCTGTTTGACACATTAAAAGCTGTTAAATAAAACATGAAGTATTTATATTCATCTAATATTAATAAACCGAGAGGCGCAGCAGGAAACCTCAGCCACAAACTAGCATGCTAGCAATCTAACCAGCCCTCGAACATCACAGCTTGAGGATCTAAATCACACCTGGAGGCGAAAAACTAGCTTTAATAACATAGCTCGCGCTTATAATCATTATTTTTAGATAAATGTGTAAATAAAGGGAAGATGTGAAACCTTACCTCGAGCACTTCCTGAAAGTGTCTGTCAGAAAGCCGATAGTGGCTCCGCCCTCTTCCGCCAAGCTCCACCGCGGTGCATCTCGGGACTTGTAGTTGTCACACGCGTGCGCCGCGTTAACCCCAAATCCTGTTTAACGCTATTTTGACTTGAATGACCTAAAACAGGAACATCCGCCAGGGTTTACCCGAACTCGAGAGAATTGTAGCTGCTGTAAGAGCGCGTGTGCTCCAGCAGGGGGCGACGCTCGTTTAATGTGTTACGAACTCGATTTTTGATTGTATATTTTTCCACAAATTTCCTTTCGACGGCGATCGCTCTGACATTTCTTCAGAAACTATAGATAAATAGCCATCAAAAACGTTTATTTCCCCTCATTTATATGTCTGAATATATAACTGTTTGTTTGTAAAAACATGTCTAAACAGTTAGGGGGGAAAGAAAAGTAACTAAGACGAACCTGGATGCTGTTAACTAGAGATGTTAACAGAGATTGTGAAGTATAATTCAGCATATTTCACATGTTTGTTTGGAAAGTGGTGTGGGTGTGTGGTTGGGTGGAACGCGCATGCGCATAAACTGCATCCTTATAAGGCACGAGCGCATCAGAGATGGAAAAACCCTGAACTCCAGAACATTTCACGTTCTGCACAAAAACAACCGTAGAATTCTGCTCTGAAGCACATGTCTGTCTCTCAGAGACATAAACACTCCGAAAACAACATTACATATAAGTATATGAATAATCATATTCACATATCACGTATACAAGCATACAACCTGAGTAAGTGAAGTTATAGAGCGTGAGTTACGTTTATTAAATTAAAAAAATGTATTAAAATATTAAATATTATCTGTAAAACCGTCACATAAATAAAAAATAAGTAAAAGCACCGTTTTTAATGTTTTTTGTTAGTACATGTTTTTTATTAGTATCATGGTGTTTGTATAATTATCTAAAAGAGATTAATTACAAACAGATTAAATTAAACTCAATATTGTGTTAATTTACAATATTGTTGTGTGTGTATATATATTAATATTCCATCATGAATCACGCAATACAAAAATACCATTCAGCGGCCCACGCAGGGAGGAGCTTCTGAGGATCCTGCGCTCTGATTGGCTGGGTGCGGTTTCCGCTGGCGTCCGCTGCGTGTATATAGCCAATCAGCGCGTGGCAGCGAGTAGTGTCTCAGCAGTAGCGAGTGCACGAGTCTCTCTTTGGTGGAAGATCGCGAGGAAGCGCCATCGTCCAACTTTCATTCAGCGTCATGGAGGAGTCGAGTAGCTGACGTTTCCTTTAGCCTTCTCTTTTCACGCTTTCCTTCGTACGGTCATCGATCCGTTATTGGTGTCATTAACAACTTTTCCCACATCGACGCGTGTCTGACTCGTTTTGAGGATGAAGTTCATCATCGGAATCGGCGGGTGAGTGCTGAGCGCGTGCAGGCCGCGTGCCGCTCTCCGAGGGGCGAGAAAGAATCGCCATAGTAACTAATTCAAACAGTAACCGCCAGAATGACAGTTAGCGCGCTTTTAAACGGCGGGAGGGGGTTTAGGCGGGAATGCTTTAAAGAAAACGAATGATTTAATTACTTTAAAAAACCGTTTTGAAAAATCTTTAATGACAATTATGTAAAAGTAACCGAAATATTGGCCATCCCATGGTAAAATCTTACCAGGAAAGTTTATTGCTTCATTTTACTATTGAATTGTTCACCCATAAATTAAGATTCTGTCAGTACTTTCTGTAAGAATGGTTTCCTCTGCTGTACACAAATCAAGCTATTTAAAGGACAAAGTTGATAGTAGCCATTGACGTCCGTAGTACATGGAACACCAAAGTGAGTAAATGTTGACAGAATTTTTATTTTTTGGATGTCTTATCTTTTTAAGGTGTGGCCCGTGGCATGTCATCTGCACCTAAATAACATGATGCACGTCCACAATAAATAGATAACGCGCATGTTTCCGTCCCACAGGGTCACAAACGGTGGCAAAACAACCCTGACGGACAGACTGATCAAGAACCTGCCCAACTGCTGCGTGGTGCATCAGGACGACTTCTTCAAGGTCAGTATAATCAGAGATCGGGTGGGTCAGATGTTTCGGGTTTAGCGCTGGGAGGGTGCACAGTGTTCTGGAGTGCATCTCATTGGTGTATGTTTCAGCCCCAAGATGAGATTGAAGTTGATGAAGATGGCTTTAAGCAGTACGATGGTAAGCCGGGCTCTTCTCCAGGGGTTGGTGTGTGTGTTTTTTGCATGTCTGGCGTCCCGCGCCGCGCTCTTGCGCTCACTTTTATGCGTTTCCCTCCACAGTCATCAGCGCTCTGGACATGGACGCCATGATGAGCACCATCCACGCCTGGCAGCAGAACCCGGTCAAGTTTGAGCGATCCCACGGCGTCAACAACACGCTGGACTCGGAGATCCTTCCACGCCATCAGGACGAAGACGAGGGTGTTCACATCCTGATCGTGGAGGGGTTTCTGCTCTACACCTACGGGTGAGTGGCGCGAGACGCCTGTCGTCAGCCTGTCAGATCACGATACATGATGCTGTCGTTTATAATTTACTCTCTTGAGATCCTTGAGCATTTTTGTTTAGTTTAATTTTTAATGTTACTGAATTCAGGCTAACGCCAGTTTATTCTCGTGGACTATTGTTGATACGTGATGCTATGCACTAACAAGTTCCATTGACCTGCTCGTCCTGAACGCGGCTTTCTTTTGCGCAGACCTTTGATCGATGTGTTGAACCAACGATACTTTATTTCCATTCCATACGAAGAGTGCAAAAAGAGGAGGAGGTGAGTGACGCCTGGTGTTTGAGGAAGCGGAGGAAGCTGCGACACACACCTGATCTCACTCTGTCTGTGTTTCAGTTCAAGGAACTATTCCGTGCCGGACCCCCCGGGTCTGTTCGACGGACACGTCTGGCCCATGTATGTCAAACATACTAAAATCATGGAAGACTCAGGGGTAGATGTCGGTAAGCGCTGAATCTCGTTACGCAATCAGACTACTTTTAAGATTAGTACAGGTAGACGTTACTTTTTCATTTACAAACGTTTATCTCCAGTTATTTGTGTACTGACTAACTGCTCTGGGGTTGCCATGTTGAGAGAAATCCGGATGATCTTACTGTCGTTCTAGACAAAATATCAACACGGAATATGATACAACCCTGCAAATATTAAATGAAGACTACCGTCCTTTATTTAATCCCATATAAATTCAAACATACGAGTTACCCCCCAAAAAAACTGAATGCAACCCAGAATTCTGAGCTTGAGCTGCTCTACTGAACAGATGTGAATTTGAGTTTGAAGTCTTTTAAATGAGCTAAAAACAGAACCTTTTCTACATTAAAAACGGATGAAAGTACGGCTAGAGCAGTCGAATACAGCCAAATCTCTTTGTTTTAGTGATGAACACAATATTGTAATGATTGTCTAGTAGTGCTCTTACTGAAGCGTCTCTGAGACTCTCTTGTGTTTGTGCTCCAGTGCAACTAGATGGAACCATGTCCAAGGAACAACTGTACAACATTGTGTACGGGAACATTCTGAACCATATCCAGAGCGATCTGCCCTGAACAAAGGTGTGTGTGAGAGAGACGTCCAGCGTGTTCTTCCTCCTCGGTCGGGTTCTGATCGTGTGTCGTTTGTGTTTCAGATCCATGGATCGGCTTCAGGAGGAGCAGCTTCTCATATCACCTCCTGCGATTACTCCTGCCCCGACAGCATCTGCATCGCTGTTGTTTTTATATACGTTTTTATATCCTCTGTATTTATTGCTTATGCAGCTGTTATAAGGCTGCGTCTGGATGGAGAATGTTCTGAGCATGGTTGCAGCTACAAGCACAAGCAAATAAAATGAAGCTCCTGCGAGTTGTTGTTGTTGTTTCTCTGGAAGGGAGGAAGACTGATAATTAAAGGGTCGGGTTATGCTAAAATGAAGCTCTGCTGCTTCAGCGGAGATGTGTTCCTCTGCTGTTTAATGTATAATGAATGCAGACATGGACCAGATGCATCATAAAATGAATCAGAGTAGTCCATGCGAGTCATAAGCAGCTGTACATCAAACACTAGAGTATGTTTAATACTCTGTAACTAGGGTCCGTTCTCTGTTTCCTCCACTCTGGTAGGCTGTGAGTGTGTTTATCTCGGTCAGTGAGAGCAGGCCTATCATTATGGTTTCCATCATATTTCTTAAACACATCCTCTCCGACGCTCGCCACTAAATACAGCCCTGAGGCGCTGTGTCACGGCAGCTGTCCGGAGCGATAGAGAGCTGCTGTAATCTCATGCCTCAGACGTCTGACAGGGCTGCGAGGAGCTGATTAACCTCAGGAGAACATCTCGCTACACCTCCAGTGAGATCTCTTCACACCGCAGCTTCAGGCCCGTCCCCCTGAAGTTCACACAGACTGCTGGGATATAGGGGACTTTTGTTCTTCAGTAGAATACTAAATTAGTTTCTGAGCTGAAACTGTAAAGCTTTGCGATTCATCAAACACAAGTCAATGGGTACTGTCACTTTAAGAGTCAAAACTACTCCTCAGGCAACACAGAATAAATCTCAGTGGCTCCTGATGATATACTGAGGTCTTATGAAGAGAAATGATTATTTACAGCAGTATTACTGTAATCCACAGCCAAGTCCGGTTCTCTCTTGAATCGAACGTAAGCGTCTGAATCC
Source organism: Enteromius treurensis (assembly GCA_032275025.1). Classification (NCBI taxonomy): domain Eukaryota; kingdom Metazoa; phylum Chordata; class Actinopteri; order Cypriniformes; family Cyprinidae; genus Enteromius; species Enteromius treurensis. The sequence continues at coordinate 13,081,680 of JAUCMU010000036.1, forward strand.
GCTCAGATCTACAGTCACTCTCTTTCAGACGTCTGACAGTCACTGTGACTTCGGCTCCAGTTCATCCAAGAGTCACTGAACTGAAGAATCAGTTCGACTCGGACCAAAGAGCACTCAAATGAAGTTTATTCATGCTTCAGGCGTGTAAGGCATCTACTTTCACAACTTCATTTGGTCTTTTCATAGTACTGTTGTCTAAATGTTACATCATTGCCTGATTATGTAAACAAACTAGTGAACAACTGAAACAAACTGTCCAAAAGAATCAGTTCACAGAAAAGAATCAGATTATCTGGATTACAGTAATACTGCTGTAAATAATGTTTAGCTTCTGGGCTGGTTGCATAAAAGGTTAAGACTAGTCTTAAAAGTTAGTCAGCTAAATGTTTTTTAAAACTGGTCACTTTTTTTTAATTTTTTTTTTTAGTTTCATAAAAATGTATATTAGTCTGAGGTACATACAAAAAACAAAACAGATTACTCTTGGCTAGTTGGTCAGACTAACTCTTAAGACACTGTCTTAACATAAAGTTTATGCAACTGGCCCCTGATCATTTCTCTTCTTAAGACCTCAATATATCATCAGGAGTCACTGAGATTCATTCTTCACATGCGACCCATTGCCTTGTGTTTAGTGAATCACGGATTCAGCTGAAAATCTTCTTCACTGAGCTTGAAGTTAGGGTCAGGACGCGTGCTGAGTGTGAGGTCATGTTCCGTCTGAGCTGACGGTCAGTAAGCGCTGGATAAAGTCTGGTTTTCGTGAATTAAGCCCCTGAAATGAGTGTGTCTGAAGAATGTGCTGCTCATAAACCCAAAATAGAGCAAAAACACTAACTCTTTCCTGACCCCAAACCCACTGACCGCATCCACGTAACGCTTTATTTACTGCGGTACAGAAATATAATGTCATACAGTGTCTTGAAGACCTGATTCATCAAAACAAGTGTCTCAAAATCCTTTTTTTTTTCTTTACTCCAAGTGTTTATGTCTCTAATGCATTAGAAAGGTATTCATAATGTACTCTGTAATGCATTACATCTTTTCATTATTTGCCTATAAATATAGGAAATTATGTCTTTAAATTTTAATTTGTTAAATGGTAAAATAAAAATGTATTTAATATATATTTATTTCAAGTATTACAAATACATTTTTATATTTATGTACATCATAAAATGTAAACAACAAATGTTGTGCTTAATGCATTTGAATTGTGTGGAAGTATACTGTAAAAATGATTTATAGAATTTACTTTTTTTTTAAGGTAAGGTTGCACTTACTTTATTTTAGCTACATTTAGATTAATTTTGCTGAAAGTTAGTCAACTAAATATAAATACAGCTACCTGATCACAACCACTCAAATAAATAATAGGCATCATTTTTATCAGCATGCTGAAATACAGTTAAAGATATACTCATTATATTTGACTGTGCTAAAGTGGGACTATTCTTCAGGTACGGGAAGAAACAAACAAAAAAAGGAGAATCTGGCTGATGATGATGAAATACACAACACCATGCTTCACATTTGAAGGAGTGTTACAGAATGACATAAATGTTCCTCAATAATAAAAACATGTGACCAACCTGATCATGTCTAAAAGGTGTTTTTAACTCTAGACCTACACATTTTAGTTAAACTGATTAAAGCCAGCGGAATCAAGAGTAAATGCATTAATACTGAGTGCGAGTTAGTAAATGACTAACAAGGAAATGGTATTCCAGCTGTACTTGCGTGTACAGAACATATTAGAAGGTTAGGTTCACCAAAGAACTTTATTATGCTGGGTTCTAATATGAACCTTTTACCACAGTAAAGGTTCTGAAAATGACTGCCAGTGGATCATTATCGAACCTTTCTGAACCTCTGATAGAAGCTCACATTCACTTCCGAGGTTCAATCTCTTCTACGAGTGTCTGGTTTGGTAGATGAGGTGTGTTTCTGCCGTTTGAGATCATCTTCAGGAACCGTGACGAGAGAAGAGTGTGTGAGCAGATGATAAAAACTGAACTAAAGTGGCCAAATTAAGGCCTTTTCTCCTTTCATCTTTATGAAATATTAAAATGCCTCTATTTTGGGGTATGTTATGGTTTTGGGAGTTCTGAACAACAGGTTGAAATGCAAGATCAAAAAACAACTCTCATTGTCTTCTAATCATTTATTTTTACCTCATTGACTCCTCCAGGGATTGGTCGATTTGATTTAAAGCAGTGAGCTTGTAAAAAGAGACACTAGTGAAGAATAAATGGACATTTTCATTCAGACCAACACTAAAACATCAACAAGTGTGCGGCAGTGTGCTCATGGTTGAGGTTGATGTTGTTTAAAAACGACTCTTTCTTTCGGGAGACCGTAACTTTATACGCGCACTTACAGATTTTAAAACACAAACACTAGTCTGATACAGAATCAGTCCCGGGGCTTATTCAGTAGTTGACTGACACATCTCCAGCTCCGTGTCTGGATGTGATGCTCTCGCCTTCATCACGTGTGTGTCGTGACACTCTGAACATTCAGTGTGTGTGTGCTGTATTTCACACACTCCTGTGAGAGGTCACAGAGTTCAGTTTCTGTGTGTGGGGCCCGTGTGTGTATGAGCGCCTCAGATAAGAGAGAGAGTGTGTGTGTGTGTGAAGACAACCCTGCAATGCTATAATTCAGCTCTACAGAGAATGTGGAAATAACCGCTCTCTCTCTCTCACACACACACACACACACACTCTCTCTCTCACACACACACATACACACACACACACACACACACACACACTCACACAAACACACAGCAGGTTGAGGTTTCAGGCGAGACAAAACAGTGTTTTTATCCAGGCTCTGCTCTGTTTGTCTTCTATATCATGGAGCTGAAATCTAAATTAATTCATTTACAAAATATACACATTCACTAAACAAAGCCTTCATGTTATGCTTTATCTTTCTGTAAATAACTGTAAGCAATGTTTTGATGCAATATGTTTATTATGATGTAACTGAGGTTGGAATTATTCCTGAGATCATGCAGAGGTTATTATCACCGTTTCATTGCTCTCTTTTATTCTCTGAAGGTTTGATCATATTTCCTTCACACTGTCTTACACAGCATTTCACTCCTCAAACATGAACCCCTTGTGTTTTCTGATTTCAGCTCTAATATAACAGCAAAAAACTATTCTCTGCAAACTGCTGCATATTTAATGAAGAAGCTTGAGCTATATGTGATGAATGTGTGGGTCTGGTGATGATGAAACTCTGTCTCTGAGGGTTTGGAGAACAGATGAAGTCTGGAGGAGACAAATAAACAGAGTCTGGTGTAACGTGGGTCTGGCTGAGGTTCAGGGTTAACCAGCTCATTCCCTCACGGCATAAACAAGACAATAAATCCACGTCTGTCCTCTCTGCAGCTCTTCATAGGCTTTCTGATTTAAACATCTAACACATCTCTACACGTTCTTTCCATGCAAAGTGAATCTGACCTCAAGCCTCAGGTCAGACAAGGCTTATTTTAGTTTCATTTAGATACTGTTATTACATTATTACAAGTCTTTATTTGTATATTTTCATTTTAATGTTTTATGAAATTTGCTAGGTCTTTTTGGGAATATTGTTAGTTTCTTTTTTATATATTTTTTATAATCTAAATACATTTTTATGTCAGTTTTAATTTATTTTTAGTTCTGTCAAGTGATTAATTGCAATTAACCGCATTCAAAATAAAGGTTTTTGTTTACATAATATATATGTATGTATTCTGTGTGTGTGTATATATTTATAAAGACACACATACAGTATTTTGCAAAGATATATATAGTTATATTCATATAATTATTTAAATTATTATATATAAATATAATTAATTTATAAACATAACATTTTTAATATATAAATGCATGTATTTGTTTTTATAAATGCATAATAAAAAGCAAACACATATTATGTAAACAAAAATAACTAAATGTAAATATAAACAAAAATATTTTGGATGTGATTAATCGCAATTAATCGTTTGACAGCACTAGTTATTTTAGTTGTAGTCAAGGTAAACTAAATGTTTATTAGGTAAGTTAATTTGTATTTACAAGTATTTTTTTAAATGTAATTTAATGTTCATTAAAAAACTTTTATAATTTTCATTGATTTTTATTTCAGTTTTAGTCATTTTAGTAGTCAAGTTAAACAACATTTTTATTAGTTAAATTAATTAAAAAATAATTTTTGAAAGTATTTTGTTTAAATGTAGTTCAAGTTCACTTTTTCATTAATGTCTTACACAGCATTTCACTCCACAAACATGAACCCCTTGTGTATTCTGATTTCAGCTCTAATATAACAGCAAAAAACTATTCTCTGCAAATGGTCTAATGGTCTTTAATGTCCATTTAAAAAAAAAACATCAGGAGCTGATCAAATGTTGCACTGCTAAGAAACATCTGTTAAATGTACACAGGTGAGTGTAAATTTTTTACCCAGCCAGGACTAAAACACCTCAGACGTCCAGGTTCTAACTTTGTTTTTCTGATGTAATGACTCAGATTGTAGATTGACCAATAGCATGCTGGCATTGCATTAATCAACCAATCATAGCATAGGAGAAGGCGGGATCAATGCAATGCAAATATGCAGGCATGTAATGCATAGATCTAGAATGGAGGTCATAGGTCAGCGGTGGTTACCGTAGTAACGGTGATGTAGCGTTCTCTCCGGTGTGTCTTTCAGGCAGCAGATGTTTGTTCAGACTCTATATTTGGGTTTGGTGTGTAATAGGCGTTATATAACGCCCGGCTGACCTGCTGACCGCAGACAGATCTCCACATGTGCTCAGCGCCTGTGGTTCCGGAGCCGTGGGCTTGTTTTTCTCCTTCAGGACCAAACAGCTAAAAGCAGACACGGATCCAGACGCCCAGCCTCAAACCTCCGGAAACCAGCCGCTTCATTAACACACCCGCGCCCAACCTGACACACTGCTCCTCACAGAAACACACCGCAGCAATCCCATGATGCTCTGCTGACACCTACAGGTCAGAGGTCAGACTGAGGCACAAATGGATTCCATCCTGTTTTTAAAAAGCAGTAAAAAGCTAAATTGTTTAAACTTGCCTTCGTTGAAGTCACTTGTTATGTTCTTGTGTGTGTGTTTTTGAACTGTTTCTCTGTCTCTCAGCAAAATACTTAAAATAAAATAAAACATATACATATATATATATTTATATGAATAGTTTATGTTTTTAACCATTTACATTTCAAATAATCTCAGAGGAACTGCAGCTGGGTTATTTTGATTAGATAGCTAAAAAATACTAACTTACTATAAAATCAGGATTTAAAATACAATATGTACTTTTTTCTAAGATATGTTTTTGCAAATAAACTCTTCAAATGTAACTTAACAGTATTATTGTTCAATACTAATTAATATATGAATTCATATTAAATTAATAATTTAATTAATTTAAAGTAAATTGTTACTGATTTTTAAAGAGCTTTAAATGAAGGAATATCCCTATAAAGTAATAAATATTCACCAAAATGAATCGGTCATTAAGAGTTTTAGCTGATTTTCTTTCAACAGGCAGAGAATATAAAGACAAACACCTTCATTAGAGATTAACGAACTTTAATAACTATTATTATTCATCTGGACAGAAACTATGATGAAGAGTCAAACATCAGAAACACACATCTTTATCATATTTAATACCAGCGGAGAGTACGTGCGTGAATGTGATGGGCAGTGGGAGGGGTCTCTGTGCAACCGGGGGAGGGGTTTCTGTGTGGGGGGAGGGGTTTATGTGCAATGGGCGGGGCCCATATCTCAGTGTGTCTCGGCGTCGCTGCGTTTGGCAGGTTTTGCGTTAAGACGTCTCTCTCGCTCCAGCTCTCTCTCTCTCTGCTGCTCTCGCTCCAGATCCTCCTTCTGCTTGTGCTGCTGCAGCTTCAGAGCTCGCTTCTACACACACACACACACACACACACACACACACACACAATTCACTGCAGTGAATGGGTGACGTCCGAACCAGAGCCCAAACAGCTGATAAAAACATCACAATAATACACTCCAGTCCATCAGTTAACATCTGGAGAGATCTGATGAAGGCACACACTCCTCGCTACGGAGTTTAATTTTCAGATGTGAATTCTGTGAAGTTCTAGTCTGTTTTGAGCTTCTTCTGAACGAACCCAGGATAACAGAAGAAGAACGGCCGGTGAAGCTAACCTTCAGTCTGCTGGTCTTGTCGTGCAGAACGATCATTTCTTTGCGGATGTTCAGTAGTTTGCTGTGATAAACTTTGGCTTCTGTGAACTGAAACACAGCGCTGTGAGTCTGACCACAGTAAAACACGTTTACCCAGAATTCCAGGACAGAAGCTCACCAGCGCGTTCAGATCGATCGTAGCGTTGCACTCGCGGATCTTAGCCACCTCCTGATCCAGCGTCTCCAGCAGAATCACCTGGTTTTGTCTGAAAGAGAAAATAAGAGATTATTACAGTGTTCTGAATCCTAATCTATACTGACAACTCCTGATCAAACAATACAGCTCATTTACTAAACGCTGAAAAAAACCCAGTGTAGCCCAAAACATTACAGACTTCCTGTCACACAGGATATGAGACGTACGTCAGCTCCTGCAGCGCTCGTTTAGAGGAGCTCAGCTCCGGCAGATAATGGGAGAGGAAGCCCTCCGTCAGACGCTGGACCGTCTCTTCATCTACACACACCACCTCCTCCGTCACAGCACACACTGAGAACACACACACACACACACATCACTCAGTACAAAACAACTACAAAATAGAATGAATGAATAAAAATTCCATTAATTTCACTTTCATTCAGATCAGATATCCAATATACAGTTGTTTATGCATACAAAAATAAAACAGAAAAAAAGAAAAAGAATAATCATACAAAAAAAATTAAATTATGTGTCGTCATAATACACAAACATTTTTTTACATACAAATTACAGAATAATGGTACAGTTGGACATAAAAATATTAAATAAATACTTTGTTAAACTCATAAACTAATAAAGAGAAATAATAAAAATGCTAAATTATGGATCATATATATATATATACACACACACAACTGCAAGTTAAGGGTACAGTTAAATATAAAGATATGGTAAATAATTGGCGCCTCAGTCACTGAAACCATACAGGCGTGTTTTATTAGTAAACAGCTTTCATTAAGGTCAGATAATCTTCACTCATAACACGGAAGCAGAAGCAGTTCCTGTGGTCAGTGAATGTTGTGTTTCTGCTCACCTGTCTCCTCCTCCTCCTCTTCCTCCTCCTGTCTGTCCATCCTCCTCCGTCTCTTCCTCCTCTAACACAAACACTCTCAGGTCCGCTTCTGTGCACACGAACCCTCGCTTTTAACAGCGTCTGATGGATCTGATGAATGTGAAAATGTTTCCAGGAGCACAAACATCATGTGACCGACGCTCATGTGACCACGCACGCACACTGCTCGAGCGCGACGCACTGCCACTCTGAGCGCGCTTCCGCCGCAGGTCACGTGCCGCCAAGCGACGCCTCCGATTGGACAATCGACTGTTTAAAAGCATCCTCAATAACAAAACTCTTCTGTTAAGTTTTCTTGTTTCTCATGTTTCTTTTTTTTCTTTATTTGAAGAAAACAGAACCTTGATATGTATTAGAAAATAAATCTGCCATGAATATATTTATAGATGAACACATATCACATTCATTATATTATAGGTTTTGTTAATAGTTTAATTTAGTTTTATTTTAAATGCTCTGCATTCAGGTTAGTTTTAGTTATAAATGTTGTGCGATGTTGATATAGTTATATACTTTATTTCAGGTTTACTTTATTAGGACACAGTTAGTTAAACTAAACGAGAATGTTGCCTTGAAAACAAGTTTCAGGTTTTTCATTTAACATACGATATTCATTAATAAAACGTATTTTGTAGAATTTTAGTTTGAATAAACTATAATAGCAATGCCTCTTAAGCACACATAAATACAAACACGAGTAAAACAGTAAATAACCTACGCGCTCCGCTGTCCGTCAAGCGGAAGTGCAGCAGATTTGGGACGAGCTCGGAGTGGACACACTAGCGTTAAACACACACACTCTCTCTCTCTCTCACACACACACTCCGAGATCCGCCTGAACACACACCGCGATGGACGGATCCAGCGAACCACAGAGTCTCGGGAGGTTGGTGCTCGTTTGTTTGTGAACCGGAGCGCGTGTTGTGTTTTCAGTGTGACCGGACCGGACCGAGCGCTAGCCCGACTGACAGACCGTCCAGAGCCGCCATCCGGCGCGTGAAGCGGTGTCACGTGACCTCACCAGGTGTGTGTGTTGCAGGTAACCTGGAGTGAGTGATGCTGTGCGGTCACTAGAGATCCTCTCAGATGTCTGGCACGGGGCTGATGGGTCGCGTGAGGTCGGCCTTCCGCCGGCAGGCGGACAGCAGCTGGCACCTGAGCGACACGGCAGCCTTCGACTTCTCCGACGACTTGGAGGACGACGAGGCGCCCCGGTTCAGCCAGCTGAAGGTGGTGGTGTCCGGAGAAACGGACGATGTTCCGGTGACTTCTCGCAACGGCGCAGCGGTCAGCACTCTGCTGGCGGACGACGACGACTCGCTGCTGGGCTCCTCGTGCAGTCTGGGAGGCCCCGGAGAGGCCCCGGAGCCCTGCGATGGATGCCGCAGCGCCAGAGAGCGCGTCAAGCGCAGGAGCGTGATGAGGAAGCTGGGCGTCGCTGCTCTGCTCTACTTCTTGTTTATGGTGGGCGAACTGATAGGTGAGCAGATCAGGGTTCGGTTCTGCAGTAGTGTCCAGAACCCTTCAAACTGCGCAGAACATAATAGAAGTGCGCCAATATCACGAACACAAGCTAGATTGAGTTGGGCTTCTAGTGGCACTAGTCCCTGCAGATCTCATCAAAATCCTGCTCCATCACATCTTAGACACATAACATCCGTGACATACCTTCATTAATGCGCATCAAACAGACACGAGACTTCTGCGTTATTAACCCCCAGAACTGTGGGACCCTAACCTCGTCTCATCATTTATTGAATATATAAATGATCACATACGGTGCTTCTTCTACACTGCAGCACATCTATGATATTATATAAATGATGATATCCAGCGCAGGTGAGGTGATGATTGGATGGAGACGATGCTTTGTTCTCAGATGTTTGAGGAGAGGTCGTGGATCAGTGTGTTGTTGGTCAGTGTGTGTGTGTGTAAAGCGGTGCTCTGTGTGTCAGGAGGGTACGTGGCTAACAGTCTGGCCATCATGACCGACGCTCTGCACATGCTGACCGACCTAATCGGGATCCTGGTGTCGCTGCTAGCCCTCTGGCTCTCCGCAAAACCACCCTCCTACAGATTCACCTTCGGCCTCCACCGGCTCGGTGAGTGTCTGTGTGTGTGTGTGTGTGTGTCGTCTCACGGGTCTGTGTGTGTGTGTGTGTGTGTGTGTCGTCTCACGGGTCTGTGTGTGTGTGTGTGTGTGGGGACAGCTGATTTCCAGTGATTACCGTCGTCTTGACTACAGAGACCGTCTCTGCATTTGATAAATAAAGTTTAATTCTCGTCA
>JAUCMU010000036.1:13091301-13104623 GCA_032275025.1 Enteromius treurensis
TCTATTTGATAATGTTCAGTGCTTTGCTACAATCTGTATTGTTAAAAGCGCTATAGAAATAAAAGTGACTTGACTTGTGTGTGAGAGTGTGTGTGTGTGTCGTCTCACGGGTCTCTGTGTGTGTGTGTGTGTGTGTGTGTGTGTGTCGTCTCACGGGTCTCTGTGTGTGTGTGTGTGTCGTCTCACGGGTCTCTGTGTGTGTGTGTGTGTGTGTGGTCTGATGGTGTCTCTGTGTGTGTTTAGAGGTTCTCTCCGCTGGAATCAGTGTGCTGCTGATCTATATTCTGACGGGTGTGCTGGTGAACGAGGCCGTGCAGAGGACCGTCCATCAGGACTTCAACATCGACGGAGACGTGATGCTCATTACAGCCGCGGTGGGCGTCGCAGTCAACCTGCTGTGAGTCCAGAACACACACACACACACACTCACACTGCAAGATTAAAGTAACAGAACTGAGAGAGCCTGAGGCAACGTCTCCAAAACACTTAAAAAAAAAACAAAAAACTTTTTTCATCAGAAATGCAATAACGCAGGAGTTATGAGATAAAAGTCCTGATTATCTTTGATTCTTTATGCCGTCAGCTCCTAGACCTCTTCATGGTGAGGTGTGCTGCTGCTTGTGTCTTGTGTCTGAAGAAGTCTGAAGACACAGAAATGACTAAATGAAAGTGAAAAGTAAAAGAATGCTAGAGAAGTATGACACACAAGCTTCCTTTTGGGCCACAAAGAAAGTCCCGAAATGAATGAGTTAAGACTCCTCTGGATGTGTTGACCTACAGGATCCTGTTCAGAACTCAAAACAGATTTTGTTCAGTATTCAGAGTAATCTCTTTCAGAGCACAAACATGGTTAGTTATCATTTTGTTCAGGTGAAAGGTGTTCTTTTTTTTTAATTCACAGAAGAGAAACTTTGCTCAAATCCTGATCATAAAGTTTAAAAAGAGGCTGCTTTATTTCCTGATGCTGTTTGTTTTTCTTTGATCACACACCTGAAGGTGTCTCATAAAGATCAAAGTCCTGTTTTGTGCTCAGTTTGACCCACAATTGCTGGAAAATTGGTGAAGCATTTATTTATTTTTCTCATTTAGAGTCGTGTGTGTGCATCTGTTCCCTTTAGATCCAATCACAGCCTTCCGTTAATGATAGAACAGGATGACTAGATAAGGACTGATGTAGAGCGCCTTGAATGTTAGGTTGAGTCGTGTGATAGATGACTGAGGAACACTGCAGAACTGCTCCAGGACGGTGATGGATATATCACCTGCTCATCATCTGTTTAACTCGTGTGACTTTATGGCTGTGGCTCGTAAAGAGCTTAAGATGAAACTCCTGCTCAGGATGAGTGTGTGTGTGTGTGTGTGTGTGTGTAGGATGGGCTTCCTCCTCAATCAGTCGGGTCATCTTCACTCTCATGGCCACACCCACTCTCATGGCCACACCCACTCTCATGGGTCACCGGGTCAGGGTCAGCGGGGTCATGGCAGTCTGGCGGTGCGGGCGGCCTTCATCCATGCTCTGGGTGATCTGGTTCAGAGCGTCGGGGTGCTCATCGCTGCATACATCGTCAGGTTTAAGGTACGACCGGTGGAGCTCTGTCTGTCTGTCACATGTCTGAACTGGGTTTATGACGGTAATAACACTGTGTGTGTGTGTGTGTGTGTGTGTGTGTCAGCCAGAGTATAAGCTGGCCGATCCCATTTGTACATACCTGTTCTCCATCCTGGTGCTGTTCAGCACATTCCAGATCATCAGAGACACCGGCATCATTCTGCTGGAGGGTGAGACACCTGTCTGTCTGTCTGTCTGTCCGTCTGGAGTGTGTCGGTGCAGTGACGCAGTGTTTGTGTCCTCAGGTGTTCCTCGTCATGTGGACGTGTCTGGGATCCGAGCTGATCTTCTGAAGCTGCAGCATGTGGAGTGTGTGGAGGAGCTGAAGCTCTGGGCGCTGACGGCCGATAAAACCGCCGCCGTCGTTCACCTGCAGCTCGGTGAGTCTCTGATCACGAACAATACACTTCAGGTGTGTTTAACCACATTCAGAACCTTCTATGCTTCGCCACCAAAACACTTCCTTGCACAAGTACTCCAGCCTCTGTTAACTACACCAAAATCCCTGGCTGGAAACCGGGTTCTTAGCATGGCTCCAAGTCACCAAAATAAGAAAACAAAATAGAATTCTATCTAAAAGAAATAAGAATAAAACGAAGTAGTAATAAGTTAACAAGCCTAGTAATATTGAGATGTATATTTGAGATATTCTTTATAGTAAGTAATGCCAGTTACTTTATGTTCCCATTTCTTATACAGAGAGTATTCTTCTTCCAGCCTGAGACTTGTTGATTTCACTTTTGGTGTAAAAGGGTCTTTACAGTCAGCAAAATATAACTGTGATCATATAACAAATAGGCAAGCCCAGCTCAGGTGTAGTGCAGAGGTGATCAGGATTTTGGACTAATTTTTTGCATCTGCCTCTGCTGTGTGTTTAGTGCCGGGGATTGTGGGTAACTGGGAGGAAGTGCAGGCGAACGCACGCCGGCTGCTGATGACGTCACACGGAGTGACACACTGCACCGTGCAGCTGCAGACGCACAGACAGGGGGCGCCACGATCCTGCACACGCTGCCTCACACCCAGTGCCTAAACCCTCCTGTCTCTCTCTCTCTCTCACACACACACACACACACGGACGAGAGAGATGGGGACCCAGCAGGGTTTTAATGATTGTCTTGCAGCTTTTTCTATCATGAATATTGACCTCATTTTGATAAATCTTTAATACTGGCGTGCTCCCAGCAGGATTCTGTGTGTCTCTGAGGAGCGTCGGAGGGACGCTCTAGTGTGTGTTCTGAGGTGAATCTCATGAAAACACGTCCGGGTCACATTACAGTGACAACGTTAGAAGAAATACTAACCTTTAATCGTTTAGCTTGAGCTGAATCAGGCCTGTGCTTTATTTTTGTTTGTTTTGTGAAACCTGACAGTATTTTAATCACAGTTCATTTCCAATAATGTAATGCTTTTGGTTTTGTTTCTCGTTACTGTAATCGTATAAAATCTGCATGAATAAAAGCCGCGCAGTACTTAACAAATGAACATTTGATTTTCCACACTGAAGCGTGCCGGAAGCAGACTTTATTTGATGCGTCTTGTGAAATATGACCCGAGCGTGTTCCTGACAGCTTTCGTGAGATTCACAGATCCTCATCTCACACCTCAGTACAGAACATCAAATATTGCGTATGTTTGCAGATTTCCTCATTTAGCTACTGACAATCATAGTTTTTGTGCTCTTCATACATGTGTCATTTTTGTGTGCCAACATGATCGAGTCACCAAATGTCCCTTTTATCCTTTGTTTTTGGTGCAGATTGTTTATGATTATTATGTAACTGTCAATGACTGTCATCAGTATTCGGCTGTTACGCCTTTTTATTATTTTTATGGTTTGGTTTTGGTTATGTTTGCAGTATTTGTTTTCCGTGTGTCTGAGGGCATCGGGAGGATTGATTTACACTGACCGCTGAAGCGCTTGAAATAAATAGATTTTAAATGCCTGTACTCAGCTTTCATGTTTTGGCTTGTTCATTCTCTTTGTTTTTCTCTGCTGGTGAATTTATAAAGTTTGGGCACAACTTACAAATGTACAGATCAAACCCGTGTGTCCTGTTTACTCTTTAGTGATGTTTTCATCGGTTGTAGTGTGGTTTGATGACATCACTGTGATGTGTGCTGCCGTCTCTTAGCAACAGGTGTGTGAATGCTGCTGTTGTTAGGTAACGGACTGTACGGACAGTAGTTTACAGTTTGAGTTTAAGTCCAGTGCGTTTCACTCGAGGACACACAGAAGATGCTGGATGAGATTTTACTTCCACAGCGAATGAGATTCAGACAGGAAAACAGGCTTAGTCTCAGTTCATCAGAGATCAGGAGGAGTGTGCTTCTTCATCAGATCTGGAGAAATAAGTGACAGTAATGGAAGTGAATGGGTGCCGTCAGAATGAGAGTCTGATATAAACATCAGAATAATCCACAGTCCATCAGTGAACATCTGGAGAAGACAGAAGATCAAACTAATCCAGCATTAAGATGATTTGAACTCAAATAAAAGTTTATAATCCATAGTGATCCTCCAGTGAAGAAGCTCATCTCTTGTGGTCTCTCACATCAGAATCCAGACACAGATTGGTTTAGAGCTGTCTCGTAAACGCTGCTTGATCTGAGCAGATTTCTCTCCTGATTCAGACCAGAACACTTCTTCACTGCAGGAAGAGTTTTTATAAAATCATCTTAATGCTGGATAAGTTTGATCTCGTGTCTTCTTCAGATGTTCACTGATGGACTGGAGTGCTGTGGATTATTCTGACGGCACCCATTCACATCCATTACCGAGACACTGATGCAGAGACACATTTCTCCAGATCCGATGAAGAAACACACTCCTCCTGATCTTGGATGATCTTAGGGTGAGGATATTTTCAGAGAGTGTTCATTTTTGGATGAACTAGTCCTTCAGTCCACATACCCTGGTAATCTTTAATCAAAACCATGAAGTCAGAAGGAATCTCTCTCTTCTGATGGCGCGTGCTCGAGGGCGGGACAGTAATCCCAGAGTGACCTGTCACTCACATGAGATCACAGCAATTAGCAAACCACAGCGATTCAATCCATTCCCAACGGACAACATCAAGTCCTGCCCTACGTTTTTCTTGTTCAAGAAGCCGTTTTAACGTGGATACGAGTCAAAATAGGTGTGATGATCATCATCACTGAGTGTGTGTTGGGATTGAATCATCAGGTGTAAGGCAGCATCATGTGACGTGTCTCTAAACGCATCCGGAGCCAGCAGTGACACACGCTGAGAAATATGCTGCTCGTGTGTGTGCATTAATCTTCAGCACTGAGGGGCTTTTGTCAGGGTCCTTACAGACGGCAGCAAAACAAGACCGTGCAGCTGTGAACATCAGCCGCTGTCGCTCTCTGCATCTGTCAGTCTGCCCTTCTCACACACACACACACACACACGCTGATCTGACTGGATGAGATCATCTGAGGGTTGTTATTTGTCTTGGGTAACGTGCGCTGGGCGAGTCGGTGTGAGTCAGCGAGAGAATTACCTCAAACATCAGAGATGCACGTGATCGAATACAGAGTTCATCACCTGCTGATGTCAGACGCTCTGATGAGGCTCAGCGACTGCTAATAAACCTCTACAGATGTGCATCGGTCCGCCAACAAACAGAACTAGCTTTAAAAGGCCGCAAGTATGAATCACTGGATTCAACAGTTTAAGATCAAATCTTAAATGGGTCTTGAACTGAGAAGACACAATTCCTTCGATTTTGTGACATATTTAAAAGATCATTGTGCTATAAAAACATCTCGCAAGTTTCAGAACTCAGCTTTTTCATTAGACTGCCTGTATAGCCCCGCCCACCCGTTCTACAGTGCTGCCTTTAGCCCCGCCCACCAATCACTGTTTAGACCCGCCCATAATTCTAAATCGCTGGTTGTTTAGCCCCGCCCACCGATTTTACATCGCTGTCTGTTTAGCCCCGCCTACCAATTCTACATAATTTCCTGTTAGCCCTGGACAACAATTCACCGTCAATGCCTGTTTAGCTCCACCCAACGATTCTACATCACTGTTTGTTTAGCCCCGCCCACAGTGCCTTCCGTCTGATCCCAGCTTTAGAAAGGAGTGGATGAACCTGATTTTTAATGTAGATCCAGACTGCATGAATCTACATTCTTTTATAAACAAGGCCCGATTCGACGCAGGATTTTCAGGAGGATTGAAGCTGATTGGATCTGTGCAAGATTCATTACATGCTCACCATTGCTTTGTCTCGTCTTGCAGATCATTTCATACGTGTTCTGTTATTTATGCATTTGTGGCTTAAATCACAGCAGCATCCACGTGTGGCCGTTTACTTCAATCCTCCACAGCTTATTCAATCAGAGCGTTCTGATGAAGGGGTTAAAACAGGACAGAAAATAAACTATTACTTCTAAATTATGATGTAAAAACATTGATAGCATTATGAATGAAGCTATTGAGAACAATACAAAATAGAAAACAGGCAGTTCATGAGCTCTTCAAGACGTCTTCTCCAGGTCGGTGTTGAGCTCCACCTGAGCACCAGCTATCTTCTGTGGTTCTATGTTTGTTTGGGAGACTGGCTCATCGGCGTGTGTTAGACGCACATGTGAATGCATGCATGTTTACATGTTCACAAGTGTGTGTGTGTGTGTGTGTGTGTGTGTGTGCTGGTTTGGCTGAAAGACCAGGTCGACCCAAAACACAAGAGATTTCCAAACCGTAGATGGTCAAAAATGTGAAGGGAGGTCATCAGAGTTTTCCTGCGAGTGCTTCTCTGTGTCAAAGGAGAGAAATAACCCCCGGAGACATCCAAACATCAGCCGAGAGGATCATGGATGACTCTTTCAGCCCGCGACCAGCCGACTCCATCACTCTCAGAGGATCACTGAGGTCACAACATGGGATGAGGGAGTTTTGTTCTACTTTGTCCCTGCAGCTTATCTAGTTTCACTGGACACTCTCAGAAATAAAGGTACTAAGTCCCTTTTAAAAAGGAGCTCCTTTAGGTTCAAATATGTAAGCACTAATACGTACCTTTAAGGTACCAAAATGGACCTTTTAAGTACAAACATGTCTCTCTTAAAAAAGGTACCACCCCAGTATCAGCTTTTCTACCTTTATTTCTGAGAGTGTCATTGAAAAAAACCATGCATCCCATCAGCCATGTTTTCTCAGTGACCCGCCAGCAACAACTTCAAAAATCAAGGCTCAAAGAAAATCAAACAAAAAACCCAATCTGAATCATAAATGACAATATTTCCAGGAAGACTTGAAAGCACCCAGCAGCACTGATGATTCTGAACAGACCTTTATTTTATTTCTGTCTTTGACAAGGATGATGCAAAACACGAGTCATATAGGCTTCAGCTCACCTGAACCCAGCCTCTGGTCTGAGAGAAATGAAGGAATATGAATTCGATTGATTAAAGTCGGTCACAAGACTGTGCCATTGACCCTCACAAAGATTTAACAATCACAAATCACCCGATCAAACAGGGGAGTTTTTATGAGAGAGTAAAAACGACATACTCATATTGAGTCTATCAGTCAGGAAAAGGTTACGCAGACATTTCCAAAACCCTGGATCTGAACAGACCAACAGCGAGAGCCGTAATGTTGAAGCGAAGAACTCTTGGAACGCTGGAGAAACTCCCCAGGAGCGACGGGCCTGCCAAGCTTTCTCCAGAGGCGCAGCCTAAAACCATCCAGACCGTCACAGAAGATCCTGAAGCAGCGTCCAGGGAACCGTGGGCTCCTCTAGGCTCAGTGTTTATGATGCCACAATCAGAAAGAACAAAAATGTTTGTCTATCACTGGCCAAGAAGCACCCAGATGAGTCCAAGTGTGGTGGGAAGCTGGAGAGCCGAGCCGAGCGTGAATCAGCTTCAGGAGCTGGAAGACTTTAATGCTGCTTTATATCTGAAGAACATCCCTGATCCAGCTGGAGATGAAGCCGAGCTGGAGGATGTGAAACACAACGGCATATTCACACAAGAAAACAAGCACAGTGTTTAGAAAGGTACTAGAGATTAATGTCTCGCGGCAGAGGGGTTCTCAGTTGTGTGAAGTGTGAAGGACATTTGGCTAATTTTAAAGGACCTTTTTGCACCCTTTGTGCAATGGAGATGTTCTCCACTTCTAAATAAAGCTGTTTGTCGCAGTCACACTTCAGAAGAATAATTATCAGGCCCCTTAAGAGCTTAAAAAAACTGTTTAAACCAGCTAGGCTCCGTCCACAAGAATCAAACACTTAATTGGTCAAAAGTGGCTTTTTGGTTCATTTTCAGTTCTTCCTGAGGAACCTTGGGGCAGTGAAAAGGTTCCCTGAATGTTAAAGGTTCCTCATGGACCCATTAGACACCTGATAACATCACCAGGCTAAAGTCTCAGGTCTGCTGACGCACAGACGGCTCTCAGTGAACCTGAACGCTCTGAGATATCAAAGCCATCTAGAAGTGATTAATAATGATTGATTGTGTGAGATTTCAGATACTCCTCCCATATCGCTGATCGTCTGGAGTCGGAGCGCTCGATTCCTGGAGTCCAAGAGCACGGGAAATGAAAGGAGACACAGTCGCTCCTGAGCCAAAGCAAATAAACAGTGTGAGAAAGTTTGAGTGAGACGCTTTCGCACAGCACACGCTCCCCCTCCATCCGTCTGCGATCCGCACGAGGCCAGGAACAGGAACAGGAATGGGATGCTGTTATTGGGTCACGTGCAGCGAGAGAGAGGACTGAATTCCTCAAAAGTAGGTCAGTGTATTGGAGCATCTGTTTAAGCCATAGCGCCGAGCCTTAGAGAACGTAAACACACAAAAGAATGAGCAGAAGTTAGTCACTCAGCCTCGAACCTCGCAGCCGATGGGACCCAGAGACACACGCCTGCTGCCGAATAATGACGTTACCACATAAAATGAACCCAACGCTGCTCGCAAACCATTTAAACCCACTTTATGAACTGAGTGGATGGTGAAAGCAGTGGCGTTATCTTTATTTGATTGTAGCTTTTATTAACAATGTCGATCATGTTTATTTAGACCATTTCAGTTTTATTTTAATATTAGTTACATTTTAGTAAGTACTTTTGCCATATTTATATATATTTTTTTTTCACCTTTTTTTACATTTTTTTTTTCAGGTTTATTTTTTATTTATTCCCAGTTGGTAATTTTAATGCTTTGACTTATTTCAGGATTATTTTCTAATTTTTATTTAGTTTAAGCTAGTTATTTTATTTCAGGTTTATTTTAAGTAACAAATACTTTTAATAGAATAATTTTTAGTTTTAATTAGCAACAATAACCATCTTCTGAGCATCCAGACTTTATTCGGAAACTGCAATGGTTTTAATATAATTAAACAAATACTAATAAATACAAAAACATTTTCCGTAGCTCAAATAGTACACTGTAAAAAAAAATCCATAAAATTTAAGTTAAAAAACTGGCAGCTGTGGGTCCCGGAATACTACCGTAAAAATACGGTAACAACATTTTAGGTTTTACAGGGTGTTTTTTTGTTAAATTTACAGTTAATTAACGTAATTGCATGAACTGATAAAATGTTAATATACTAATTAAAGCGCTTAAATCTGTTTTGTATATTTAAAATACACCTATAAGCACTGCATGCAGGTGATGATGAGAAAGTCACATGATGAACCAAAGCCCATCACAAGCAGCTTTTAAATATGAACATGTATAGAAGCAGCTCATTCACACAAACACTAAACACCATCATGATGACTCATTAAACTCAAATAAACTAATTTAACAACATTACATGTGACACACAACTCTATTGAAATGCAGGGAATTCTGGGAATGTCAGTTTACAGGTTTTCTCTGTAAATTTAAATTTTTACTCTTAAAATCAGAGTGATTTTTTTACAGTGTATCTCTCTCTGTATATATATATATTAATGCTGTCCATCACGATTAATCACATCCAAAATAAATGTTTATGTTTACATTATATTTTTATACTGTGTATATTATATATACTTATATATATGCATGTATGTATTTAAGAATATGTTTATATAATATAAAATATATCTTACCTTACCTTAAATAAACCTTACCTTATATATATGCACACATATATTATGTAAACAAAAACTTTTAATTTGAATGTGATTTATCACAATACACACACACACACACACACATATATATATATATATATACTTTGTATATTAACCATATAAATGAAAAACAATGTGTAATATTGCACGTAAAATATTTTGTGTAATCTATCAGTGTCACAGAAATAAAATAAAATTGATAATTTAAGAAAACAGACAATAAAGCAGCTCCACAGAAGGCAACAGTTTTGTTATTCAGATTAATAATTCAATTAGAGTTTGTAGAAGGTGTCATATAAAATAAACATATTACTATCATCATTGTTTTTATTATTAGTATTATTACATCCTTAATCTATTAGTATGAACCCCGTCTGTAATAGCTGTATAGCTGAGTATAGTCTATTTGGCCTATAATAAGCCTTCAAATGTGGATATAATAGAGTAGAATGAAATATTACCAATAATAAATGTTTAATAAATACTAATAAATGCATAATGAAGCATACAGTCAGAATCCACTAGCTGGTGAAGTTATAAAGTCTGCCAGCAGGGGCAAACTGACCCACACTAACCAGCTTAACCTGGTAACAAACACAGAAATCTGTTGGTGAAGCTCAGTTCGTCTCAGTCACAGATCTCTGAAATGACAAATTTAGAAGCATGAAAACACTGAGATAGTGTTCGTGTCTGAACCTGCGCGGATCCTCTCCAGCACAACACTAAAGTCACACCAGATTCTCCTCATTTTTCTCCTACAGTTACAAAACAAACCGATCCTCTCATTCAGGATTTCTGTAGGGTTCTGCTGGGGTTTATGATTTGATGAAAAACAATTATTAAACAAACTAAATAAAAATATTTTCCATTAGTTTTTTTAAATAGTTGTAAAATTAAAAAAAAAAGTATAGATTTTACTAGTTTATTAAGTTTATTTTAGTATGTTTAATGGTAAAACTTTACAATAAAGTGTCATTGGTTAATATATTATATATAGTTAATGTATTAAGTAGTATGAACAAAAAATGCGCACAAATACATTTATTACATTATTTATTTATCTTTGCTAAAAATACAATCATTTACTGTTAGTTTATGTTAGTTTACGACGCATAACTAATGTTAACAAACACAACTGGTGATTTTATTAATGCATTATTTAGTAGACTAAACTCTGAAATAAGCCTTAACTAAGATTAATAAAGGCTGTAGAAATATTGTTCATTCTATGTTCATGTTAACTAATGTTGTTAACTAATGAACCTTATTGTAAAGTGTTACCAGTTTAACTAAAAAATAGGAGATGAAACTAGAAACATGCAACTAGTTAAACATAAGTTCGTTTTTTATTTAATTATTAGTGTTAAGGTTTATTTCATTTCATTTTTCATTTTTGTTCATTGCAATATTTCTTTATTTATTTTTAAATATGTCTTTACAGGTTTTATGTAATGTAATGCACATAGCCAAGAGGTTGTTTATTTCCATGAAAGTTTATTTATGTACAAATATTAAAATAAAAAAAAAAACAACACAAAACATTTTTTTTAAATGTGCAAAAAACAGGTTTGCGAGTCAGCCATCACTAGTACGGGCTACTAAAGCGATCAAACCTTGTGTTGATAAAGGTCATGAAGAAAACTACAGTCAACAACTTAACCATTTAAAATAACCATTTAGGTCATTGGCATCAAGGAAATCCACACAGTTTGGAGGAAGTGCTGCAGGCATTGTGTTTCGTGACAATCTTAATAAAACAACACTGAGTTGCTCAGAAAACAAGAATAAATTCCCCTGATGATCAATGAAGAAATCAGAAAGCCCCTCAACCGTCTCAGGAGGAGAATACGTGCTCAGATCGAGACACCTGCAGCCGTGTAAAAATAGCCTGTGAATTTGCTCAGATGATCACTTTATAGCAGCGCTGTTGATACGGGTCCAGATAACATCTCAGAGCCGTCAGTTTAAAACTCACTAAATATGGAAACATATCCGGCTCTTTATCTTCAACCAGGAATCAACAATACAAGCTGGTACAATCTCATTCGACTTATTCACAAACACCGCCCGGTGCCGCTTGACCTTTCAGAGGTCAGACCTCATCCGCTTCCACAAACACAGGCCATATATTGGTATTTAGATTTTTTCTTATTGTTGTATGTTTCCGCTGGACATACAAAGGACAAACAGCTTATGAACACAATAATCACAATTCAGAGGACAATATACTACTGGATGGCTAATAATGAAATACGAATACTTCCCTTCATCATATAGTAAAGTGGCAACACATCTGAGGAATCGTTCATGTCTGGAGAACAAATATAGTTTAGTGTTAAAGTTTTGATCACATACTGATGCTAAGGTAACCTACAGTTTAACTGAGGCATTTTATTTAAGCAAGGACAAGTTCAATTATGGAAGCCTGTTTACAAATTAAAAATAAAAAGGTAATTGCAACTTTTTATCTCGCAAACCTTTTCTTGTGCAATACTTTTTTTCTTTTTTTTCAGAATGTGAGAGAAAAAGTCTGGATTGTGAGAAATAAACTGAGAATTAAACTGCAAGAGGTTACATATTAATGATAAAGACTTTTCGCTAGTTTATATCTCGCTTTTTTGGGTTTGGATACCCGTATAGTTTATATCTTTTTTCTCTGAAATGTGAGAATAAAGGCTGAAAAGTGAGATGAAGTTGACCTTTTTTATCCTGTAGTGGAAATAAGCTTCCATAACACATTGATGAGAACTCACAATAAAAAACATTAAGATTTCTATTTTAATCTTTCTATTCATCTGTGAATTATGAAAAATAAAATATATGTCAGTTTTCAGGAAAATATTGGGCAGCAATATTTTTGACACAAAACTATTAATCAGAACTTTTCTTGAGCAGCAAATCTGCATTTTATAATGATTTAAAGACTGGAGTAAGGATGCTGAAAATTCAGCTTTGATCACAGAAATAAATTACAGTTTAACATATATTCACAGAGAAAATGGCTATTTTAGATAATAATATTATATTAAAAAAAATCAGTATTTTATCAGATTACTGCAGTCGTGGTGAGCAGAGGACACAGTATTGAGGAATGAGTCGAGGTGCAGCTGTTTATGAAAACAACAGTGATGTTTCGTGGGGTTTTGGCAGCAGAAGTTCTTGCTCATTCTGGATAATTACCTTCTGGCAGACTGTCATGGCTCTTCTTGCTTTGTTAGAAGCTCTTTCATAACTGGTGTATCTGAATAGTTTTTAAACCAGGCTTGAAGCCCGAGTCCTGGGGGCAGTGGACGGCAGGGCAAACAGATGCTTATATCAGCGGATTAAAATGACCACAAACAATGATTTGATTTGATTACACAAAGGAAAAGATTGCACGGGTTATGATTCCTTTGGAAGAAAATCAAGCGAAGCAAAGCTCCTGTCGTGCATGCTCCCATCACACTGACAAAACATCTCGCGCTTTGGGACAAGTAGCAGTAGGATATTTCTATTTAATGCGGTGTCAGCATCTTAGGCTATTTTCATGGCAAGAACAATTAAAAATGTTTTTTTCCTCATTCTCTCATGGATGGGGTTTTGGTTCTCCTCTGGCTTGCTTAGTTGGGGACACCTGATTTCCAGTGATTACCGTC
>JAUCMU010000036.1:13127598-13138145 GCA_032275025.1 Enteromius treurensis
CTGTACAGTAGAAACACCATTACACCTATGAAGAGAGAGACCCCAGAAAACATAGAGACACTACATGAGTGTGTGTGTGTGTGTGTGTGTGTGTGTGTGTGTGTGTAAAGGCTTCTGCAAATGAAAAACTGGCCTCAATAACAACAACATATCTTTCTCAACAGCACACACTCACTCGCTCTCTAAGTTTAATCATGTTTAGGCTTTTTGACTCGAGAAAGAATCATTTGTGAAGAATCATCTACATCTGTGAAGCTCAGATTTCATCTTAACTGAAAGTCATTTCCTGATGAAAATGATTAAGTTTATGTTAAGTTATTTTCAACAAGTCCACGTCTGTTTCTCGTCAGATATTCGTGTGAATTACTGCTACACTAAGTTTGAGAGCGGACGCTGTCTGACTCCGAAGCCCTTCAACACAACTAAAAGCTCGTGCTGCTGCAGCGTGATGCCGGGTCAGGGATGGGGTGACCCCTGCGAGATCTGCCCCTCTCCAGAGGAGGAGGGTGAGCACACACACTCACTCACGTGCACACACACACATGATGTGATGGCAGTAATAGTTGTGTGTGTGTGTGTGTTTCAACAGCATACAAAGATCTGTGTCCTGCCTCTGGTAAAATCATGACTTTAGATGAAACGGCTGTGGGTAAGTGTCTGTGAATCAGACTCGCACGTGTGTGTTTGTGACCACAGACTGACCGCTCGTGTGTTTCAGATGTGGACGAGTGTTCAGAAAACCCGGGCATCTGTAAGAACGGTCACTGCATCAACACAGATGGGACGTTCCGCTGTGAATGCCCATTCGGCTACCGCATCGACTTCACCGGGATCAACTGTGAAGGTTTTAAACCCGCCGTGTCCAGTCACGTTCACTTCTATTACTGAATTATTAAACGAGTTCAGTTTCAGCTGTAAAGCAGCTCTGATGTTGATCCACTTCAGTTTAATGTTGATTCAGTTCAATTACAAATTATTGCAAAATTTATTACATACCTGCAAAATAACCGCTTTTTGGTGAAATTCGCCGTTTTGAATCAAAATGTTTTCAACAAATTAAATGGGTCAATGATTCATTTGCCTCGTTTTTTTCAGGAATCAGGCATTTGAATGAAAGAATGACTCACTCATTAAAACAGTATTTTTTTAACTTGTTTTTTCAAAAATAGTGAAAAGATTTTTCTTGAAAAGAAGTTTCTTGATAGTATGCCTCTCTAATGCAGGGGTGTCAGACTCCATTCCTGGAGGGCCACAGCCCTGCACAGTTTAGTTGCAATCCTAACTACACACACCTGATCCAGCTGATCCAGTCATTTAGGCTTATAATGTCAACAATAAAATTGGCAAAAATGAATTACTGCACAAAAGTTCTTCTGTTTTACTTGAAGCATATGTTGCCTCTTTCTTTTAATGTGTTGTCAGAGTGCACCAGAACAGTTCATGTACATATATTCAATGCTCAAAATCATTTATTCTGGCACGTGATGACCCTGCACGGGTTAAGTTCTGAAGTATGTCACCTTTTTGACGTCTTGTGAGTTTGCAGGTATGCATTAATTATCAAACTAATTAAGATCTGCTACAAATCAGCTCTACCGAAGAACAATAGTTTAGTTTGGATTCAATGTTGATTCAGTTCAATAACAGTGTCATTAAAATCTTGTACAATTAATCAATTATGAAACATTTAATTTCATGTTTTTAATTCCAATTTTATTTAGATCAGTTCGGTTCAGGTTTTGTTCTTTGTTGCAGTTAAACTGATAATATTTATCTTCTTAAATCATGTTGTTTTGTAAGCGTATGACCAGGCTCATGGGGAGTGTGTGTTTCAGACACGAACGAGTGTGAGCTGGGGAACCCGTGTGGTAACGGCACCTGCACAAACGTGGACGGAGCGTTCGAGTGCAGCTGTGACGAGGGCTTCGAGCCCGGACCCATGATGACCTGTGAAGGCGAGTGACTTACAAACGTCTCTGAAAAATGTATTTCTATCTTTATGTCTCACTATGAATAGAGCTGTGATAGCTGGCATGTTCCTAGACTATAAATGAACAAACAAACACACTGAAATAAAATAAAATACTATTATTAGAGTGCAGATTACAGGAATACTATGACAAAATATTATTTCAGTCATTCTACTTTCATCCTTTAATTAATGTGTTACTATGTTTTTTCACCATTAAAATAAAATCTTTTTATTAATTTTATTAATAAAATAATTTTTTCTCACAATTCAGAATGTATTTCTTATATCAGTTTTGACTTTGTTTTGAAAAAAATGAAAGATATGAACTAATAATTGCTATCGATTTAAGGTTATTCTAAGAAATATTCTGAATTCTGTTTATCTTGCAATTTCTACCACTTGTGATAAACAAAGTCTCAATTGTGGAAATAAAACATTATTAATGTATTAATACTTTTTAAGTATTTTGTACTTTATTTTAATCAAAATGCATCCTACGCCAATGTTTTTCAGTGTGCTTCGCTGCTTTTCCATTATATTCACATTTTGCATCTTCAGCAGCATCTCATGCTTGAGTGCAGCATAAATACATTTATTGTTTCAAGTTACAAGCAGCTCAACGTCTCCAGTTCTTGCGTTTTTCATTGCGCATGAAGATGCTCAAAATGACTCGCTGCTGCAGCAAAGAAATAAAGAGGTGACTAAACCACGTGCACTGGTGTGTTGTTAGATATCAACGAGTGTTCCCAGAATCCTCTGCTGTGTGCGTTCCGCTGTGTCAACACGGTGGGCTCGTACGAGTGCAGATGTCCAACGGGATACGTGCTGAGAGAAGACCGGCGGATGTGCAAAGGTAAAGACGACTCTATCAGCGTCACAAGCACACTTCATCACGTCTGAGCGCTCCTCTTGTGTTCTTCAGATCAAAACGAGTGCGAGGAGGGTCTGGATGACTGTGAGGTCAGAGGAATGGCCTGTAAGAATCTGATCGGCACGTACATGTGCATCTGCCCGCCGGGATACACCAGACAGCCCAACGGAGACAGCTGCGTGGGTGAGCACTCAAACCATTCAGAATACTTTTCCCATTAACAAGCACTGGTGAGAAGAGCATGGCGCTGGATGAAAGCACAGAAATACAGCGTTACCCTGGAAACAAAACAGCTGCTACTATCTGTTTCTGAAACGTGTTTAAATGATTTAAATGCGAAGGTAGCCAGTGCCATAGCTGTCTCTTTCGTACTTATTGATGACATCTCTTTTATTTATTACATTTCTTAATTAGATATTTTTTCCTCTTCTAATCGCTCTATTGTTTGTACAGCGCTGTGGTCAGCAGTGTTGTTGGTGTATATCAGTGCATTAGAATTGAACTTGAACTTTGCGCACAGATCTGAACGAATGTATAGCCAAGCCGGGCATCTGCAAAAACGGCCGCTGCGAGAACACAGTGGGCAGTTACCGTTGCGTCTGCGATCAGGGCTTCAGTCCCAGTCCCAGCAGGACCGAGTGCATCGGTAAGAGCGCCGGCCGCTCACTGACCACCTTTACATAGACGTCAGTAATCTAATCATTTACTGTTTAGCTCCAACAGTTACCAAGACATTATTTGGCTGTCTTTACTTACATAAATGGACGTGGAGTGTCCTGCACTCAATAGTAGAAAAATATAAAAAATTATATCTGAATGATATCTGAATAATTTTTGGTTAAGTTAGGTTATGCTTGTTAACCTGGGACTGTATGCTCTGTGTGTGTGTGTCAGATAACCGTCAGGGCTTCTGCTTCCTGGAGGTTCTTCAGACCATGTGTCAGATGAGCTCCAGCAGTCGTGTCAGTGTTAAGAAGTCTGAGTGCTGCTGTGACGGGGGCCGCGGCTGGGGGCCCAACTGTGAGCTCTGCCCACTGCCCGGGACCACGCACTACAAGAAGATGTGCCCGCTGGGCCCCGGATACACCACAGACGGCCAGGGTAACACCACCGGCTCGTGTGTGTGCTGAGGAGTGTGTGTGTGTGCGCATCTGTGATGATCTGTGTGTGTTCTGCAGATATCGATGAGTGTAAGGTGATGGGGAATCTGTGTAAGAACGGTCAGTGTGTGAACACGCTGGGATCCTTCAGCTGCATCTGTAAAGTGGGATACACCACTGACCTCAGCGGCACTCAGTGTGTGGGTAAGTCTCGCTCTCAGACGTCTTCAGACGCTTCCGAGACCTCTTCTAAAAAGCTACCCTAAATATAACAATAACTGCAGTAATATTAAGCAGAACTACAGTTTTCTGTGCCCTAACCTGACCTCTGCCCCCTGGACATAACCATCAGAGAAGCCTGTCCAAATACTAGATTTAAATACAAATGTGTTTTGGCCAATTTAACTAGTAAGTCACTGTATTAGTGAGCAGATTTGGCTAAACCTGTGTGTGTGTGTAGATGTGGACGAGTGTGTTCAGGCTCCTAAACCCTGTAACTTCATCTGTAAGAACACGGATGGTGGATATCTGTGCTCCTGCCCGCGAGGATATGTGCTGCAGGACGATGCCAAGAGCTGCCGGGGTAAAACACACACACACTCACACAGAGAGAGAGAGTGAGCGGTCAGTGAGTCTAGACTAAATCTGACTTCTTCCTGCCTCAGATAACACACACAAACACACGGCTGATTAAACACACATCGCATTAATGACACACTGCTCATTATTTACAGCGGTGTAGCGTTACTCCTGCAGTCTCAGAGCTCAGGTTCACCGGCGGGACGTGTGTGTGTGTGTGTTCTGACCCTGTCTCTCTCTCTAGATCTGGATGAATGCTCCACCAAACAACACAACTGTCAGTTCCTGTGTGTCAACACCATCGGAGGATTCACCTGCAAATGCCCATCAGGATTCACACAACACCACACGGCCTGCATCGGTGAGAACACACACACACACAGTCATGTATAGTTAGACTAGTAAAGTAAATCGATGTTTACAGTGGAGGAGAAACACTTCCTGTATGTCTTTGTGTGAACTAGTAGTTTGTGTTTGCTATGTTATCTAAAATAAATACACTACCATTTTGTTGTAATAAATTGATTAAACCTGCGATGTTCCTAGATCTTTGTATTTGGGTTATTTTAATAAGATTTTTTTTTTTGTGTATTTAATTTATTTATTTCATATATATTTCTATTATATTATTTTTGCTCTTTCTTTTTACTTATTGCCAATATTTTTATAATAATTTAATGATTCATAATCTTCATAAATATTTTTATTAGTTTTTATTTTTATATTTTACATTTATTTGAAGATTTTGTCATTTTAATTTATGTGATTTTTTTATTTATTCGTTTTTAATGTGTTTCTTATGCATTCACATGTTTTCTTTGCAACTAACTACAATAAGTTTGTTTTATATTTTATTTCAGTTTTATTTTATTATGTTTTAATGGTTTTAATTTAAGTTAATAATCCTTGTAAAACAAAAAAGAAGGTTTCATGTCCACTTGGTAATCCACGTCAGTTAAAGAGTGTTTCCTGGACGAATACCGCGGTACGTGTCCACATACCCTGGTGCTGCGCACTAGCCTTGAGCAGATGTTGAGGAAGGCGCTCTGATGATGATGTCACGTCTGCTTCTCCAGCTGTCTGGTGCCACGATGACCCAGCTCTCGGTTGTTATGGGATGTACTGGTTCTGTTGCCGTGGTTACAGCAGCTGGTGTTTAGATGTGATCCATTAGCTGAAGTAAACAGCTGTGAAACACAAACCCAGCACTCAAGCATGTCCCTATCCAGTTCATAGTTCATGCAGTGATGAGGTGTGTGTGTGTGTGACACAGATAATAATGAGTGTGCCACTGAACCGGGTCTCTGCGGTCAGAACGGAGTGTGTCAGAACAGCCCTGGCAGCTTTAACTGTGAGTGTCAGAGAGGATTCTCCCTCGACCCTAACGGACAGCACTGTGAAGGTACACACCCACACACACACACATATATGCACAGACATCAGAAGGTCCCCCTAATATGTGTGTGTGTGTGTGTCAGACATGGACGAGTGTGTGGGGAATCATCGCTGTCAGCATGGCTGTCAGAATCTGGTGGGAGGATACAGATGCAGCTGTCCACAGGGATACCTACAGCACTACCAGTGGAACCAGTGTGTCGGTGAGACTCTGTCCGTCCGTCTATTTCTTTGTCTGTCTGTCCGTCTGTAAAAAGTGAAAAAAGAAGTGAAAGTGTGTGTTTCTGTGTGTGTGTGTGTGAAGTAAGCGTTTTCCCATCATCCTGTGTGGGGTCTGTTGGTCTGTGGCTGGCGCTCAGCTCTTCCTCTGCTGATTAAAGTCTCCTGATCTTTGGCGTGAATCCAACTGGTCCTTGTGCTCCTCCAGAGCTGTGGGAAACCGGCCTGACCTTTGACCCCATGTGTATCTGTGCGTGCAGATGAGAACGAGTGCCAGAACGGTCACATATGCGGCGGCGCCTCGTGTCACAACACACTGGGCAGTTTCCGCTGTCTGTGTCCGACGGGCTTCTCCTTCGAGCAGCAGACCGGAGGTTGTCAGGACGTCAACGAGTGCAGCTCCTCACAGAACCCCTGCAGCTTCGGCTGCTCCAACACCGACGGAGGATACCTGTGCGGCTGCCCACCGGGATACCTGCGCGCTGGACAGGGGTCAGACTCACACACACACACAGCTGCTATTTAAATAAATAAGGAGCTCCGGGTGATCCAGATCAAAGAAATAAAATACATAACTTACATGGACGATACAATTATTTTAAAAAAATCTAATAAAAATGTAAACATGTAAGTACTCTAATAACAGAAATAATACTAAAAGAACACAAAACACATCAGGATTATAGATTCATACCTGATGAACATGTTTATTAGTAGATCTGTGGTGGTGAGTTTCTTTTTACCTCATGTGTGTGTGTGTGTGTCTCAGGCACTGTCTGTCTGGCTCAGGGCTGTCGGCTGGTGGATCTCCTCAGGCTCCCGTCGGTGATGGAGATGAGAACGCTCTCTCTCCTGAGGCCTGCTACGAGTGTAAGATCAACGGCTATCCAAAGAAGGGCCGCAAACGCAGGAACGCCAACGGAACCGAGGAGCTCCAGGTGATCCATCGCTCACCAGACGCTCTTATAACCTCTAAAACAAACCTCTACGTGTGTACACGCATAACTAACCAAAACTCAAGACAAGTACATTGATTCAGAAAATTCAGAGGTGAATAAATTTACATTACAGCAGTGAAACACAAAGAAAGAGAATTCTATTAATTAATTATATTAATATAATTATAAAATATAATAACATAATGATCGAACTCTAATTGAAATCAGATCAGAATGCTAAAAAATTAAATCCATATCAATAAAATCAAGATGTGAAGTGAAATCATATTAATTTTTCCCCATTAGTGAACTTTTTTTTAAAAAAATTT
The DNA here is from genome assembly GCA_032275025.1 of Enteromius treurensis. Taxonomy (NCBI): domain Eukaryota; kingdom Metazoa; phylum Chordata; class Actinopteri; order Cypriniformes; family Cyprinidae; genus Enteromius; species Enteromius treurensis. The sequence continues at coordinate 13,135,002 of JAUCMU010000036.1, forward strand.
TTGAGGAAGAAGAGTGTACAGTTTTTGAAATCACTAAATAATCAACAGTTGCAGTTTTCAGTCCATTACGAAGTTTAAAATCAAGCAGCTTTGTTAGAATTATTGCAGAAATAATGAAAATATCATCTTCAGAATAAAAATGTTTTGTATCGTTTCAAAAGTATTATTATTACTTCCCAGCCACAATAATTAGTTACACTACTAGTTACATCACTGTTCTTTCATTGCTCTCATTGTTGCATTTATTTCCCTCAAAATTCTTCCAAAATATTACTAAAACATATTTCTGCCTCTCAGTCGTAAGTAATTACACCCATCACTATTAATCATCACTGATTATATTCATAATGTGTCAAAAGAAGTCATGTAAGTTCATTAAAAAAAACTTTCACTCTCTAAAAAGATTTATACAATTTATATCGGGATCAGAGGGATGCCACGACTCACACCAGTGCTCAGATCATCTCTTCTCCTCACAGAATCAATGTAATTGCAATAGTCTCATTAGCTGAGTGTTAGTATATTCATATGCCTGCTGCTCTGGTGACTTCATGTGCCTGTGTAAGTAAGTAAAAACTGTAAAAATAAATCTAGGAATGATTGGATCTTCGGAATTTAAATCAGTAGAGGTCGAGACATTGAAAGTAACTAGCTGTTTTATAGAGAGTAACTGTAATATTATTTAGTAATTACAAAAAGTAATATATGTCTCTGGAGCACAGGAGCAGGCCTCAGCAGCTCAGGTGCATTTGTATCAATAGACAACAATTCACTGTATGGGTCACAATTATACATTTTTCTTTTATGCAAAAATCATTGAAGTAAATATTAAGATATTTTGTACATTTTCTACCATAAATATTTCAAAACTGTGCGTTGCTAAGATCTTCATTTGGACGAATTTAAAGGAGATTTTCTCAATATCTCGATGTTTTATCTCCCTCAGATTCCAGATGTATCTCAGACAGAGTTCTAATCTAACAAACCAGACATCAGTGATTTATTTATGATGCTTATGGCACATATTAGCACTGTAACTAGTAACTCTGTGTGTGTGTGCAGAATGATCTGGACGGGGTCAGTCTGGGCAGTGTAGATGTGGACAACACACTGCAGCTGCATCTGAACATCAGCACACTGAAGAGCAAAGACCACATCATCGACTTCCTGCCGGCGCTGTCCACGCTCGCTAACCACGTGCGCTACACTATCGACTACGGCAACGACGACGGCCTGTTCCGCATGAGCCAGAAGGACGACGCCAGCTATCTGCACATATCCAAGAAGAAAGCTCTCCAGCCGGGAGCCTATTATTTACAAATCCGCAGCGTGCCTCAGAACGGCAGCCCGGAGCGGCCCGACACAGACTACCTCGGCGGGCAGCAAGGAGACGCCCTGCACATGAGCGTCCAGATCCTCCTGCACTGACGGACACTCGGACAGACTGCAGCAGCCTCGCCAAAGAGCAGCACGCACCGCATCACACGCTCACATAACACACTACCGCTTGAGTCCTATCAATTCCAGTTCAGATTCTGCTCATCGATTCCTGCGCGCTTCCAAAACATCTCGCTGCTTTCCAGATATAAGATTCCGTCTGCGTTCTGAGCTCTTATACTCTTCTGTAGATAGAAGCCTCTTTCTTTTCTTTAAAAAAAGGTTCAACATGTACACAGCTTACTAAAGAAACACCAGATGATGTAAATAAGGTGTTAAAGGATAAGATCGTGAACGTGAAGGTGACGGTTTAGATATCAAACTTTATTTATTATTCTCTTTTTGCGAAACGTTTAATTGCTGCTGAATACTATCAACAAAAATCAGCCGGTTGCGTAAAAACTGGACTCTATTTAGCGAAATAGAGCTTTAAAAACTAGAAATTAAAGGAGGTCCGTGATTTTGAAGAAAAAATATTAGGCAACTAAACAAACTCTTGTGGACTTATACCTGGTTACTGGGTGAATCAGTGTTTGTGAACGACTCTTGAGTGACTGACTCAAACACTAACACGTCCCAGCGCACACAGGAACTGATTGGCAGAAATGTACTTTTACTTTTACAACAAGTATCAGATTCTGGAATTGATTTGGATTCCCAGCCCTACATATTACACACACTCCCGCCGCCGAGGAACGATGGAAGTTTCTCGCTCGGGCTCAGTCTATCGTATCTTACCGGTGCTAGTAGATTCCTGCACTGTAATAACCGACCCACGCCGTCTCTGGCTGCCCGACGCTAGCCTCTACAAATATTCTAATGGGGTTCCTGCGGCTCTTACCAAGGTCAGGAACGTGCAAGGAACAAACCGAATGGAACCCATCACCGCTTCCTTTATTATACAAAGCTAAAACAGCTTCTGTTTTGAATATCTGTGCTCAGAAACACTAGAAGATGTAAATAACGGTTACTGTATCTTCTGAACACTCTGCAGAAAACTGCTGTTCTTCCTCAGTGCTTTCTCTTGTTCTCCAGCGACACATCTCACACTTACAGGAGAAGCGACACATTACACTACACAAGTCTTCAGGTTGCTATTAAAGTAACATTACCTTTAGATTTACAGGAAAATATGTGAGTTGCTTTTTCAAATAGCTCTTTATTCAGCCTGATTATTATTCATTTCACTTTTAGTGTGCAAGGGCCAAAAAAATGCACTTTGGGGTTTAATTATTAAAAACAAGCAAGCAAGACCTGTGCAGGAGACAAAGATTAATGCAAAACTAATACAATTACCTTTCTCCGACGCTGAAAGTGACACAATAAGAAGTCTTGTTTTCTAAAAAACAACAAAAATTGGTTCATGATTAAGGGGGGTGTTAACATAGCACTATTTTTAGCTAAACAATCTGTTGTGTTTTGGTCGTTTGTACATTAACAGTGTTTTGGGGACCTGCAAACTCAAACTTTTAAAATGGGTTTCAAAGTGGAAGTTTTTGAAAATGTCTCTAAACTACAACAGCTACGAGTCATTTGACGGATCTGAGTGAATGGGGTCGTTTTGACACTGATGGACAGATTCCTGCTGATGGGCTCAGATACATTCAATCAAGTGAAAAAGTCATTTTCCTTTCTCATTGGTTCCCACTTTTTTGGGAACAGAAATGCTCTAAAACGGCAGCTTTGCCAGACTAACTTTGCTCGCGA
>JAUCMU010000036.1:13138245-13149020 GCA_032275025.1 Enteromius treurensis
AACGGCAGCTTTGCCAGACTAACTTTGCTCGCGAAATAGAATGTAGCGTCACAGGAAGTATGGGCGGGCCCAGGCTAATAAAACACTTGAAAGTGATACAATGTTTCAATCTCATGTGTTCTAAAGTAAGAATTGTAATTTCCTGGGAAACTGGCTCAAAATAAAAGTTCCTGCAGTACGGGACACTTTTTTGTCTAGAGATTGCGCGGGCAAAGCACGCTGTCACATGAGCTGTTTATTCTCATTCTAGTTAATGCACATGTCCTCCTCCATCGAGCGCATGTGTTTTTAATATGTTATGAACATCCTGTGTTTTATGCCATATTCCAAACTTTGCATGAACATATGACGGAAACTTCTCACGAGTTCATTTGGCATCTGCAGTAAATGCATCTAGATTTAAACGTTTAGATGATTTTTTCTGGAAAACAAGACAGAAATACTGAGGAAGAGATTTTTTTGCAGTGTGTGCAGCATTTATGAATTCAAGACTTTCTGCTCTGATCCCAGACCTCTGGAAGACTGAATGCAGACCTTGGCAAGCCCCGCAGGAACCCCGTCCATGTCATTTAAGTGTGTCTATACTGTAACCGTGTCACTTTTTAACTCGCGAACGCATTTGTAAACTAGGACCCCTGGAACGGAGGGGTTTGTAATGGTGCTTCTTATAATGACCAACTACTTGTAAACTGTGTTTCTGTGACTCGATCCATATGCACTGAGGTCTGACGGCCACACACACACACACACACACACCTGTGGCCTCCGGCGATGAGAACGCCGCCTCTGCCGTCTGTACGACCACCTTCTGTTCTGTCTTCACACTCGTGAGGGGTTAGATGTACATTCACAATAAAAACATATTTTTGGTTGTACAGACGACTCGAGCGCTGGCCTTCTTTCAGAGCGACCTCTGAACTCCACCGGCTTTCAGAACCACTCGTTCTCCCTCGGGTCCTCTTGGAGGAGAAACAACGTTTCAACGCAGCTGATGATGTTGGCGTCGTCTCGTGATAAATGAATCTGATTGAACCGTTAGCATCACGCTCAAAAATTACGGCCAAATGAGAATACAGTTATATCAGCCTAGAAAATCACAACTTCACATTTTTTGTCAATCTTACTACACAACTATAGAAGAGTCAAGAGGTCATGTGATGTGATCTCAAGTGTTTCTCTGAGGAGTGTTACGAACTGTTAGAGCAGAGATAAGACCCTGAAGCTGCAAAGATTAAAGTCTCAAAACCAACCAAACTTGTCCACACCTCCTAAAACCACTTCTCTACGTCACAGAGTGGGTTTATCTTCAAACTCCGCCCACATGTTTCCACAAAGAAAGAAGGCAGGGCTATTATTCTGTCTGTAGTGTTGCTGCGGGCGCCATGTTCTGGAGACGCTGTGTGTCGTTGTGAAAAAAGAAAACTACTTTTCAGTGAGCTATGCTAAGCTAAAGCTAAAAGTGCTAACGTTACCGCCAGACCCGGAGATCGGCTGAATGAGTCAAAAACACTAAAAGTCAACTGTAGAAGTCTAGAAGAGCTATTTGAAGTGTTGTGCTCCTCTTAAAAAGAAATGGTTAATTAGACAAAATATATTACAATAAAGTTTGTTTTTTATGAGTATCACATGACTCTTGAGGCTTCTACGCTCTTCGAATGAAAATATGAAACAAAAACAGCTCAGTTTTATTCAGAGACACAAACAGATGCTGATAATATACAACTTCTGGACGCCATTCTGCAGAAATCATTTTGTAAAAATCTTTAATAAATGTGATGCATAATTAAAAGCTTAGTTGATAAAATTAATATAGTGAAACATTTTTATTTCACTTTTTTTAGCATTTTTAATTAGATTACAAATATATTTATTATAAAGCGAGTACGTAATTGCTCAGTCTCTGACGGATCGAGTTCTGGGCGCAGGAACGATGAAGGAGAGAATGAGTTGAAAACTCACCTTTTAAATGTTATTATATTGATTTTATGTGTAAATATAATCCTAAGCGAAACGTGAAAAGAAGTCTTACGGAGTGGAAATGTGTTCATAATGGGAATGACCTGACATGAATTTAAATAGCAGAAATCTTCCACTGAGCATGACATATTTTCATGAATTATCTTTAAAAAAAATAAATAAATCTTTACGTATGGTGATCTCATTTTATATAAAACTATCAACAACTTTGAAACAAATGAAGTTAGTTAGTGTTGAGCTAGAATACACTGATCTTACACACTCCTGCAGCTGAGACAGACATAAAATAACCTCAATATCAGTCTTTCAGTGATTCTTCTAGAAAATGATTGATGGGGAGGTTTAACAGCAGAGTTTGATGACCTCGAGTTTTAGAAATTCATGCTCAAAAATGATGCAGTATGAGCTTCATGTATTCTGTGGATGTGATTTCCATTAATATATAATTCTGCACAATACTGTAATTGTACTGTACTGTAAGAGTACAGAACATCTTGTGTTTTTGAGCTGAAATCACTTTTATCTAGATGCCAGCAATCAAAACTCATCTTTTAGGAGCTCTAGCGCCACCCAGCGGCTCCTCACAGACTTTCACTTTATTTTTTTAACCCTTGTGCTGCTGAAAGTTTACAAAACTTTGTTTCTGGTCAAAAACAACCAGCCATACTGGATTCAAGCTTTATTAGTTTGTTTTCTCTCAATTACAGCAGAGTTTATATTTCTTACGGAATCCAAAACTTGTTAATTATAGCCTAACATGAAATTTAGAAGCAGATTTTTTGTAGATCGGGTTTTTTTTGGTGGTGTTGATTAAAAATACCTAACAAATGTCCCACAAGCTCAACATTTACTGCTATTCCTATCTTTGTAGACAATTGGTCCCTATAACCTGATAAATACCAGGTGTACACACACGAGTACGTTTTACTGAAAAAAAAAAAAAGTCAAAATGAGCAGAGAACAGGGTTAAAAAGATAAAACCCCTGCTCTAGATTTGAGAATGTGAGAAGTTAAGTGGGCAATAAACAAAGTACAAATTCTGTAACTAATATTAAAATAGCAATAACCCAAGATTACAATATAGATTAAATAAAAAAAAAAAAAAACAAATCAACCTTGTGACATTGGATCATGTTTTGTATAAAGAACTGTTTATTTCACAGAGAGATGTCTTTAAATGAGAAAGAAGTTAAATGACTCCTTGACACAAACATTTTACATTAAACTTTACATTTTATTACTTTTACTTTTATTACAAAATGTTTACAACAACATGAAGTTCCATCACAGTAACCGATTTAGTTGGTGCCGGTGGATCCGAATCCTCCCGCTCCTCTCTCCGTCTCATCCAGCGTCTGAAACAGGAAGACATGATGTGAACACAGCAGACGAGACGAACGAGAGAAGAGTTAAGAAGAGCAGCGTTCACCTGTAACTCCTGGAGCTCTGGGTAACAGATCCTCTCACAGACCAGCTGAGCGACGCGGTCACCTTTCTTCACTGAAAACGGTCCACAGCGTTAGTCTACACTTCACCTCACACCGCTCATTTAGAGATGCCTTTTTCAGAAAACACTTCATTGACTCTGGAGCGCACACATTTGATTATGAAGTAAAGATCATATTCCATCAAGATATTAGATAAGTTTCCTACCATAAATATATCAACAATTTTTTATCAGTAATGTACATTGATAAGAACTTCATTTAAAGGGGATTTTCTCAATTTTTTTGCTCCCTTCAGATTCCAGATTTTTTAATAGTTTAAAATAGTGTCCTCCCCTAACAAACCAGGAAAAAAAAAACCTTATGACTGGTCGTGTGCCTAGTTTGCATCTCAGGTGTAATTGATCTTCAAGGATATATTTAGATATTAGTAGAAAAACTGAACATACTTTTTTGCAGGGCATGCAATATTGGATATCATGAATGCTTGGATTTAAGATCTTTTGAGGTCTTGATCTGCAGAAGCATGAATCCAGACGACGAACTCACCTTCAAACGGCTCTTTGTTGAAGTTGAAGAGTACGACTCCCAGATTGCCCCTGTAGTCCTCATCCACCACGCCAGCTGGAGACACACACAGGTCACCTCACAGGAAAACATCACAGCCATGTGTCATTGTAAACGTGACTGACGAGAGACGTACCTCCAACATCAATGAAGTGCTTCACGGCGAGCCCCGAGCGAGGAGCTGCAACACAAGAGCGTTTAGCGAAGACACACACACACCGACGAAACACACTTCTGTAGTCCTCACTCACCGACTCGACCGTAGTATCCGTGTGGAACCGCGATCTGGATATCTGTCTTCACCAGAGCTTTTCCCATCGGCCCGATGCTGTAGTCATACGCACTGAAACACACGAGGATGCATCACAACTCAACACACACACACTGAAGCAGCAGACATCACAGAATTAAGATGCACCGGAGGAGTATGCATTAATCTGAACAGAAGCAGTGCAGCACGAATGTGAAGAACACTGCATCTAAGCACAGCGCAGTAAACACAATGGTAAATACTAGAATGGTTTTACAAAAGGACAATGAGCATTTAAAAAAATGAGGCAACAAGGTAATAGCTCTAACCGGAAATTAACATTTAAAGTTAATTTTCTACCTATTAGACTGTTTTATTCACTTCTAACCTGTACAGGTCGAATCCCGCGGCTCGGTTCGATCCTCGCGTCGGTGTCGTGGCGTTTTCTGTCAGCTTGGCGAATTTGAGCACCTTTGTTTCTTCGTGTCCGTTCACTGCATCGCTCTTGCATCTTTTCTGCGGAGAAACCGCTTCTGTAACTTCAGAACAGGGCATTTTACTGACGAGCAGCACGACAGAGAGGGGAACAAGTGACTGACTGAATAACGCGCCAAATGCTCTCTCATTCGAACACGGCGGGAAACGTTCTGAGTGGAGGGTTGCCAAGTCACGCGGAATTCGGAACATAAAGAGTAAGAAACATTCCTGAAACAGTTTACTGGGGGACCCATCGAAACGCGAGGGGCTTAGCTTTGAGTAGCAGCTGCGCGGGTTTTGTGAAAACCTGGCAACCCTGATGCTGCGTGAACGAAAGGAGACGCTTTATTAAATCTGGAATTTATTTAAAAAAAATAAAATAAATCAGTCATTGTTAAACTAGATGATTCCCTTTGGCGACAACTAATCATGAGAAACCGAAAGTATTCATTGTTAACCTATATCGCATATATCTTAACGTACGACCTTTATTACCTTTCCTTGTCGTTGTTAGTGATAAAGCAGTGGTAAAGCATATTTTATTCATATAATAACCTGCAGGTTAAGAAGAGTTAGATGTGTTTCTGTAATCTGCACTGCTAAAGTGTAGCGGATGTGATAGCACCGAGCGGGTGTCCGTTATTACCGGTTATTTCTCGGTTTGTGGTGTTATAGAGTTGCTGACCTCCAGCGCCGCGTCCGACACCGAATCCGTTTAAACCGCGAACAGCAGCCGCAGAAACGCGCCAAATCAACCTCATCTCCTGCAGTTATTCCGCCATATTTACCGCTCTTTGCATTCTGGGAGTTGTAGTTTTTGCGCGGTGTATTTCTCTGGGTTCAACTCACCGTCCATCATCGCGTATTTGCGCGAGAATCCGTTCCGTTGATTCAGAACGAAGCGGAATTAAACGGCGTTAATCGGCGCATCCTGAGGAGAAAAAACTAGTCCCGACCCTGGCTTCAGCGTTAAATACTCAGGTGAAATTAATTAACTTACTTAAGATAATGACTCTGATCTGACGAACATCCGGCTACAAAACACCTGTTTTCTTGGAAATATACTGGTTTAAACGCGTTATTTGTATTCACAGCTCGTTTGAAATATTTTGTTGTTGGTTTGAACAGTCGTTTACTTTAAAATACGAATACTGCTAATAAATTATAAATTATAATACCTCAATACATTAATCAGAAATATCACATTAAAAGGCGGACAGAACTTTTATAACATTCCGTTTTGTTTGAAATACACTTGAAAATAGTTAAAAAGTAGTTATTAGTATTACAAACCACTTCGTTTTCAAGATACTTCAAAAACTGATTTATTTACTTTGAGAAAACATGTTTTGTCATCGAAAATGAATATAACATTAAATATTTCCACACAATCGTTCCCAGTACCCCAGTCATATACATAGGATACTAATGGCCCTTAATGAATATATTTACAAATGTATGATATACTTGACAAAAATAAGATATTTTAATTTCTCACTCTGAGTAATTTGACGCTAAAGTGCTTTTATGCTGTTGTATGTCCAGTGGAGGGCAGTATAGAGTCACAGTGGATACTAACACACTACATACTGTGCTGTGTACACCTTCATTACAGTGTGCAACAGTGATGTTTAAATCATGCTGTTTATATCTCATCACGTTGCCTGTTAAATTCAATAAAGGGCTTGTATGTTTCATTTTATGTAAAAATGTCTTTTGGTGTTTTTTAAAAATCTAAATTTTTCTGAAATCTAAATCAACATTATGAATGTAAATGTGACGGGTGTGTGTTGTCTTCAGGAGTAGAAGGTCAGCACGCTCTGGTGGTTTCCTCGTATCAGGATGGTTGGCGGGAGATTTTTGGTGAGCGCCTCCAGCCAGGCCATGTACAGATGATCAGAGACGGAGCCTTTGCGAGCGATGGGCAAGCTCCTGTAACACACACACACACACACGAGTCACATGATCATGCACTGACACACTCACACACACACATATAGTGTTGATGAGGACGTGACTTACACCAGGACGAGTTTGGCTGCTCTCGAGCTCTCCTGAAGAAGCTCATTAAGACGCACTTGCATCATCGTCTGAGGAGAGTAAACACAGACATTATCTAACACACTCCTGCCATCCATCCAAGAGAAACAGAAATCTTTTGTAACATTATACAGATCACTTTTGAATCCTAGTGTATCATAGTTTGGACAGACATATTGAGCAGCACAAGTGTTTTCATCACTGATAATAATCAGAAGTGTGTGTTGAGCAGTGAATCAGGATATTATGATGATTTCTGAAGATCATGTGACACTGAAGACTGGAGTAATGATGCTGAACATCACAGAAATACACTCTAACACAGATTCACACAGAAAACAGCTGATTTACATTAGAATAATATTTCACAATTATTACTGTATTTTGGTCAAATAAAGGCAGCCCTGGTGGGCAGAAGAGACTGTTTCAGAAATATTAAAGATTCTTAATTATTCCAAACGTTTTGATCAGCAGTGTTGATATCTACTATTACTGCATTTGCACATTTATTAACTGCTGTGGCAGCTTTGCTTTTACATTTTCTACTTTTTAATGGGCAGTCACAAGCCGCTCTTCTTGTGCAAGGGGTTGTGGGTAATGTTAGCCTGATTCAGACTCCCAGAAGTGCTGTAATGCGCGTCTCGTGTCTCAGGACAGCCGCAGTGTCCTCTTAGACTCTACCTTTTCCTCAAAGGCGTCCAGCTCGGCGTCTGTGATCTTCCAGGGATGTTCTCTCCTCAAAGCTTCAGCCTGCGACGTCTCCTTTGATCCCTCATGCATCCGGAACGGCTCGATCATGTCCTCGAACAGTTTCCAGCTAGCACACACACACACACACACACAGTGAGTGAGTGCATTCGGAGCACGTGGAGCGTGTCAGTGAATCAAATGAGGATTAATGGCATGTGTTTTTCATTCACACCTCTCTGCGCTGGGCCTGACGTTGATGTCTGTGATAACTGTGATGTCGGCCCATTTGATCCTGAACTTCTTCAGGAGGTCCTGCATTCTGAGAAAAACACACAGGTTACTAGTCAGCTTACTTTGGGAATGTGATAGGTTACAGATAACAAGTTACTCTGTTTAAAATGTAACAAGTAGTGTATTTCAATTACTTTATTAAAGGACATTTGATTAATTTTCTAAAGTGTTCAACTGTTAATCATTTTGAAACCTTTCAGACAGGAAGAGGTTAACCTTGCAGCAGAACAGAAGTCATTATTACGATATTTTAGTCATTTAAAGTGATTACAAATGGATCACAGTTACATTTGGGATGTAATTAAATTAAATGACATTTTTCTTTTACTAGTCAGCATCTGTGTGTTTTCTGACGTACTCCTGTTTGTCCTGTTCGATGCGCTCAGGCTGCCCGGCGATGAAGATCCTGAGTTTGCAGTCCTTCCATTTCTTCCTCGTGGTCAGAATATGAGGCAGGAGAAGCGTGAGACCTGCAGAACAAGAAGAAGAAGAAGAAGAAGAAGAAGAAGCATCACACTTCTGGTCTGACAGAAGAGAAGACGTCAGGAGGATTAGTACTCACCTCCGTCATCAAACAGCCACCAAACGTCAATCGTCCCTTTGTCCTGTTTCTTTTTGAACTGGCTGCTGGCCTCCACCAGACGCTGGTTCATCTTGGCCAGATCTGAGGTCTGAGGAACATCCAGAGAAACTGAGGAAGAAAACCAAAAGCTCTCACCTCTTCTGGACCAACAGGTGATGTTTAGAAACAAAATCCAGCATGTGTTTGTGTGGATTTCTTCACACCGTATCCATGCCAAAAATGTCATAACTTGATTGAGAAAGATACAAAATATTAAATCAAGTAGCATCTGCACTCAAATGATGTTTTTCATTCACTTTCTGAGTCACGTTTTAAATGATCTGAACTGACTGGTGCTCAATGTGCAAGATATTTTGTGTTTATTCAGAATAATATATTTATTGTCTCGTATTATGAAAATGCTTTGTTCAGAAAAGTGTTCTTTTAATATTATAGTTCACTAAAACCATTCAAAATCAACCAAAACCATTGCAATAAAACAAACATTTCCTAAAAAAAAAAAAAGTTTTCTTTTAGTTTAACTTGATGTACTAAATTCACAAAAATGTATAAACATATATAAATTTTTTTTATAAAAATATACGAACATCATAAAATGCAATCTAAAATGAAAATAAAAAAAAGAATTCAAACTATTGGTAAAAACTATAATCAGTGAAAGTAGCACGTGCTTTGTTTATTTTATTTAATAAACTAATATTTTCTGAAATTAATAACAACATTTTGTTGTCTAATTTAAATGCACAAATCTTTAATGGTGGCTCAAGTGTCCAAGTCTGTTTGTAGTCACTATAAGAGCTTTATTAGACCGCAGTGATTAGAGACATCAGCACAAAACACCAACAAATGAGTCGTTAGGAATACGAGCGGCTGCTAAATGACATGTGACCCAGTGATTGAGTCTGTTTGAGAAGAGGCAGTAAAGATGATGGTGAATGCAGAAAGTCCTGAGTCTGCAGCCCATTAGATGCTCTGTCCTATTAAAAACCTTCACGTCCGAGAGTTTGGAGTTCAGGGCGCTGCGCTCCGTGAGACCAGACTATTAGATTATAACAGCACAGACGCTTTTACAGAAGCACATTTAATCAGCTTTTATTAGAGCGCTGGAGCTCGGGCCTGATGGATGCGCTCGCAGAACATCTTCAAGTAGCATTCATTTGATGCATTGTGTTCTGAACTAAAAGCTACAGTAAGTCCCTCAGAGAGAGAGAGAGAGAGAGAGGAGGAGGACGAGCCCGTACCCTTGCTGCTCAGCTCTTTTTTGGAGTTTTTCTTGGACCTGTTGAAGAATCCTTTTCCATGTGGCTGAAAGTCATTCTCCTCCATCTCCAGAGCTTGCTGCTCCAAGATCATGCGCTGCATCTCCTCTGACAATCACACAGCATTACATATTCACCATTTAGTCTCAGTAATGGATGTAAACGGGTGCCGTCAGAACGAGAGTCTGATAAAAACGCACTCAGTTAACGTCTGGAGAACACAGAAGATAAACTAATCCAGCATTAAGATGTTTTTAACTCAAATATGAGTCTGTAATAACTGTTCCTGCAGTGAAGAAGTGTTCTGGTCTGAATCAAGAGAGATATCTGCACAGATCAAGCCAAAACAGTCCAAAACGGATTTAAACAAATAAGTGATAGGACTTTGATCTGAGAGACAACAGATGGACTTTTTCACTGGAGGAAGAGTTGGAGTCTTATTCACTGCAGAGCATCCATGACTGAGACACATTTCTCCAGATCTGATGAAGAAACACACTCATCCTAATCTTGGATTCATTTAAATGGTACTTGTCCTTTAAATCATCTGATATAACGATCACGTCTTTAACTCATCAGGGTGTATTTGAGCATTACGTTAAACAACAGTCTTGCTCTTCAGAGTTTGTTGCTGGTGTACCTTCTGCTTTGAGGATGTGAGAGATGTCCATGCCCTGACTCATTCTCAGTACCACAATCCCATGCTCGAAATCAAACGCATCACTGCGGAGAGAACAGAATCGTGTGTGTGTGTGAGACAGAGACAAACAGCAGGCAATTCATAAAGACAGTTCGAGGACTCACTGCAGAATTCCCACGTAGCTTTGAACTTCCTGTGGTTTGGCAATTCTCCAATCACGCTTGAATCCCAACATCACTGTGTTAGGCTTCATCCTGCCGAGTCCTGATGCCTACACACACACACACACACACACACAAACATACACACACACACACGCACGCACACACACACACACACACACACACACAAACAGACACACACACACACGCACACACACACACACTCACTCACACACACACACACATACACTCAAACATACACACACACACACAAACATACACACACACACACACAAACATACACACACACACACACACACACAAACATACACACACACACACACACACACACACACACAAACATACACACACACACACACACACACACACTCGCT
>JAUCMU010000036.1:13149120-13182793 GCA_032275025.1 Enteromius treurensis
GCCATCTCCACATCATTGCATTCAGTTTTTATTCACAATTAGTTTAGTGTCCCAACTTTTTTGGAATCCGGTTTGTATCTATCTGTCTATATTTTGTCTCTCTCTCTCTCTCTCTATATATATATATATACTGTCTATCTATCTATCTATCTAACTGTCTATATTTTGTCTCTCTCTCTCTCTCTCTCTCTCTCTCTTTATATATATATACTGTCTATCTATCTATCTATCTATCTATCTATCTATCTAACTGTCTATATTTTGTCTATATATATGTAGACAAGCCACTGGGAGGCGATCTTGGACCGCTGATGGTAGACAGGATTCCCTTCACATACAGACCTCCGATAAGCAGCAGGTAAATTGTTTGGCGTGCAGGTGGTTGTCCGTCGCTGGAAGAATAATCTTTGATGTGGTCACGCTGGCTTTTCTGAACTGAAGACTTTATGGCTACTGAATGGTCAATGCTGTATATTGCATGTGAGTGTTAATCATTGATTGGTGTTTAAGGTGAATTATTTTATGATGGTAGACGGGACACTTTTTAAATGTTTATTCTTAATTAGTAGCATTTCCATTGCATCATTCAGGTGGTTGCCCATTGCGGAAAGAATAATCACTGACGCATTCACGCGGGTTATTCTGAACTAAAGCCTCTGTGGATATTGAAGGATGAACGCAGCATATGACGCGTGAGTGTTAATAATTAACTGGTGGTTTAAGTTAATTATTTTATTGTATAAAATGATTTGCAACATGTTTTGTAGAGAAGCTATTTTAATCATGTGATTGTTGGTAGCCATCAGAGATGTTTTGAGAGTATTTGTTGGCATGAGTGGACATGTGACAGACATGGAACGGGCAGTCTAGCGTGCTGTACATGGGGGGGTTGACGATCCATGGTAGGTCGTTCTATTGTGTAAAATGATAATTAGGATGTCTTTATATTCACTAATTTATTATCTTTCTAAATGAGGGTTAAATTCTTTCCTTTGTTTAGGAAGGTTGTGGTGATAATTATAGCTCCTTTATGGAATACTATAGGTGTAAGATCAGCTAACTGCTTAAAGGTAATAATTTTAATAATCATTGCAAGACTATGATAACTAACATTTTAACGTTGATTGTAATAAATATATAAACATATGGTTTCGATTGTGTAACATGGACTGACAAACTGTGTTTGGCTGCTGATGTGGTTTGTTTCCTGTTTTTCCCACTTTCGTTTTTATGGTTTGTTGTGTGATTATTATATTGTTGAGTGCTGCCCAGAACTTGTCCTTTTGTATTTTGATTTATTTTCTTTTGTGTTCTAAGAAGGCCCTGACGCATAACCTTGCTTGGTGTGAGTCCAGAAGAGTGGTATTCTCACTTCCATATGCACAAGTGTGGGGTGTCAAGAGTGTTTGAATGTTCTCTTTTTTCATATGGGTTAGTGTGCTGTGTAAGAAGATTGTAATTTCTTTTTTTGCTTTATTGTATTTCCTTTTTTGTATTATTGGTTGGTACGGTTCGGAAGTGTTTTGAGCAGTGTTTTGCCGGGTCGTGAGCACAATTAGATGTGACTGTATTTATTATGTTTAATAAAAGTGAAATGTTATTTGTATAAATTCTGAAGTGAGCATATTCATTTAATTGAATAACTGTGTGGGACCCCCTTTTTATGTGGTGGCCCTGGGATCTCCTACCCAGTGAAATTGGAGTGGCGTAATCGATCCTAGTTGTAACATCCATTTTTTGTAATCCCGCCACATATATACATATATATAATATATATACTGTCTATCTATCTTTCTATATTTTTTCTATGCATATATACATAGATAGATAGATAGACAGTATATATATATATATATATATATCTACTGTATCTATCTATCTATCTATGTTTGTGTTCAGACTGACCTGCATCAGTGTTTCTGCTCCTCTCTGCAGGTTCTCGCTGGCCACAGGTGTGTAAAAGGCTTTGCGTTTCTGCTTGTTGAGCCACTGCTGGTTCTGTTGAACGGCAGCGCTCATGTCCTGCAGATTCTTATCACGCGCACCCTAAAACACACACCGTCTGCTTAATAAAACATGATTTAATCACAAGCTCAAGATCGACATAATCCGCCACCAGAGTCCCGCAGGAAGCCCTGGTGTATGGAGATTCATTTGTGTTTGTTTGAGGAGAACGAGAACATCTGCTCACCGCAAACACTTCACAAGTCAGACACAGCCCATAATTCTTAGTGAACGAATGTGCCAGGTCCAGCAGCGCCGGTCTGCATCTGGGCGATCCTGTCATCACGAGACACTTGGGCCTGCAACGGAACAAGAGGAGAGTAACTCTGAGAATCTAAATTTACTTTAAACACACGCTTATCTGCTTTGACCTGAGCGCACCTGAAGTTCTTGATGTGTTCGTCCACCGTAGATAAAGTCAGAGCGTTGTTCACAGCGTTTATGAAGGTCACGGCTTGAGTGGATGAACCCCAGTTCACATCTGAGAGAAGCAAGAGACATCAGGCGTCTATTACTGATCATCTGATATATGATTCATGCTTGTGTTTATGTTTTTACATCATTATGGCTCTCTGCTTTTTTCCCCCAGGAGTGACTGTATCTGCGCTCTCACCTGGCTTCTTCACAGTAACGTAAATATAGAGGAAGAGCTCGATGCCGTAGGTGAGCAGTGCCGCCCACCAGTTAATCACGAACATCACGGCACAGCAGAGAACGGCTCCGAACAGAGACAGCCACATGTTATAGTACTTATACGCCGGCCTCCAGCCTGCACACACACCACAGCTTCAACACACACTTCACTGAGTCTTAGACTTTAATTAGAGGAAGTATATGAGCAAGTCCAAAACCTCACGAGATGCATAGACAGCATGTAAAAACGAAACAAATATAGCCAATTATGAGGAAATCACTAAATGCCAATGATGGTGAATGAAGACAAGAGTACTAAAGATAAAAATTGATTATGTTTCTAATAAATAGTATTTTCTATATTTAATGTCTAAACATTCTTTAATTACTTAGAATATTTAAAAAAAAAGTCTTGCTTGAGAAAAAGTAATAATAATGATACAGTATGTTGCTTTTTTATACTATGAACTTATTTTTCTTATCCCATTGACAGAAAATATTTATGGAAGATATTTTTCAGGATTGAAAAAGCAGTTTAAATTTTTAATCCTACAACTCGTGCAATTATGACTTCACATCTTGCGATTCAGATTTTTCTCGCTGTTTTGACTTCTTTTCTTTGCAATTCTGAGTAAAAAGGCTTATATCTCACAATCCTAAAGATATATTGCATTGTGTGTGTGTGTGAGAAAGTCTAGACAGGACCTGGGGATTTGGCGTATGACGCGTGGAAGCAGGAAAAATTGATGAGGGCGTATGAGGCCAGGAAGAAGTTGGAGATGATGGGAGCGATGGTGTTGAGCTCAGCTGAGACACAAACAAGCGCTGTTACACGATCACATCTGGGACATCAAATCATTCGATCACTGCTATATTTACCGATGAGGATGAAGGCTACAGCGATGAAGAAGGTCAGGATGTATCCTCTGATCGGCTCGTTGTTTTTCCCGTAACCTTTGGCGAAGAACTTGAGGGCTTTGTAGATGTTGTCCTTGCATAGAGCCTGTGAATGGAGTCACTTTTAAAATCTGCGTTGTGCAAGAAGAAACTGGACTTTTAAGAGCTTCTTTACAATGTACTCCAGTCTTTTATTGTGTTTTGAGATTGTCCTATAAAGGTCTATAACTGATCAAGTATTTATTGGGTTTAAATGTTGCATGTGAACTCTGACCTGGAAGACTTTGGGCGCGCTCACTAGAGAAGCGAGAGCTGAAGAGAGCGTAGCTGAGAAGGTCCCGGCCGTGATGAGAGGTCCGAACCCAGACACCAGAGTCATTACCTACAAGAACCAGTGTTCAGGAAAGTTCCTTTTCAAAGTAACGTTTCTCCCTAAAAAAGGAGCTAAGTACATTACATAGTTACTTTTCACGAGATTTTACGTTATGCTACTATTACGTTACTTTTTCTAATCTGGACTGGACTAGTTTTTCTCTCTTCAGAGTTCAAACTGCATCACAAATGTTATGTTTTTGTAAAGTCATTTTTGCTTTATAGTATGATGAAATTGGAAAATGGATGAATTCCAAGAGCTGTCTGTCAAATAACTGGTGTTACTTATGTGAAAAAGTTACTCTGATATTTTCTTTTAAACGAAAAAGTCATGTGTTATTTTACTAGTTTCTAAAAAAAAAACTAAAAAGTCATCAGATTATTTAACCTGCATTATGTATAATCAAAGTAAGATAGTAGCTAATGGTAATCTGGATGAAATAATCTGATTCCCTTTGGCGGAGGGTGAACCAACTCCAGGGTAAGGCTAAAAAGAGCCAAATGTAGTATTAAACATTGTCTTTTCAGGCAAGAACCATGTATAGGTATCATGTAGGCTAATAAAGCACGTTTAATGGGACAAAATTTGGATTGAACGTGATTACAATTTAATAAATAAAAATAGTAATAAGTGATGCCGTTGGCGCCTCTGTGTCCTGAAAAGCGCCCTTCACCTTCTGTTGATATCCATCTAACAGCTCACATTTATGTAAGCTTGAACATTTAAACTAACTGTGTGATATGCTTAAACTGTTTTATATCTATACATTTTTAGGCAAGTCGTGGTGATTTGAGAAGGCTTAATTATTCTGACATTAACTATGAACTCACTGCCGCTGGCCGCAAAAAGAATTAATAAATAAAAAACCCAATCTAATAGAAGTGCCTGTCCTCGGAAGAAATCATGCTAAGCCTTCCCAAACCTTACACACGCTCCGCCTGTGCTGAGTAGTAATTAGATTACGTTACATTGTATTTTAAAATACTCATAACCCGACTACAAAGATAGATTACATATTATTCACACAGCAGCAATAAATAATTCATCTAATTTGTACGTTATATATTTACTGGACATTCCCCTGAGATTTTAAAATAAATATTTAATATTTAAATATCACATTTGCATATTGATTGGTTGTTCACATGACATGCAAGTAAGAAAATAAAATGTGTTTAAGAAAAAAATAGTTTAATTTTATAAGTGTTTCATTTCAATTATTATTACATTTTTATATTTTAATTAATTGTTAGATTTAATTGTTAGATTTAAACTCATAGACCCCCTTTACAAACCCAGTTTGGGAAACCTTGATGTAATGTTTAATGTTAGTTGTTAATTATGATGAATGGAATATATTTTATTACTCTTTGCATTTTTATATCAATATAGTACTAGAGTTAAGTCAATGTGATGGACTTAGGTTAAAAGTAATCAGAAAGTAGTCTGATGATATAACCTGAAATGTGCAATATAATAGATTGTTATTAATTACAATTTTCATCATGTAATGTGGAATCAGTTGTAAGTAAACCCGCAGTAGTATGCATTCCCCCCAACACTGAAAAAAAAAGCAACTTCACCCATCATTCTCATGATTCTCATCCATGCACTGTATCTAAGTCATTATGTTCATGACTTTCACCTGGAAGTTGTTCATGAGGCCGTAGTTGCATTTGGTGGTTTGGCAGATTGAGAAGTCGTAGCCCAGATCGCAGGCCGAGGAGAAGTTACAGCTCATACCCAGTTTAACAGTGTCGTTGCGGTTCCCCGTCGCGTCTCGAACGACCGTCACAGCTGCAGAGAATCAGCGCAGGCGTTCTGTTAGACATCCAGACTGAGACTAGAGTCATTTCAATGTGTTCAGGACTCACAAACAACCAGAGCGATGCCCAGGTACGTCAATGCCGTGATAAAGATGGCCAGCAGCGTTCCTTTGGGAAGAGCTGCCTGAGGGTCCTGAAAAATCAGAGGCGTTCGTGTGTGAAGATGTTGAGCCAGCTTCTGATTGCACACTCGTTTCACATTAGACACTCTCTTACTTTCAGATCTCCGGAGATATTGGCTCCGGCCAGAATCCCAGTGGCTGCCGGGAAGAAGATGGCAAAAACTGAGAAGAACGTTTCTCCATCTCGGAAGTCCGGAAGAAAGTTTTCCTTGGCGATGGATTCTGTTTTAGACAGAGATGAGATGTGTTAGACACCTTATTTTGATTGAACCTTTAACACATTCTGTCGACTGTAAGTAATGTTGTACCTGCCGATCTGTTTAGAGTGGGTAACAATAGCAGATATAGTGCTGGTCTTTGTTTTTGTGTAAGGGTTAGTAACAACAAAAACTGTAAGGGGCCATTCAATTGGAATCCATTTTTCCCATCTGAACTACGAGGCATGTGTGGAGGAATTGCAAAGTCTATGCTTTTTAAAGAAGATTGAACTTCTTTAAACTTGAACGCCATATTTTTAGAAGACATGCTTGAAAACGTACAAAACATCAGTGCTGTAGACTGTGAAACATGTTCTGTGTGAGGAACCCCTATGGCTTTAAACACACATTTAGGATTTGATTAAAAAGAGCCCGTCGAAACCCGGGGGTCGTTCATGATTCTGGAGTCTCACCTCGGTAGTTAAAGAAGCCTTTGGAGCGCTTGTCTTGCGTGGAGGGAATCACTGTTCCCACAAATACATTGGCGATAGCTATCAGCAGGATCACCAGTAGAGCGACCTGAGCCTGTAAACAGAGAGAGAAGGTCCTCGATCTGCTGTCACACCTGAAAACTCAATCCCAGCATGCTCCGGGCCTTACCTTGGCCTCCCACTCCATCCCCGCCACGGTGATGCCCATCAGCAGAACCACCGTTATACAGCCGATGATCCTGATGTCGCTCACCGGATCCACTATCAGAGCGTTGCTTTCCTGGACAGAGCAGATAGATGCGTTAAGAGTCCTCCTGAACCAGCCTAGACCGTGTCATTTTTCTGGGTTCGTACCTTGAGAAGCTCCACCACAGTTTCAGCAAACCCCACGACATACATGGCCACGGCCACGGCGTTGGCGAACGCAAAGATCAGACCGATGGAGCCGCCGAATTCAGGTCCCAGACTGCGGGATATCAGATAATACGCTCCACCTAGAGCCCGAACACACTCCATGAGATCAGAGGAAGACCTGATTCAGCTGCTGTGCTGTTTAAAGTGTGCTTTACCTCCTCGTACCACACCGTTGGTGCATATAGCCGACATGGACAGACAGGTCACGCTGGTCACCACAGTACTCAATAGCACCACCACTACCCCCAAACCTGGAACACACGATGCTTGGACAGGTAACAGGAGGACATCTTTATGATTTAATATGAGCTTGAATGCATCAGATGAGCCATTTTAATAAATAACGACTCCCATTTAGCAGATGCATTTATCCAAAAAGGGACAACAGCAGCAATCAAAACCAACTAAAGAGCAATGTTGTGTAAGTGCTGTGATTAGTCTCAGTTAACCTAACCGAGGAAGGTATTTTAGATTTTATTTTAGATCGAATAGAAATAAAAGAATAGGGAGCATTAGTGTTAGAGGGTCTTTTTAATAAAAACAAGTCAAGAGAATAGAGAACGCTAGTCATTTTTATAATAAATAATAAGAAAACAAGTAGTTTGGAGAGAATTAAAATGTGTTTGAGCATCAACTGTTTTTGTAATATAAAGAAAAGAAAATACAGTGAGCTGTTTAGATCAATTTAGAGCATCAAAATCAAAGGACTAAAATGAACGTATGTTTCATTCTGCTTTTGTTGTGTTTCAGAGAAAGACAATCATATGGGTTAGGAACAACATGATGGTGAGTGATTTTATTATTCACTTTTCTCAGAATATACACTACAAAACCAGTCATAAGGGGAAAAATCATGTACACATCATCTGAAAGCTGTATAAATAATATTTCCTTTGATGTCTGGTTTATCAGGAGAGGACGATATTAGAAAATCTGGAATCTGAGGGTGTAAAAACAAAAAAAAAAGAAATGTAGAAAATCATCTTTAAAGTTGTTCAAATGAAGTTATTAGCAATGCATATTACTCATCACACATGAAGTTCTGATATATTTACGGTAGGAAAATTATCAAATATCTTCATGGAACATGATCTTTACTTAATATCCTAATGATTTGTGGCATAAAAGTAAAATGTATAATTGTGACTCATACAGTGTGTCGTTGTGTATTTCTCCAGATATACCTGAGCTGCTGATGACTGCTGCTGTGCTCCAGAGACACAGATATATTCAGTGTGAACGGCTCAGAACGAGAACACTCAGCAGCTTTAGTTAGTGTGTTTGTACAGAGCTATAATGAGATGGTTGAGGAATAAAAGCGCTCATCGCCTGCAGTCACTCACACCTCATAAAATACGTAACGGCAGTGAGTTTCTGATGGCCTGTAATGTGTTTGGCCTGCAGCTCGAGGTGTCTGACTGGAACTGAACTCTTCCCAGAAGATCTGGAGCGTTCTTAGAAACTCAAACTTCTGACGTGCCATTAGTTCTGCGCCATAAACAGCAGCAGTGACCTTCACTGCGTTCCACACCGCCGCTGACCGAGCACAGCGAGGCTAAACCCTCCTCAGATGTTTCTCCTGAGAACCAGACCCCAGTAATCCCACAGGAGTCTCAGAAGAAGGGTTTCTGAAAGTCATCCCATTAAATGTTGCATGCGTTGCAAAACAAATAAGTATCTCCTTCAGTATTTGCCTTGTTTTTCAGTACAAATATCCAGACTACATTATCTACATAATCGTCCTTAAATCCTTAAAATTTCCTTAAATCTGCAATCAAGTATTAACTCCAAGATTTCTTACATTTTGCCAATATCAGACTAAATGGTCAATGTACTGCATGTAGTGTTTTTCATGAATTTGGGGCTTTATTTATGTCTAAGCTGCTCTTCTCATTAATTTATTTAGCTGCATACACTTACTGTGTGTCAACAGCTCAGTCTTTCTGAGGAGTTCAAGAGTCGCTGATACTTCAGTCTTCAAAGAGAACTCTAAGAACTCTCCAGATGTCTGAATAAGTGTAAATCTCTGAAGGTTCTTTATTGGCAATGACGGTTCAACATCCATGATTCCTTATAGTTAGAAAAATGTTCTTCTAATTATTCACACTAAAATAAATGGTTTTGTTTACGCAAATGTTTCAGGGGGAACCAAATATGTGTCTTCTGTCAAAGAAAATGCATTCTGGATCCTTTATTTTGTGGGTTTGCCTGCGCTGAGCTGGGGTCAGACTGTGTGTGCAGATATGCAGAATTAAGTTTAGTGTGCTGAAAGTAAATGAGCACCTGCTGTGTGTTCAGGGAAGGTTTGTGAAGGTCACAGGATGAACATCTCACCTATTCCTGCCTGTCCGAACACCCATGACAGCCGTATGAACAGCATGACACCCCAGATATTCAGCATGCATCTCACCTGCACACAGACACACACACACACAGTCAGACTGCGGCTGATCGAATGCAAAGCCAGGTTTGAAAGATGTCTAGTAACTCACCAGAACTCCTTTGATCCATCCAAATTTCACCACCCCTCCGGCATCCTTCTCGTCCAGCGGGATGACCGACTCCACATCGCCCAGCGTCGAGGTGTCCGCTTCATCTCTGTCCTCCACCGGACTGGGAAGATCAAGGCCTCCGTTCTGACCAATAATAGTTAGGGTAGAATTGAACAGTTTTGGATTGACAACAAACTAATCTCCATCTAACTGTTTACAAGCAGCTCTTATAACATGACATGCTGGACCACAAATAAACCGACTAATAATTTCCCTTAGTTTATTTAAATCAGGCCACGATTTGATAAGTTGTGATTACATTGAACTCATTTGATTTACCCTGAGAGAACAAATTAAGTTCATAAATAGTGGGGGGAAAAAAAAATATATATATATATATATATTAGTGCTATCAAATGATAATCATAATTAATTGCATCCAAAATATGTTTTTGTTTACGTAAAATATGTGTATAATATAAATATAGACATGTAAACATTGTCTACGGTATATGTGTATTTATATACACACATAATAAATATACACTGAACACATATATATATATTATGCAGACAAAAACTTATATTTTGTATACAATTAATCTTGATTAATCATTTAACAGCACTAATATAATTATTTTCTCTGTGTGTCATGTGAGGGGCTCCTTATTCATAAGCTAAACATGTAATGTTAAATTATGGAACATTTATATTAAAAATGTATTGGTCACCATTAAAACCCCCCAATTAAAATAGTAAAAACAAGAAAAGTGGCTTAAGATTTTTCTCATATGTAAATATATGTGTTTTTATATTGCTGGACAAGTTACACAGCAACTAGCAAAATATGACACTTGTTAATAACTTTATATAAATAATTAGTTGTTGTCTTGCAGGAGTGGTTTACTCAGACGCTCTGACTGTGACTCGAAGGACTCGGATGCCCAGAGAAGATCATTTAAAGGGTGACCTGGCAGTTTTCGTTTCATGCAATAGAAAATGTTAACAAATGGATTGGAAACATTCTGCAAATAAGTTTCTCCGCCGTCAGGACTGCGTGCATGCATGCTTCCTAGATCAGCGCAAACTTTTCAGCCCTTGTTTGCATTAATTACCTCGTTTATGGGCGGCAGATCAATGCATTAGCTGCAGAAGATCGTTACTCATAAACCGAGTGCTTCTTTCTGCGGCTTTCTCATTAGGTTGGTTATTGATCTCTGCCTGCACCGGGTCACCACCGGGCCACCATAATGTTACAGCAATTAGCCTAAAATCAGCTCAACAAACTGCCTATGGTCTAAACACTGAGTCACGAAGCGCTTGTGTGATTTATCTCATTGTAATATCACGTATGTGGCGGTGCATGGGGAAGATGCATATTTGCATATTTAATCATATTATCAAATTATTGATCTTGATGCATATTTAAATGCAAATGCAAATGGTCTTGTATCTGACTGAATATTGCTCTTTCCAGGGTTGACTCACCTTCTGGAAGACATCGTGCAGCTCCTGTAGAGAAGGTCTGACGGCTCTGTGTCCGCTGATGCTCGCCGCGTTACGGTAAAAGTCAACGTTTGGCACCCGGTCCAGGGTGTTGTGCCCGAAGGCACTGACCACAGACGCCCGCATGGCCCGCCGTTCTCCGTTCTTGAACCCATTGCCACAAAAAGATGTCTCCTCGTACTGTGGAGGGTCGTCTTTAGATTTCTCAAACCCAGGATTCTCCATCAGAAGGCAGGCTTTGGGGAGTGAACGAAGTCAAAAGAGTACAGTAGTTTGAGCTTCCAGATCGGGTCTCTTTCTTTGAGCCACAAGTGGAACAGATGCTTGAGAATCAGCGGTGTTTAGTTTATGTGTTTATGTGAGTCTTTATATAGCCGTGGAACAGGTGGAAGCTGATTGGTCCATCCTCTAGATGCTCCTGATGGGGGTGAAATGTTCTCGCTCCATCAAAGGTGAAGTGCTTAAAAATTAACAGCATATAAAGACCCTGAGAGGTTACAGGCATATTGGAGATCCTTTTATGCCAGGTTTTATGAGTTATGAGCGTATCATCGAATGGATGTGGATGCTGTTATTTTGAGTTCGTGTTCAGATGCAGGAGATTTTAATGTGTTACGTACAACAGCAAACTACACAAACAAATCCTGTGCCAGTTTGTGTAGTATTTTCTAGGTGCGTAGATTCAATTGACACAGTAAAAAAACGTGAATCCGCAAACCAAGCAAGTCCAAAGTCCGTTTATAACATCGAATTATCATGAAAAATAACTAGATTGTAAAGATTGCATTACGATGCAGACGTGTGGCGGAGGAGGTGGTCATGTGAAGTGTTTCTCTGTTGATGGGGTTAATGTAAAGCCAGCAATAATGGGAACTTGCTCTGGGCGCTTCTGACACATTACTAAAATACTTCCTTATTACCCCTAACTTGTTGTATAATGGTTTTGAAAACCGTCCGGCCGACCTTGGAAAGGTTTCGCTCCAGCGAGGTTAATAGGAAAGGTCACCGCACCGACGGTAGGTGATGTTATTCTTTGTCTTTCCTTTCATTGGCTTGAGGTGATGTGGGCGTGGCCGCTCGACCTCTGATCTTGAGCCGTGCCGCATCCGGGATGTGATTCTCAGGCCGATTATGTGATGTAAATCAGGTTTGACTCCCTCTCAGTCGAGTGTTTTGATGCTTCTGCCCTTCACCAATCCCCCAGAGCGCCTCCGGTAAAAAGATATAATGTTATCAGTGAGCTTCGTGCTGAGGCACAGCGCTCTGTGTGTGTGTGTGTGCACCAAAGCAACCGCTGTTATAAGCCAACTGTCTGGAAGCAGTTATCCATCTATATGATTATAGGCATCCATCACTATGGTTACAGACACAACCAGGGGTCACTATGCTTACAGACCATCTCAATCAGGCTGAGAGTAAAGCAGATGCATCTCGCACATTTTTACTGTGATAGTTTGACACGTAAGCGCTGCTGTTTTCTCAGACGTGCTGTTTGCTTTCTGAGAAAGAGCCACAAACTACTGATTGATGTTTGCTTTACAGACCATATAAAAGAGCATTTACAATCATTTTACTTGCATATTAAAATGTATTTCTAAATGCAACTGGAACGAAGTAGGGGTGTGAATGCAGATCTGAATGCGAGATTGCGGTGGATTTTGCAGTATTTGCAAAAGGGGATTTTAGGCCCTTCTGAAACACTAGCAACGCACTTTTGAGGAGGAACGACCAGAGCATCTTCATGTATCCAAAGGTAATGCATTGTCTTATCTATTTTTCACCTAGTCCTTAAATATGACCCTGCAGCACAGAAGCAGTCATCAGTAGCAGAGACATACGTGTAGCCATAGCCAACAATACATTCCACGGCTCAAAATGATCCATTTTATGCTAAAAATCATTAGGATATTAAGTAAAGATCATGTTCCATGGAGATATTTTGTACATTACATACTGTAAATATATAAAAACTACTCTAATGGCGTTTTCACAATATTTTTGCACCCTCAGATTTTAGATTTTTTCAAATCCTAACAAAATATACATTAATGGAAACATTAATTTTTCATCTTTCAGGTGATGTTTCTCAGTATCAAAAAATGTACCTTCATGACTGTTTTTTTGCTCCTGGATCATATATTAGGTTAATCAGCGTGAAATGAATGAACTGCACAGTAATGCATCACTGCAAAACAATAATTTACAGTAAGACGTGCAACATGATTTGGGAAAGTAAATAGAACTTATTTTGATGTTTAGGGAAAGAATGGGCAGCATGAGGAAAAGGTCCAGATCTGTTTTATTCCAGCAGATGAACACAGACCAATCTGCCCTCCTCATCATGAAAAAAGAACAGTGGTCTTCATCATCACATGAACCCACTGCACGCGCACACACACACACACACACACACACACACAGATCATCCTGTGAGAGATACGCTACCGTTGCTAAATGAAGGCACAGGAATCCAGTAAGGCAGGTTCACAGCACTAGAACACTGGAGATGAGCTACGCTTTCATTGGTGCATCACTCGCATCCCGTTTTTCTGCTGTTGTCATGGTGATACACCCTTCCTCTGTCACACAAACAAACAAACACGGAGGTGGCAAGATGTGTCACAATTTCACACATGACATTCAAGAATCTTCACTCTCAGAGTCCTGCAGAGTCTCTGCGGTTTGTGTGCAGATGTTTTCATTGGCAGTAGGTGAAGAGAAACCGATTGCTAAGATTTGCTAGAACGGGTCTACAGAGATGTTGGGACTTCACAGCTTCATACTTTTCAGAAACAGCAGGTTATTTTAGTTCAGTTGGCCTCGAGAACCCAGAAGACCGTAAACAGGAGAGCTAGGCCAGAAAAATAACGTTTGCCTGGTGCATTGCAAGCATGCGGTCCTCGTACTTCATTACTAAACGGAGTGGAAGCTAGACGGATATCGTGAATGAAAGGGCCAAATTACCCTGTTTATATCTTGGCGTTGTCTTGCATGTGTGCCATCTTAATTCAAGTCTTTCTCTACTCTTCCCTGAGATGCCCAGTGGCTAAATGGTGTGACATCATATTCCCAAAAGCGTCTTTCTTA
Source organism: Enteromius treurensis (assembly GCA_032275025.1). Lineage (NCBI taxonomy): Eukaryota > Metazoa > Chordata > Actinopteri > Cypriniformes > Cyprinidae > Enteromius > Enteromius treurensis. The sequence goes on from JAUCMU010000036.1 coordinate 13,163,163, forward strand.
GTGTGATGTCGTAACAGGCCATGCGTCACAGTGTGTGTCGTTTGAATGAATTCTCACACGAGACGCGTTCTGGTGATCCATCACTGCTATGTTGAAAGGGTTGCAAAGGGGTGGAAAATTTCTGGAAACTTTCCAAAAGCTTACTAAATTTCTGGAAAGTTTTTGAAATTTTTCACCCTTTTGCAACCCTATTGGTGTGTTCATGCATCAAGTAGACATCTTTGGCTATTGCATCAACCAAACATGATCTAGGAAGGCGTGTCAAGTTAAATATAGTCTCAAGTTAAAAGTCTGAAATGCATCTTGTGTGCAAAGGCGTTATATGACTCTAGAATGAAGCCATGGACTGGGGTTTGGCGTCTTCAGGAACGTGGTCTCAGGTTAGAGCATATTCAAACGTCCCTTTTTCCAGCCCCTCCAGTCCGTCTCCCCAGCTAGATGATGGCATGCTACTGTAGGGGTCCAGCAGGATCCGGAAACACCTGACGATTAACAAGCCGAGAAACACCAGCAACATCCCAACGAACGCAAACGCCGTCTTCTGCTCCAGGCTCAGAGAATAGGCCATGATGTCACTCCCGCTCATGGCCGTGAGGCTGTGGTTATAGTGAACACTACACATGTTCCACGACGAGCCCCATCATCCTGCTTGTGTCCGTAGGTTGGAAATCAGCCTTTGAATGCAGGAGATGCAGAGTTAATTTCCTGAATCAATCATTTTGTTGAAATACTGCAAAATTAGAAAGCACAAGAATAATGGGAGAAATGTTTTGAATAGATGCAAACTTGTCTGAAGTCCTAATGCATGATAGGAGTGAAAATATGGGCAGTATTATGCAACAGACCGGATAGGAGTGAATGCAGGACACAGCGAACGAGTGCACTGGGAATTCATGTATGTGAATGTCGTCTTCTCTATTAAATTACATTCTTTTAATGTTTTGTTTGGATTTCTGAAGATTAAATAATGATGATGACTACTGAAGAGTCTGAGAGCCTCAGACGTCATGGCAAGTCTTTCATGCAAACGCTCTCGCTTATATCTAAAGTAAACAGGTGGGACGAAAGATGAAGCCTTGCGGTGTGCATGCAGCCCTCGACTCTCTATTAGCAACCAACAGCATGCGTCCGTTTAATAGCAGGTGATAATATTTTTCAGCAGCACACACTGCTGCAACAATAAAACAAAGAAAAATGCACAGAATGCGATGCAGCAAAGATTTGGACTTGAAGAATCTCAGGAGCGGTGGCTTTTGCAGACTCAGAGATCACAGCACACGGGAGACATCTTTAATCGGAGTCAGCACATGCATTGAACGACACCAGGACCTGTTGCATTCCAGCTGCACCTCGAGAGACGATGCTCACAGTCGCGTGTCGCTCGCGATGCAGCGGGAAACTGTTTGAGAGAGGTGGGCGGGTGTGGATGAGCAGCAGGTGGTTGAGGAATGACATGCATCCAAATGCGCCTCACCTTCATTTCGGCCTCATTCTGTCAGACCTGTTGGTCAGTCCGCGGTTCCTGCGCTCGCTGTCGTAGCCCTCATCACTGCAGAAGAGCGTGTCGAGCCCTGCGCACAGCCAGCAGGAGTTCCACAGGCTCGGCTTGACTGCTCCTGAAAAAAAGATGCTGGCGGAGGAGGGAGTGAGAGGAGAGTCAGAAATCTGCCTCTGAATGCTTCCACAGCTCTGCTGTCGCCTGCGCTTTCTGAGCTTCTCTGTGTGTCCCTGCAAACACTCTCTCTCTCTCTCTCTCTCTCTGCTCCTCCGCTTGGCAACCACTTGTTAGTCTCAGCTGTTTTTTTCATGCATGTGCTCTTGCGCTCACCTGTTCTTGTTTATTTGGGTTCCTTTCAAACGTGATGTTCCCAGAAGGCTGAGATGTTGCTGTCGATTAGGTGGGCTGCTGCATCAGTTTCGTGTAACTCAATTAGACCTTGTGTTTAAAGCATTGTTAGATGCTCCAGCATTACTGATGCGGCTCAGTGTGCTTTTAAAAGCCCAGCAACACCTTTAACCCAACATGCCACCGATTCAGTACCACAATACAAGATTTTTTACATTATGGTGAACATGTGCAGCGGAGGGATCATTACCAGGGCATTGCTAGTGTATAGTGGGTGGTGTCCAGTGCTGGTTAGTAACTGATTACATATAATCTAGATTATGTAATCAGATTTTTAAAATAAAGTACTAGTCGTTAGATTTTAAAGACTTGTAATTTATAACTTTTAAAAATGATAATATCAGTGTACAGTTACTTTTACGATTCACAATAACATGATTACATATTATTGACACAATTCTTCTTTCTCTCTCAACTTTTTCTTCTAAAATTCTGCTTTGACACATTAGGTATAACTCCCTGTAGCTTATTCATGAACCTCAGTTCGGGAAACCCTGGGTGGAGTCAGAGTGTATAGGTGGTTGCTAAGGTGTAGTGGGTGGAATCAGAAAGTTTGTTGGTGGTTTCTAGGGTGTAATGGGTGGAGTCGGAGAGGATATATGTGGTTGCTAGGGTGTAGTGGGTGGAGTCCAAGTTTTTAGGTGGTTGCAAGGGTGTAGTGGGTGGAGTCAGAGAGTTTTTAGGGGGTTGCTAGGGTGGAGTCAGAGAGTTTATATGTGGTTGCTAGGGTGTAGTGGGTGGAGTCCAAGTTTTTAGGTGGTTGCAAGGGTGGGTGTAGTGGGTGGAGTCAGAGAGTTTTTAGGGGGTTGCTAGGGTGGAGTCAGAGAGTTTATATGTGGTTGCTGGGGGGTAGTGGGTGGAGTCAGAGAGTTTTTAGGTGGTTGCTAGGGTGGAGTCAGAGAGTTTATATGTGGTTGCTAGGGGGTAGTGGGTGGAGTCCGAGTTTTTAGGTGGTTGGTAGGATGTAGTTTTGTGAAGTCAGAGTTTTAATGTGGTTGCTAGGGTGGAGTCAGAGATTTTATATGAGGTTGCTAGGGTGTAGTGGGTGGAGTCTGAGTTTTTAGGTGGTTGCTAGTGTGGAGTCGGTGGAGTCCGAGTTTATAGGCGGTTGCTAAGGTGTACTGGGTGGAGTTAGAGTTTTTATGTGGTTGCTAGGGTGGAGTCAGAGAGTTTGTTGGTGGTTGCTAGGGTGTAGTGGGTGGAGTCAGAGAGTGGTAATTTTGCGTTCAAAATTAAAAATGAATCGTTTCATATCATGCAGAAGATATTGTGTAGCTCGTCAGTGATCTACGGCTCTGTGTAGCAACTGAATTTTAAAAACAGCTGACTGAGATTTACCACTGATTAAAGAACCAGCTTTACTGACTAAATGCGCACAAATTAATCGACAGTTAAATCACCCAGCCCTATTGCTAGGGTGGAGTCAGAGAGTTCATAGGTGGTTTCTAGGTATTTTCTTCCTGTCATAAAATCAAAACTTGTCATTTATTGCGGTTTTACCATAAATACATATTTCTGTTTCTGTGTAATCATTGAAATCAGCATTGTACAACTACTTATTTCTGCTATAGTAGAGATGAAAAGATTTTTGTAATACAAACAAATTTGCCATTTGCAAACAAAACTCCACAATAGTGTTTACAAAGCTTTCAGAAAAAGGAAAAATATATCATTAAAAAGAATAATAAAAGCAATCAGGAGAGAACAAAGTCACATTTACCATCCCTTACATAGATGCAGAATTAGAAACACCCTCACGTGTTAAAATGCATCAAAGTCTTGTGAACGAGGCACATTGCCTCTAACCTCAGCTCATTACACAAAGAGAACAAAACAACAAAAAACTTATACCATGAAATCTATCTTATTGGTTTGAAATACCTAGACGTACTGTTAATGAGGTTTAAAATGTTAGCACTGATTCGGGTGAGTTCGAACCCCTGCAGACAGTCGGTCAGAACTGTGTAATGACATCTAACTTGAAGAATTCACTCGAATCAGTGCTAACATTTTAAACCTCATTAACAGGTACAATATTGTGCAGTGACGAAACATTTCATGCGCTCAATAACGTTACTCAAATCATCAAATCAATCATTTTTAATGGTCAGCAGAAACATACAATTACACAAAATAACAAAAACGTTACAAATATTACACGATGAAATAGTTGGTATTGTTTTGGAGTTGCAATATTTAAAAAAAAAAAAAATTAATAACATATCAGCAAAAACGCTGAAATACTGAACATAGATTAATATGAAAAACAATCCCGTAAGCACTGTGGTCTCGCGATAGCTGCGTGAGCGAGTCGCGCGCCTGAGAGGAGCAGTAGTGATGGCGGACGCGGAGTTGACGCTGGAGCTCACTGACACCAAACAAGAGGAATCCGGCGAGTCTCCCGCCGACGAAGGAGAAGCGGAGCCCCAGCAGACGCAGGAGAACTCAAATGGCGTTAAAACGTAATTGAAAGCCCTTTAAAACACAAATCCTGCATGTGTGGCGTCTATTACGCGCGTATTACTAGCGAGGCCTGTGTGCGAGCGGAGCGCGTTGACAGAGCAAAAGAAACGCGTTTATTGTCCTTTCTCTTCGTTTTGTGTTTATAATGCGTGCGTCTGTAGATGTCTCCTCTAGTTCTCCGTTCATCTCGGCGTGTTTTTCTGTCGTTTGTTTGTTTTGCTGTACTGCGTTTGTTAGTGGCGCGCACCAATCAGAGCGGTAACCCATAGCAACCGCGCCATCATCTGTCATTGATCAACAGACACCGCCCACTTTCGCCGCTGCAGGAAGAATTTCCGTTTTCGCTAAAGATTGATGAATCAGTGAACCGACCCAATGGATCACATCACTACAAACTCTAAACAGAAGCGCAGCCGTATTTGCAAATGAGACAAAGGTGCATAGCGGTGCGTCATATGGTTTGAGTTTTCTGATTGGTGGAGATTTTTCTGCTGAATCCTGGCAAATGTAGTTCCTCAGCAGGAGTTCCGCTGATAAACACGAGTATTTAAAAAATACGGCTTCAGCAAAAGCAAATATTATTATTATTATTATTTTTAATAAACTCTAAACTCACATTAGGTCTGTTTTTAGTATTTTTATTTTTTATTAATTTAGTTAGTGGATCAGTTACTGATTCCTTTCACCGATCTGACTGTTGCGATATATTAAAAGTCCTGCTCATAAAGAAAAGGTTTATATTATATATAGGTTGGATTTAACATTTTTATTTTTTTTAAAAAGGAACTGTTATGGTAAACAGATAAAATATTTTGATGACTTTTTGCAGTGTTTTTTTTTAATGTATAAAATAGTTTTAATGTATAAAAGAATAAGGAATGTGTGTGTGTGTGTGTGTGTGTTTGCAGCGATACCGAGGACAAACCGGAGCCCAAAGAGAAGAGCCGAAAGTCGCACCGCTACCATCCCTACAAAGAACGCCACGGCGGCTCCTCTGCGGACAAGAAGGCCGCCCACAGGAACCGGGTGTTCATTAGCAATATCCCTTATGATATGAAGTGGCAGGCTATCAAAGATCTAATGCGCGAGAAAGGTAACCCACACAGAGGCGGCGCTGCGCCCTGTCCTCTCCCTCTCTCAGCTTTAGCTTGTATCTGTCTCAATCTAGACAAGCGTGTCGCACAGGCCGGTTGAATCTGTTCTGGTGTGAGCAGCTGGTATTTGCTGTAGTCATGATTCACTGTAGTGTTGAAGGATTGTACAGGTGGGTGGCCTTGTGATTTTTCTACCTGTGTAGCATCATAGCGCTAGGTGTGCGTTGAGGTGCCGTTCGAGGAGCGGGTCTCAGGTGTATGTGTGTGTGTTACACTGGGCTTTTCTACCTGTAGCGTTGCACCCAGGGCCACTGGTGATTTAAATGCCTTGTTCTCTGTGGTATTTTCCCTTTGTATGTCTCATGTAGTTGGTGAGGTTACATACGTGGAACTCTTTAAGGATGGAGAAGGAAAGTCAAGGGTAAGTGCTGGTGACTCTGCGCTGTCTGCGAGGTTTGAAAGGCCTCCGCAGCATCACTCTCATGTGCTCAGGGCCGGTAGAGCCGATATACTGTCGTACCTTAGACCTCGGGACGGTGTGTTGATGTGTAGCCTTACAGTAAAGCCCATTAAGACGCTGATTCGGATGTCCTTTAAATTGGTGGTGACCCGTTTGGCTGGGGTCCATCTGTCTCTCTCACATCTGATGATTGCTTAGGTGTTTTTGATTTGGACTTAACCGACCTACGAGAGTCATCTCTGTCAGGTGTCTTTCCTTAAACCCCTTCCTTCATGCATCTGTCTGTCTGATCCCTCCTGTCTCTCTCCTCTCTCTGTCCCGTAACAGTTCCATTCGCCCGAGTTCATTTGCTTTCATTCGTCCATCTCACCGTAGCCAAATGAAAACGCTTGTCACAGTATTAGAGTCATGGGCATGTGCTGTAATTGATCTCTCTGAAGCACTAATGATCAATCAGTCGGCTGTTTCTCTTTGTGCTGAAGTGCTTTGAACTGATGTGAAACTGACCAGGTTCTTTCTTGTTGTTCTCTCGTCTCGTCCTCGTTCTTCTGGGATGCGCTCCTGCAGGGCTGCGGGTAAGAACCGCTTGGACTCGATGCATTTACACTGAGCATGTTTTACTGATGCGTTTGAACTTTAAAATGATTAAGCAATTACTTTTTCAATACTTGGAAAAAAATAAAACAGGGTCATAAAAAAAAAAGTATTATTAAAGTAATATTTAAATAAATCAAATATGAGTGAAATTTAAAAAATCTTTGTAGAAGAAAAGAAGAAAATTAATTATTATTTTGAATATTCCAATTTCATACAATGATAAAGTGTAACATTTTTAGTGTTAGGAAACATATAAATGATGGTCATGACAGTTTATTAATAATAATAATAATTAAAGTCATAGTTAAGTACATATTAATTAAGTTAATGCAATGCAATGGAATATTGCCTTCGATCAATAAATGAAAACAATGGAATGTTGTCTTCAGGTGTCTTGACAGCAGTGTAGAAAATACAGAACATTGATTACTATTATTATTTCCCAACATTTACTAATCAATTGTCAAATAAAGGCACTTAAATGTTTCATAAGCCACAATAAATCATTATCTACTTTTGTTCCAAGAATTGAAGAAGTAATCCGCTATATTTAAATATTAAAGTAAGTACAAATAAAGGAAAACAACGGAATGATTCCTTGAACTATGTCTTCAGTTATCTATATATATTTATGTAGAAACTCGTATGGCTGGTATTTTCCAAGCAATATAAAAGTGGTGTACTCCATTATCAGCACTGCTGTGTTCTGACGGCTGCTCTTCTCTTTCAGTGTGGTGGAGTTCAAAGATGAAGAGTTTGTGAAGAAAGCCATTGAAGTCATGAGCAAACATGATCTGAACGGACGGCCGCTGAACATCAAGGAGGTAAACACATGTTCTGTAGGGATGGCCGATAACTCTTCTTTTGTGTTTGATATGAAACGATAATTCGTTAAAGGCAGTACTTCTAGACTGAACTTTAATTAAATCACTGAGAGTAAAACTGCTAATTATACCTACTTAAAGTGTGTTTTAAGATGAAACGAACTTTTAAAGTTCAATTTAAATAATTGTAATCACACAAACATACCTAGTTTGTGCAATTACAACTATTTAGAAGAAGGCTACAATTTCAATTGGTTTATTGTGAAATAACTTAACCGTGTACGTTTTTTCTGTCCTTTGATGAGCATTGTAATGGGAGCCCTGTTTGAACACCCCGTCAGAGGAGAGTGAACGCTCTTGCAACGTTTGCATGTTCTGTTATACTCCATTATTCACTAACATAGGTTATACATCCAATGCAATTTCTACGCATTCACTTTTTTTGTTCAATAAACTAAATGAATAAACAAAAGTTTTTGATTTGTGAGCCCGGAGCACAAAAGCTGTCTGTAACAGGGGTATATTTGTAGCAAATATGTCTTAAAATGGTTCATTGGGATATTAAGTAAAGATCATGTTCCATGAAGATATTAGATTTTTATATATATCAAAACATCATTTCTGGTTGATAATATGCATTGCTAAGAACTTCATTTGAACAACTTTAAAGTTGATTTTCTAATAGTTGTATGTCAGACAGATATTATCCTCTCCTAGTAAACCAGACATTAGTGGAGAGAGGATTTATTCAGTTTTGTGGGTCAGGGTCATATTTCAGGATCGCCCGTCTTGTTCTGCCCAGTGTGTGTGTGTTTCAGGATCCGGACGGGGAGCATGCGCGCCGCGTCCTGCAGAGATCGGGACGGATGTATGGAGGTGGTCGAGGGTCAGATGCTGGTCCGGCTGGGATGAGCGTCCCTCCCTCCATCGCCAATAACCCCAACATCCCTCCGGAGATCATCAGTGCGCTGCAGGCCGGGCGGCTCGGCACCACTGTGTTCGTGGCCAACGTGAGTCTGAGCCGTCACTGACTGACACCACAAATCACTAAAATCCACAAAATAAGGCCTAAAAAGTAGGGATGCACCACATGTTTGGAAACCAAAATAGTTTGAATGCCGTGTTTTCTAACACACACAGATGCATGTAGTCAAACAACAGTAGCTTTATTGGTATAATGTCTGCTAGAATGTAAAAAAAAATGTCAAGTTAATATTTTGTAATGGTTGTTTTGTCATTGATTTGTTTTTTCTTTGAAAAGCAAGACGAAACAGTAAAAAGAAATTTGTGCAATGGTGAATAAAAACCACGTTCAGTATTTGGTGTTCGGCGCAGTGTTTCGTTTTGGCTTCGGCCAAGAATTTGTGTTTCTGTGCATCTCTAATGAAAAGCTCTCCGAGCAGAACGTTGTGCGTAAAAATGAATTTTCTCTGTGACTTCTTTATGTTTTAATTATGATCTCACAAGATTTCTTATAAATTATATTAATGTCACCGTGATTCTCCAGTAAATGAATCATGATTTAAGACTCTTTATACATTTGTACTGGATAACAAGACTAAAATGCTGAGGAAAAGACCAGAAGGTACAATTAAAGTTAAAGCAACAAGCCTTGTTTTGTAAAATGAATAAAGTGATGGTAATCTATTGGAAGTGTGGCTAATACAAGAGATTTACATTAAAAGTGCATATTGTGATCCATTCAGTTTATTTCCTTAAATGTATAGTTTTCGATGTTTGCTTTTGAAAAATGTACTTACATAAAGCCTTTAGAAACCCTGATAGAGTCAGTCTATGTGTGTCTTCGACCTTTGAACTTGCTGTGGTCTGTTGCGCTTCATCTTTATCTTCTGATTCATGATCGTGTGTGTATCTGCAGCTGGACTTCAAGGTGGGCTGGAAGAAGCTGAAGGAGGTGTTCGGCATGGCCGGGGCGGTGAGGAGAGCCGATGTGAAGGAAGACAAAGACGGGAAGAGTCGAGGGATGGGGACGGTCACCTTCGAGCAGCCGCTGGAGGCCGTACAGGCCATCTGTATCCTCTGGACTCATATTTGTGTTTCTTGAGGTGACTTCATCAGTCCATGTATTCACTGTGAAAGGTTTCATACAGAAAAATACTGACTCTACAGCTGAGGAGATTCCGATTCATTAATTGATTCAGAGGTGACTCTATCTTTAGAGGAGCAATATTATACACCGCGTGAAAGATCATTTACAAAGATCCATAATAGTGCCACTAGTTAGTGTGTACTGCAGTTGCTGCCTGTGTAGACGGTATGTTTTCATCATCCTGGCGTCTTCCTTCACTCGCGCGCTCAGCCATGTTCAACGGTCAGATGCTGTTTGACAGACAGATGCATGTGAAAATGGTGAGCCGCTGCAGCGTTCGAGTTTGTTCTCATCATGTGTTTGTGTTTCTGAAGCTCAGCGTTGATCCTTGTGTCATGTTTACTGTAGGATGATAAATCACTTCCTCCTGATGACTTCAGGCCTGCAGAGAAAGCGCCACAGTTACCTCGTAAGAGCTTTGTGTGCTTGTTTGGGAGGTGTGTGTGTGTAACTCTGTTCGTGAATGTGTGTGTACTTTGTGTTCTGCAGGAGGTCTGGGTGGTGTTGGGATGGGGTTGGGTCCCGGCGGTCAGCCAATAAACGCTAACCGTCTCAGTGAAGGAGGCGTGGGCTCCATGGGCCCCGGAGGTGTGTTCATGTTTGATTCATTATTCGTGCAGATTTGCTTTATTAATGCACGCTGGGTCATATTAGCATGGGGAAAGAATTATTTGTTTGCATGCTAAATACTTTTAGTAATGATGCAGATGAGTTATTAAATTGTGTTTTTAATTAATATATATTTAAAATGAATTCATTGATCAACTCCAACGTCTCTGAACGCTGATGTAATGATCAGATGAAGGGGAGTGAGGAGTTAACGCAGGTTTGTTGTTTCTCAGGGATGGACGGGCCGGGATGCAGCAACATGAACCGCATGAGTGGTGAGAGTCACGTTCATCCGGAGCAGATCCATCAGAGATCGTGTGAGGATGCTCATCTGTGTGTGTGTGTGTAGGCATGGGCGGAGGCTTCTCGGGGATAGACTGCATGGGTGGAATGGGAGGATTCGGTGGCAGAGACATGGCACCCATGGGCCGAATGGGAGGTAAACATCATTCCTGTCTAAAAGACTTCTTTAGGGTCGGTCTCTCTCCAAACACATTTCTGAAACCTCATTGGCACATTTATTTATTTTAACATTTGTTCCAAAGACAGACAAACATAAAGAGTAATGAAAGCCAAAATCTGAAATATCATGGATGTTTATTTTCAGAGTAATCCAGTGTTTTGTAGAGGAGGGTCGATAGGACAATGAGGACAATCGGTTCAGGGTTCTCTGATGTTTGTGCAGATATGTACCGCTCTGGAATGGGAGGGATGGACCGAGACTTCAGCAGAGGTGACATGGGAATGAACCGCCCCTTCGGAGACTCGTTTGGAGGTGTGTGTTATCATTCTGTGTGTGTGTGTGTGTGTGTGTGTGCTGACTCTATGGTTTCTCATCAGGTGGAGGATATGCTGGGATGGGACCCATGGGCTCTGGATTAGGTCACTCACCTCATGCTCTCACACACAGAATGAGATTTCTATATACCTAACTATGTTCTGATAGGAACCTCTTAAAACATCTGAACTGACATTCCATAAAATACAGCACAGTTCTAGAGCTGAGGAGTTAAATGCAACGCTTTCGTCCTCTGTATTGTGTTTGTTTTCCAGTACATGCATCTAAACACTCTTAAGACACACGCTGCATTCAGTCTATTTCCTTTTCTTAGCCTTTAAAGTTTTACATTTACTTTCATGAAACCTCAGCAGCACAGGTATATTAGTAGAAATAGACAACAATACACTGTTTGGACAACATTAAAGGTAATTTTCTAAATTTCAGATTGTCTAATAGTTGTATCTCAGACAGATATTGTCTTCTCCTAACAAACCAGACATCAGCGGAGAGAGGATTTATTCAGTATAAATCTCCTTTTCCACAAAAGTGACTTATGACTGGTTTTGTGCACTGGGATCACTTCTATAAGTGTGTGTGTGTTTTAGGTGGAGGGGGGATGGTAAACATGGGAATGGACCGCATGAACTCTGGCTTCGACAGGATGGGCGGGAACATGGACATGGGGCGTGGCTTCGGTCAGTATGGAGGCAGCTCAGGTCACATGGGTGGCATGAGTGACAGAGGGGCGGGGTCTAAGGCTGGATGCCAGATCTTTGTAAGAAATGTACGTATGACGAGTAAACATGATGGTGTGTGTGTGTCACTGAAGCGTGTTTGATGATGATCATCTGTGTGTGTGTTTCCACAGCTCTCGTACGATCTGACCTGGCAGAAGCTCAAGGAGAAGTTCAGTCACTGCGGTAAGTGTGTGTCTTATTTCTGATATGCAGCAGATTAACAGAAACATATAAACAAGTGTCTCTGTGTTCTTCAGGTCAGGTGATGTACGCTGAAATAAAGATGGAGAACGGCAAATCCAAAGGCTGCGGGACGGTGCGCTTCGACTCTCCTGAGAGCGCAGAGAAAGCCTGCCGCATGATGAACGGAACCAAGATCAACGGACGAGAGGTTGATGTTCGTATCGACCGCAACGCTTGAGTCTCTCACACACACACACACGTCACAGAGCCCAGCTTTTGTTTTGTTTTAAAAACATCATGACTGTCATATCAGCGATCTCACCAGCCGCTTCAGCTCCATGTGTTAGTGACCACGCTTCCTTTCCTTTTCTTTTGTAAACGTTTTAATTTGTGGGACGTTTGTCTCTGGACTAAATTTTAAAAAATAAAAATCTGGCTGTTGTACATTTGGTCTGGGTCTCAGTTTGTCAGATCAACAAACAATTAAGTGTAATTACTTTATGTATATACTGCTATTTCAGTATTATCAATATTTTAATAGTTTGTTTTCTCACAAATATATTGTTTAGGAATGACTTAAGACGAAACTTCAAGAACTCGTATTCTACACAAGTAAATTTACACAATTTCTAAGTCTTCAAAGATGTGTGATGAGTAGAGTTACACCTCAGTCTCACCGCTCACGTTCTGAACATGTGTGAATACAGGTAGATGTGTGTGCCCATCACTAGTGGCAAGGTTTAAATAAGACAGGAGGAAATCAAGAGTCTTTAAGAAACACGTTTTAATAATTGCATTTTTTATGTGAACTTAATCTAAGGAACTTTTTTTTTTCTTTAATTACAATAAAAGAAGTTGTGTTTCATAGAAATACTCAATTGTTTTAAGATTGCTCTTAAGACAAGAAAAGTGTAATCATGAGTAGTCACGGAGTAGTTTGACAATATTTATATTACATTATATTAAAGGGTAATATTAAAAGGTTGTAGTAAAGACCTTTATATTGATGATGTGGGGATTTATGTATGAGTGAAGATATGGTTTAAGAAATAAATTGTTACGAATATTTTGTAATTACAAAAACGCTTCGAAGCCTTTTTATTAGTAGACAAGATGAAAAAAATATTTTTAAAAATTCATTGTTAATAGAAGATGAACTGTTTAATGGGCTTGCTTCGAATATTAATCACACTGATATAGTAAATATAGTTTATTAATGTTCAGGGCTTATACAGTAGATCGGATAAAGTCCGATATTTTAAACAATTGTTGGCCATTCTTACAAACGTAATATATATTTGTGAATCCAGCACCAGGTCATATTTCTAAATGTGTAAGATTCTCTGTACTTCAGAAAAAAACCACTCTTTTGAAATGCTTCATATTGTTTTATTGTAAGGTGGTAATAAAAGCCCAGCGTGTGAAAGAGTACACTGAGGTAGATGATGAGGATCCACGCTGAGAAGATCTTCTGTGGGAGTAGTTTGGGCACACATCGATTACTCAATGATTTCAATTTGAAGTTCAAACGAGTGCATGTTAAACTGATTTCTACATTGATTTTATTTCATTTATCATATTGACCAATGTCCCTGAGCAATAAAGTTTTAGAAAGAATCCAGTCGTGCCGTCATGAAAACGATCTCTCATGACAAGCTTGAGATGTTTCCGCTGATCACGCTCAGAGAAGTCCATCGCTGTTTGTTTCAGGTCACATACAGATCACCTTGTATATACTAGTTTAGGTGATGTTTGTGTTAAAGCCAGAAAAGATTTCATTTCATATGACACAGGTGGTCAAACAATACATAATGAAAAATGAGCTTTTAGAGTTTTGAAAACAAGTATTGAGAAACGTGTCCTAGTGAGCGTAAAAAATAGAATGATGTGATGGGAAATGATATCACTCAACTTAACTGAAGTTAAACTAGTGCTGTCACATGATTAATCATTTCCTAAATAAAAGTCTTTGTTTACACAATGTGTTGTGTGTACTGTACACATTTATATATAAAAACACACAAATGCAGCATATATTTCGAAAATTATTTACACGTGTTCATATAAATTATGAAGTATAAATATAGTAATGGGCTATATTTATGATAAATCACGATTAACTGCATCCATAATAAAAGTTATTTACATAATATGTGTGTGTGCTATTTTTATTATGCATCTGTGAAGAAACGCGTATTATATATATTTTTTCAATATATATTTACATATATCTAAATTCATATAATTGAAAATATATAAACATAATTCACAGTATATATTAATGTATTGTGTATATTTATTGTGTATACACATGCAAACAAAAACTTGTATTGTGGCTGTGAAAAATCTTCTGACAGCGCTAACATAAAGTAAAAAGTAAAATCAATGTTAAAGAGCACGTGTTTTAAGTGAATAAATTATTCTTTACAGTAAATATTTGATGAAACAGTGAGGTCAAAAGCATCCCTTGTTTCAGAATCACTTCACAGACCATCGTTGGACAGGAAGGAAGCAGCACTGATGGGGTTGATCTTGATTATAAAATCAATGCGCTGAAACAAAACGTTTTTTGTCCAGAAAGCGTCCTCACGTGAAGTCCCTGCCCGTCAGTCTCCGCAGGCTCGGATGGGATTGTTCCCGATGATCCCGAGCTCGTAGAGGATGGAGAGCGTGGCGAAGAGCACATAACACCCCAGAGACACCAGCCCCAGCTTCCAGTCCAGCTTCCAGCCGTTGACTTGAACGGCCACGAAAAGGAAGACGATGGAGAGCAGCAGCGTGCAGGACATGAAGACCAGACCGCTGCTGTTGACCTCCACCGGAGAGCCAGGGTCCACAAACACCGTCTTGATGAACCACGGCAGACCCAGACACAGCATGTCGAACACGTTTGAGCCCACGATGTTGGACATGGCCATGTCAGCTTTACCTGAGAGACACGCGACAGACCGCATTTAAATATTGCTAGCATAAACTACAAGCAGCCAAGAAGCAGTCATCAGCAGCAATAGCCAACAATACACTGCATGAGTCAAAATGATACATTTTTCTTTTATGTCAAAAATCATTAGGATATCAAGTAAACATCATGTTCCTTGAAAACATTCAGTACATTTCCTGCCGTAAGTATATAAAAACTGAATTTCTGAGCAGTAATATTCATTGCTAAGAACTTCATTTGAACAACTGTGATTTTTTCATTATTTAGATTTTTTCGCTCCCTCAGATTCCAGATTTTCAAATATTGTCCTCTCCTAACAAACTGTGCATGAATGGAGAGATTATTAATTTATAAATTACCCAATGCTAATTAACGAACACAGAATGGAAGCCAAATTTCAAAACGCAGCTATAAAAAAAGTTTCTTCTGCTCGTTAAAGCGGCCTTATTTGATGAAAATAAAACACTACAAATATTCAATATTACTTTAGACTGACTGTTGTCTCTGTGAATCTGTTAAAGTGTAATATATTTCTGTGTTCAGCTGTATTGTCAGCATCATTATTCCGGTCTTCAGAGTCACATGATCTTCAGAAATCTTCACTAAAGTTTGCATTAAACTGATCAAAAGATGTCTATTTCAAGTAAACACTATTCTTCTGAACACTCTATTAATATGTGAAATATTGTGCAGCACAACTGTTTTCTTCACCTTCTCGAGCCACCATCACGCTGGCCACGGTGTCTGGGATACTGGTTCCCGCCGCCAGGAGCGTCATTCCCATCACTGTGTCCGGGATTCCCAGAGTCTCTCCTGAACACAAATATCAACATAACAGAGTTGAGAACAGAACATATATTTATCTGGAGTCCTTAAAGAGTTAAAGTGTTCTCATCATTTACTCGCCCTCGTGTTGTTTCTTTCTTCTGCTGAACACAGAAGAAGATATTCTGCAGAACGCTAAATAAAGCTGCATTCATTCATTCATCAAGAGAAAACGGTAAAAATGTATCATAACTGTTTTCTCTGAATATCTGTTAAAATGTCATTTATTTCTATGGTGCAAAGTTATTCTAAATGTTATTTTTGATCAGTGCAGCTTCGGTGAGCAGAAGAGACTCCTGTGTGAGTGAGGTCCTGGTCCTCAGGGTTCTTCTCTCAGTACCTGCTCATGTGAATCTGTGTGACCGTGAGCAGGATAATAATCCTATTATATGCAGCTGCATCACATGGTTTCTCAGGGACCCCGTGGGCTTCAGCCGAGCGTAATCCAGCACGGATCGAGCATCATAATCCTTCAGGATACAGCGCTGGTATTTCAGGAATGGAGCCGGGAGCATGTGACCCGTCTGTGTGTGACCCGCTCAAAACCCCACATCTGCAGTGAACTAATGTGATTCACAGACTCGGCATGACGCTCGATCGATGCTAAATAATCAATCAGATCGAACCAGACGTGCTGATAACAGCCGGGCAGCGTCTGCTAAACACATTTCAGAAACATGACTAACATGCAGGAGACAACTAACACCCACCACAGCGGTTTCTTCTGTCAAACTTCCAGACAGTATGAAACATTCTGAAAGGGCAAATCTGTCACAATAGATCAGGCCTGCGTGATGCACTGATGCTGAAGAACTGAGGTGAATGGACATGTAGATAAAGCCTTTCTAAACCTCCTGTTTAAACTAAATCTTTTTAAAAGCTAAGCAATATTTAAATTACATAATCAAGCAAAACCAGCCGCTATTGAAATCTTGTAATCGAACAAAACTGACAAACATTTGAATCTTGCTATCGAAAGAAAAAACAACCACCAATATTTAAATCTCAAAATCAAATATTAATATCTCATAATTAAATAACGAACATCATAGACAAAAAAAGCATGCCTTTCTGTAAAGCGGCTTTGAAGCTGTGTGTTTTGTGAAAAGCATTGCACAGACAGACTTGTATCTCCTGCTGCTCATCGGTCTGAGCGTGATGTTCGCAACACAAAAGCTGTGGGTTTGATCCCTTGCACTGAAGGGCACTGTGAGGACCAGACGAGTCAACAGAACAAACAGACGAGTGTGTGTTTACCGACGGCGGTGACCATCCACACCAGCACGTATGTGAAGCCGGAGATCCAGACGGCCGACATCAGGAAGGTCAACATGTAGCACTTCCTCCAGAAGCTTCTCCTGCAGTCGGGAACGGTCAGGAACAGCAGCACGATGATCGGCAGAGACAGAACCCACAGGATCCGCTTCAGATCGTGATCCGGCATCGTGAACACACTCTTCTGCTCTGAGAGAGAGAAACCAGCAAACCACCTTCAGCTTCAAACAGATGCTGCTTTTCTACTGAAATAGAGACTCGTTCGATTTCTATACTGCTCTTCACTTACAGAAGAGAAATAGACTCCAGGTTGTTGATGGCTTAGTAAACATTTGTTATTAAACTCTTTATACACATTGTTTACGTTAATAGGTATTATATAGAAAAATTCTGTTTTATTTATATATGCGTGTATGTTGTTTTGTTTTATACAGTACACACACACACACACACAAATACATACATTTTATCTCTATTTTTATTTAGGCATTTAAAACCATAAAGAATATATTTTTTGTAATTATTTTTATAGTATTGTTTTCACATCACCTGTACTTATCTAATTCATAGAATCTGAGCTTGTTCTATTTTGTGTATATTATTATTATTTATACTTCTATATTTATTTAGGTATTTAAAACCATAAAAAATATATTTGTGTAGTTTTATATGTATTTTATGTTTGTATTATATGTTATTGTATTATTAGTGGTTTTTTATTCCTATTTAATCAACAATATATGCATTAAATAATAATTTTATTTCTGGGTATTTTTAATTTAGATATTTAAAACCATAAAGACCATTTTTTATGTGAGCCTAAATGCATATAATTTTATTTTATTTGTATTTCTGCATTATTATTATTATTGGTAATAATATTTTTCTCACCATCATATTCTGTTATTTTATTTCTATTTATACATTGTTTGTTATATGCATTGAAATGTTTTGTTAGGTGGGATTCTTTGTAAGTACTACCAAAACTATATTTAGAAGACTTTAACAAAAAGACAGTTGGATGTTTTAGTGGCGTGATGCCGTACCGTCGGGTATCTCGTTCAGGCCGTGCAGGCTGAGGGACAGGTGGGAGTATCCCGAGTCGTCCTGAAAGATGCCGCTGTCGGCTCTGGAGCGGCGCTGGAGACGGAGGCAGCTGTCCTCGCTCCATCCCATCAACGGCTGCTGCTCGCCGCGCTCCTGAGAGCTCTTATTCAGACACCAGCAGCATGGGCTGAAGCGCTGCATCATGTACTCACTGATCTTCAGATCGAAACACAGCACACACACGTACACCCCGTACACCAGCAGGAGACATGCGCTGTCGTACCTGCACACACACACACACAGATCAGAGCCCAAACTTACAGAATATACATATGCACCGTTATAGAGATGATGGGCTTCCCAACCTGTAAGTCATGTTTGACATTTTCGAAGTGCAATCGTCATAAAGTAAGTTTGCAAGTTGTTGCTCCACAAAAGTGTGAGAAAGTAAAAAAAATATTTTATTTGACTTTTTTCAGAATTGTGAGAATACATTTTATTATTGCCAGAATATTTTTTTATATATTTCTGTATGATTTTTTGTAAGAAAAAACAAAGCAAATTTGAATAGAAAGGTCAGAATTGTGCAATATAATTGCAATTGTGAAAAAAACAACAACTAAAAAACATGCAAAATAAAAACTACACTTGCGAATCAACTTAGAAATGAAAAGTCAAAGTTAAAAAAATATTTTTAGTCTTTATTCTGTGGTGGAAACAAAAAAATAATAATTATTGCAGGCTGTAAACTCTGAATTCTAAGAAAAAGTTCATATCTCATAATAGACATCTTGCTAAAAATGATGTCATTTAGAGTGAGAGTCTGCGCAGTAGTGATTCGTTTAGAGCCAGAGTCTGCGCAGCAGGGATATGTTTGAATCCTGAGTCATCCCATTGGGATGTAGAGGTCAGAGTTTATGAGCCAGACTGCAGTCAGCCACCAGCTGATGAAAGGTTTTACTATGGCATTATTATAAACTGATTTGGGAGTTTGAGGCTCATAATCACGGCGAACTCACCAGTGAACTCTGTTATCTGAGATGATGGCGATGACTGCTGCGACGCTGATGGCGTACGCCATACAATCCCTGAACAACGGCCAGCAGGAGAGACGACCCACCTAAAACACACACACTTAGTGCATGAACAATGAGTGTGTGTGTGTATGTGAGCATATGTGTGTGTGTGTGTGTGTTTTCACACACTGCAGAGGTCAGCAGGCCACACGCAGCACAGATGCAGAGCAGGTTATAGACGGCCGATCCCATGATGGTGCTCACACCGATGTCACCCTTCGTCACAAACACACCTGAGCACACACACATCTGAGGTTACTCAACAACGGGATCCTAAGTCACGATTTCTACAGAGATTTTAATAACATCAGTTTAACTGTAAAACAGCTCCACAGAAGATCATACAGCAACATCAATCAACAGCTAAACTGAAAAAAGCTAATAATTATTAATTGTCTTGATTACCCAGAAACGCGGTGACGAGTTCTGGTGCTGAGCTTCCGGCGGCCATGAAAGTGGCTCCAGCAACGTCCGGCGAGAGTCCGAGACCTAAAACACATACAGATCCGTCAAATCCCATCAAACTCCAGCGCTGGAAAGAAAACACTCTTAAAAATAAAAGGAGCTTCAAAGGTTCTTTTTTTTTCTTTTTTCTAGTGACAGCCCATCCAATTTAAAAAGAGAATTAAATCAATCAGAGAAAACCAAGTCCTATCTGAATCTGCACTTGAAATGTCAGGCATCATATGTTAATAATAAGAAT
>JAUCMU010000036.1:13202538-13217935 GCA_032275025.1 Enteromius treurensis
TAGACTGATTTGTGAACAATGTTTGAGAGAAATGGTAATATTGTGTATCTGGAATGAATTTTAGATCTTTAAGTCCCTCTCATGAAAAATCGGAGCAGAAACAAAGGTGTTGTGTTTATATTTTTGTTGAGTATATATATATATATATAAATAAAATCAGTGATCAGATGAAGCCTTTTCATCTGCTGGACAAGAAAACAAATGAATAAAAAGTCAAGTTTCATTAAAAAGAAAGTTGCAAACACTGAACACAAACTCATGTGATGGTCTGAAGTGAATGGACTGTGATTTATGGCTCATCAGCGAGAGGGAAATGGAAACGAAGGACACCCGGAGCCATATGGGTCAGGGTTACACCATAAACACACAGATCTCCTGTAAAGATGACTGAAATACACAGTGACTGGGTTTCTAACAGCTGCCAATAAACCACTGAAACGCCTCTCATTCTTTCATCTCTCAGATCCTGTTATTAAAAGCCCAGCGATGATGTTTAAAGGGCCTCTGCGGTGTCGGATCAGCAGCGTTTGACATCTTCATGACGGAAGAGGAAGTGCTGCAGGAAGCCCTTAGAAAGCATCTGTGCAGAATAATCACACCAAACACACCAGAAACAGCACCATCCCGCTCAAGGACGCTCGTCAAACCAGCGGATTTAGCACAAATCAGGAGGAAGCATTAAAACTGTCATCTAAAGCAGAGCTCTCAATACTAGAAGGACCCATGTCACTGCAGCTGCATATTTTATATTTGTATTTGAAATAATCATATGATAATTTCTATTCGTTAAAGAAAAGAATCTGTGAATGAAGCACTTGATCTTGATGGATCATCAAATAAATGAATCAGTCCAACATTAGAAGTCCATAAGTCCAAAGTCCAAAGTCTATTATTATGTTTTTGTCAAAAATATTTTTTTTATTTGGATCTTAGATGATTCATAACAAATGAATGAATCACTCTGACATAAAAACATAATCTTCAGTTTCACAAAATTAGTCTTTTTACCTCACTGCAAATGTATTTTTGTTGCAAATTTAATAAAAAGTGTATGCAACCCTATTTTTATTTACCGATCTTGATGAACGCAAATCAAATGATCAGATGATTTAAATCAAATGAATGAATCAGAGTAAAAATTGATTTCCTGAAATCTAAGCTAAACTAAACTAAACAGCTCGTATGATAAAACTGAAATAAATTCTGACTGGTTGTGAAGTTGTCACACATCTGCTTCACACATTGCTTTAAATGATATTTATGTGCTAAGTTAGGCAATATTAAAACATCTGCATCCTAAAAAAACATCTAATTCATATTTAGAGTATCATATCAATCTCTACAGACACAGCATGGAGAATCAGTCCAGCTCAAACTATGTATTTAGCTCATTTAGGATCCTAAAATGGTTCCATGCTTGTCTAAATGAAAATGTCAGAAGTGATTTCCGAAGTGAACACACAGACCTGTGACCACGGCTTGCCCAGAACACGCATCTGAAGACAGACGAGAAGCAGAGCCCCGGCAGACAGCATCATGACACACACACACTCTCTGAGAGACTGCGTCGTCCTCCCAGAGCGCAGAACACACACACACACACACACACACTGAGTGCAGACGTGAAAGCTGAGCTGCTGGAGGAGGAACAGAATGAACAGAGAGAGAGAGATTCAGGATGACTGAGACAAAACACAACGCATGAAGCCACTTCTATAATCATATACCACAGTATTAATACTCCAAAGTAAATCATTTCACAAGTTCATAACTTGCAATATATATAGAGTTTTAAAAATAAAGAAGCGATGCCATAGAAGAAGCATTTTTGGTTTCACAAAGATCCATTCAGAACCATCTCTTTATATATATATATATAACACACACATAACATATATAGAGAGAGCAAATTTCATAACTATAAGTATATTATGTTATCAAAGTTTTTTCCTTTTATTTCATATTTTGAATTCCTTATAGACCTATATTTATATTTTAAAATAAAATTTAAATGTATAATACTTTGCTATTATTATGAATAAATTGTACATTTTATGTGTTTATTATTTTATTGATATTTATTTTTAAGTATATTTCTAAAGAAAATATATAAAATTCTGTGCTACATGCTCCAAAAACGTTAAAATGGTACGTGTCCAAAAATGTACAGTAAAGCTCATAATTACAAATCAGCTTTTAGACTTTCAGCAGCTGAAACCCTTTTAGACACACATCACGCCCTGTGTTAACACACCTGACACACAGAACAGCTCTGATATACACGAGAGACTGATCCTCAGGTCATGAGTTTAACAGACGCTTCTGGAAACCACAAAATCAACCCACCGTTAATAAGAGCAGAACTAAACATACAGAGCCACACACATGAGAGAATTATAAAACCTCTCGCAACTATCCAGAACACCCTAGCAACCATATAGCAACCTCCTGGAAACAATCTAGCAATTACAAAACAATGTAATTAAAACACACTCGCTGAACCTCGCGATACTCAGAGAGAAGATGAATCGTCTAAAACATGTTTATTGAATGCAATTAAAATACTTACAGAGCTTGGGTTAATGCAAAATAAATCCATCCGTTAGAAATATGATATTGCTTGCTAATCTAAAGTTTCGTATATTTCATGTGCTCAAAAAAATATGTTTTTCTTGCTTCTATGATGTATGAAATAAATTTGCCCTGCCTACATGCATACTCCATAACATAGAAAACATACAAGATTTCCAAGCTACTTTTCATGTCCCTCTGAGAAGCACATGAGACTTTATTGCTTTTATAAATATATTTTAGCAGGAGCCCAGTTTGAGATATTGTCTGAAAGTTTTCTCTCTCTGTGTTCTGTTGGGATTCCCTGCCGTATTTCATCTCACGTTAAAGACCATTTAGATCAGTGACGCTGTCGCACAGACAAAAGCCGTAACTCACCACATATACACTAATGCATGCGGCAGATGCTTTTATCCAAAAAGACTCACATTGCATTAAAGGCATACAGAATATTACATAAGTTGATGTATTCTCTGAACCACAGACCCACGACTCTGGTGTTGTCAGGAGCGCTGACATCAATCTTATATTATTTACTGCATATGGTGTTTTTCACAATGTGCATCCTTTTCAAAACAGCTTTACGAAAAAATAATGCAGTAACACTGTCTTACATTTCATCAGTTAGAATAAGCTAACTAACAATTAAAGAACAAATCTCTATAAGGTGTTTAAAGTGAAATAAATCATAACATACAGCCTGAATGTATGGAAGCAAGTTTCCACCATAAAATAAAAAAATAAAAAAGGTAATTGTGACTTTTCTTCTCTCAATACTGATATAAACAAGATTATAAAATGACATATAAAATATTACATTTCTTACTTCATATATGAATTCACAAAGTCAGATTCGTCAGACATACCTGCAATTACAAAAAAAAGTAAGAATTGTGAAATAAAAAGTGGGAATTAGCCTACAATACCCTTTTATTTGATTTATTCCATAGCAGAAAAAGAAAAACAGATTTGCAAGATTTAAGCTCAGAATTTAGAAAAAAAAATTCAGAATTGTAAGATAAAAATTTGCAATTTTTATCCTATGGAGAAACTAAGCTTCCAAAGAAATACAAATAAAAGATTTTACTAATTTTACAAATAAATCTGCTGTCATGGGGTATTTCAAGCAAATAATTTAGGTCACAGAGGTTCCAATGACAAAAAAAAAAAAGGTTTAGGAACTGCAGCTGTAAAGACACACACAAACACACACACGCACACACACAGACACAAACACACACACGCACACACACAGACACAAACACACACACGCACACACACAGACACACACACACACACGCACACACACAGACACACACACTGGCGTTGAGCCCCAGCTCAGTGCTCAGTGGGATTCCCTTCATAAAGGCTCTTTCTTTGCTTCAGTGTGTGAAACGGTGAAATTCCCTCTCAGCCTCGTCAGCTGCAGTTACACTTCTTCAGCTTTTACAACATGCCGAACTCTTTCAGGCCAGGAAATCCATCCTAAACACACGTTTGTTCATTACTGTATCAAGATTTACTAACTGAAAAATGTGCAAGCTCATGAAAAAAATATATGATGAAAGGTAAAACTTTTACAATAAGCTCCCATTTGTTGCATTTAAAGTATTAATTAACAAGAAGCTATGCATCTGTTATTAATCTTTGTTAGCATTAATTAATACAACTGGTCATTATTAGTTCTTGTCAGCTTAGGTCCATTATATAATATTTTGATTTTAATATTGTAAATGCTGAAATATTGTTTATTGTTATTTCATGTTAACTAAAGTAGTTTATTAATTAAATAAAACCATATTGGATAAAAAATTGTCTAAGGAAACTTATTTCCGCCACAAGATTAAAAAAACGTAAAAAGTAAAAAAATGAAAAGTCTAAAGAATTTAGAAAAGTTAGAATTGTGAAATGTGAAGTCAGAATCGCCAAATGTAAGGCAAGGCAAGTTTATTCATATAGCACATTTCATACACAATGGGGATTAAAGTTAGAATTGGGCTGTAAAATCAGAATAGAGACGTAAAGTTAGAACAGAGGTGTAAAGTTATCAGAATAGAAATGTAAAGTTAGAATTGAGGTGTAAAATCAGAATAGAGACGTAAAGTTAGAACAGAGGTGTAAAGTCAGGGTTGAGGTGTGAAGTCAGAATTGTGAAAAGTAAACATGTAATTGTGAGAAAAAATGTAGAACAGTGAGAAAGTGATGAAACTGAGGTTCATATCTGCTGAGTTTCAAATGCTCACTGAATCATGTTTTGGAAAAGTGTCCCTAAATCTGACCCAAACGGCCTTCCTGCCAACATCTCTGAATGTCAAGACTAATGCGGTGGATTTGGTGTGTGTAATCTTCATCCCGTCACAGATCCTCCTCATTACCCGAGGAAGAGATCTTAAAGCTCTGGATTTGTCGACTGATCTCCGTCAGCTTTCAGAGGAATTTAAAGCATCTGAGAGAAATGCCATAAAACAACCTACAGCGGAGGACTCGAGCCGGCGCTGCATTATTTAACCTTTGCAGACAGTGGCATTTGTGCAGCTTGTTATTGTGGCGTCTGTGTTACATCTTATTTCTGCAGGATTTATTGAAGTGACATGTCTGAAAAAAGCACAGCTGGACGACGGGCAGATTCTGGAGCGCTGGAAGCGTGGCTAATTCACTCACAAACACAAAAGATCCTCCGGCTCAGACAGCCGCCAACTGGTGTGCATCTGACAGTCTTTACATGCAGGATGTGGCTCCCGCTCTGAACTCTGGGTAATTAACGCTTGCATAGAGTTACAGATAGTAGAAGATCAGAAGAAAGGGCAGAACAATATATCTACCTGTAGAAGGGAAGAGCTTCAAAACAGAATCGCATGACTAAAATCTCTTCTCATGAAGCAATCATTGAGATAATATCGTTTTAGACACATTTTTGAATTAGACTTTATTTCTATAGCTTGTTTTCATTTAATTGTTCTCTTGTTTTTGTAATTTTCACTTCATAAAGGTGCAAAGACAAATGAAATTTGGCATATAGTTCACATAATAGACATTTTTAATATTTTACTTTCACATAATAGAAATATTTATTATGATTGTAGTTTTAGTCAACTATAATAACCCTGTATCCTACCTGAACAATAAGAAGCTTACATTTTTAATATGACAACTTTTATTTTTTAAAACATATCATTTGTTAGCATTAGTTGATGTATTAATTAACACGAATGAACAATGAACATTACATTTATTGCTCTCTTTAATAATCTTTGTTAATGTTAGTTCATAAAAATACAGTTCATTGTTTGTTCATGTTAGCTCAGTGCATTAATAATCATTTTAATAATGCATTAGTAATTGCTGAAATTAACATAAACTAATCCAAATAATTGCTGTAGAACTCATGTTAACTAAAGTGTTACTGGTTAATTAGTTAAAATATTTATTCATCTTTATTAACGTTAGTAAACATTTAGTTTTTTATAAATGAATACATATTATTACAAATTACCAAACATTTAAAAAAGTATTATTTTAAATGTTGAAATTAACTTTGAGTAACATCAATAAATACAGAAATTTAGTTTATTGCTAGTTCGTGTCAACTAACATCTTAACAAACAAAACCTTATTTATAGTGTTTTCCATTTAAAAAAAAGAAAAAAGAAATCCATTCATTAAGAAACAACCAGAGCACAAGAGCTGTGATGTTTGACTGATCTCTACTGCCCTCCACAGGACAAGCACAGCACTGCAGCGTAGTGTGCTACACATCAAACCATCTGCAGCACAGAAACATGCTACTCATTAATTAATGCAATTACTTTGCATATCCTTTAAATTTTAAATGTCTAAGAAGAATATGTCAAAAATCACACCTGGAAGCAGAATAGTGCTTAGAGGACCTAAAGCCTACCTGACAGCGTCCGGCCAAACACACAGACGTCCGGTTCTGTCCACACGGAGTCCCATCCATGACTCTGTCTGCCTGACGGACGTAGAAACGAAAGCCGACGGCCCGACAGTTGAGCTCACAGTCCTGATCGCTGGAAACTGATCAAACACAAGAATCAGCTCAACCACAACCACACACAACTTTGAACATTTGGGGGGGAAAAAGACAAATAATTTTTTTTATGCTCCCATGTAAATACTGCACTATTTTAACAATTTAATTCTTTGACATTTCTAATTAAACATGAACCACACACACAAAATGAGAAGTTTTATTTCCATATATCCTTGCATGAAATTTATAATTACATATGTGACTCTCAACCACGAAACAAGTCATATAAAAGTGATATAAATAATCTCCAAATTCCCGTACGGTTTGTTAGGAGAGGACAATATCTGAAAATCTGGAATCTGAGGGTGCAGAAAAATCATGATATTGAGCAAATCACCTTTAAACTTGTCCAAATGAAGTTCTTAGAAATGCATATTACCGATCAGAAATTAGGTTTTGACATATTTTTAATAGTAAATGTTTAACATCCAAATGTAGATAATTGTGACTCATACAGTGTATTGTTGGGTATTTCTACAAATACAGCTGTGCTCTGATGACTGAGACACAGATGATCTGAGAATTCAGTTTCCTGACAAAATAAAGTAATTTTACTTATAAACTGTCACTTTCAGATGAAAAAGTGATCATTCTTGCTGCAATTATTTGTCAATAGTTATTCAGTCCCAAAAGTCTGATATAATTTATAAGATAATTTTACTAAAAGTATTTTTGACACTAATATCACTCAATACATACTAGGTAAAAAAATAACCTGGTCATTAAAAAATTAAATTGAAATAAAATTAAAAATTAAAATCTCTTAAAATTTTTGTATTTTTTTTTCCTTTTTCTTTCTTTTTTTTAATTTTTTTTTTTTACAAATAAATAAAGGATTTTGAAGCATTTGCAAGTTTCGTTCCCTTAATAAAATTTTTATTTTATTTTTATTTTTTTTAGATGTCTGTAGTGATTCCTAGCAGCCACAAGAGGACAACAAAGACATGTGATGAAGGTGAAATAAACCAGGACAAGTCTGAAAAAGCAGTTCGATTCTGTGTTGAAAAAAAAATAGTTTGTCATGAAGACAAAAGGTTGGCGTGACTCCACTGTTAGCTCATCTACTGCCTGCGGATAGAAGAATAATCCACACAAACCGTAAACATAAGTGAACATGAATCAAACTCTGCCGCAGTTTCACGGTTCAGAAACCAGATCTGTTCAGCAGGATCGGACATGCTGTGAAACTCCACTGCAGCACACACTTACTCACTCAAATATGACTGTAACTTTAATTACAACATGATAATTAGAGCTAATTAACAACACATGGATGTTTCTCAGAACTCTGAGGAAATCTTAGCTCTGGGGTTAGTAAGATTTCACTCACCGTCATTAAAAGGCTCCCACTGATAGAGTCGACCCATGAAGGGCTGTGTGTCGAACCTGGAGCACTGCAGCTCTCTGATTGGTCTGCTGGGTGATGGACAGGCCTGTCAGTTCGCACACACACACACTGCTTTTAGTTTCACAATGGAAATCTTGCATCTCTTCAGCGTTTTCAAACAACATCCGTTTCCTTCAGATGCTGAAACTAAACAGTGCTGTAAAAAGTCTGCATTTTACTGCACGAGAAACCAGTTTCCAACTCCTGTTCATTTGCCACTACATGTCAACAATAAAAGAAGAAGTATCAGTACAATAGGTTGACATGTAGTTGCAAACTGACATACAGTCCACAAAATAAAGTGTGAGCTGATATTCAGCAGACAGACTACTAATACTGTTAAAGGGGTCATATGATGTCGCTAAAAAGAACATTATTTTGTGTATTTGGTGTAATGTAATGTGTTACTTATGGTAAGTAAAATGTTTAAATTGGACTATCGAAATGAAGTGTTAAAGAGATATTAGCAGTTATAAACAGATGTGTTTTCACCATGGTGTTGCAGATCTTGTACTGACTCGGGGCTCCGGGGCACGAGGTGTTTGGTAAAGGGCTGTAAGGTCGGCCCAGCACGGACGTCTGATAGCGAGTGTTTCTCTGATGTGTCCTGTAGCTCTGTCTTGGGATGTTTGGTGCTGATCGTCTCTGTTTGTGTGCTGTTTGGCTGGAATCTTTCAGTAGAGGTGTAGTGTATGGCATCCTGCCGTATCCGTACATCCCTGGACTGATGCGGCTACTGTTCAATCTCCTGCAACACATCCAGAAAATAGTAATTAGTCAGTAATTGTTTTGTAAACTACCTTTAATCGCTTGCTGCAGTGGATGTGGTGAAATCAAACAACTGTATGTTTGCACTATGTCTGTATTTTCTTCAGCACTGGAAGCTCTCGTCATCAAGTCTCTTTCTGAGCTCTGAAGGTGATGTCATACCTCCACCCGTATCTGCTGCTGCTCAGGCGTCTCTGGTCAGGTGTGCTCTGGGCCGGGGCTCTGTGTGACAGACAGACTCGGGTCTGTTCCTGAACACCTCCGCCGCAGGAGCGAGAACACTCAGCCCACGAACCCCACGAGCTCCACACCGCTCCTTCAGAACCAGCCTGCTGTGGATCAGACCGGATCTGATCACACCATGTGCAAAAAGAGGAAACAAAACAACATGTAGTTTGAGGTTTATCTGTCCGATGCATGAAAGCTGTGTTATTGTGGCAAATAGTTGACATCGGGTGCATTTTCTTTCAGAATCATCACTCGCTGATAGAAAGGAAAAGTTACATTTTATGAGAATAAGATCAAGAAAATCATATCATGCAAAGGTGTGACAGGAAATGTTACCCTATAGTCTACATTCTGACAATAATACAACTCTTGTCATTATAAACATTAAAACGTTTAAGTAACACACATTGCACATAACTCACATCATGTACATAAAGAAGAAACAAAATGACAGTTTGCCACTCAGACTGTCAATCAACAGCTGACGGCCAATCAGAGGGCAGAAGGCGTGACCTCTCTCAGCTGGACCCTAAAACTGAAAGCTGTGGTCATTCTTAGGGTCAGCGAGGGGTCAGACAGCTGGAGAGCATGTGTTCAGTCTCACTGTGACAGGAATGAGATGACACTCTTGGACCACGGCACATGTTCTCTCTGGAAACGTTTCATTTTTTCCACAAAAAATCCATGTGGTGACATTTTGAGTTCTGATGAATATTGTGTGAAATACTGCTCGTTAAAAAAACAGCAACGTGAAAAATAAGACGGACAGAATATACAGGAAAAAATTTCCAAGTCAAACACAGTATCAGTAATTTTCTCCATTTCAATGTATCTACCTGGTCAGTGACATATAAGCACCATTTGGACACTTGTTTAAACTAGAAAATAAAAAAACATGTAAAGTGTTTTCCTTTGTATTAGTTTTACCTGTCTCGTTGTCTGATGACACATGAAGATCGGCCACAGAACCACAGCCACACTGAAAACACAAGATTACAAGAGCTACTAACACGCGTGATGTTCACCAAGGCTGCATATACTTGATCAAATATACAGTAAAAAAATTTAAAACTATTGCTATTTTAAATCACATGTGCATATCTGTACTTTCAGCATCATTACTCCAGTCTTCAGTGTCACATGACCTTCAGAAATCATAATAATATACTGATTTGCTACTCAAACATTTCTGATTATTATCAATATTAGTTTTTTTTTTATTTTTAGAACTCACAAATGAATAGAAAGTTCATCTTTTGGTAAATTATAAATGTCTTTACAGTCACTTTTTAGCACTTTAAAGAGATCATATGATGCAATTTCAAGTTATCTTTCTCTTTGGAGTGTTACGAGCTGTTAGTGCAGAGATAAGATCCCTGAAGGAGCAAAGATTAAAATTTCAAAACCAAAGAGATATTCATTATAAAAGTTATGATTTGTCCACGCCCCTGTATGAGGACTGATTCCTGAAGCTGACAGAGACTAGAAAGAGAGGCAAGAACAGTCTGCTGCTGACGACTCACCACCTTTAAGATAGTGAGCTTTTCTTATTAAAAGAAGCTGCTGCTTACTATTCAAACGGGAGTTTTGAGCAGTGAAGGGTAGTGCTTGTTGTTTCTCCGATCACGAATGCAGACATGCTGTTATGTTTTCACCAAATATACAAAATAATGTTCTTTTTAGCAACATCATATGACTCCTATAAACAGCAGTGTATTCCACAGTAAAAAAATATTTCTCTGGTAACCAAAAATGTACGTCATTTGGCTACATAAACAGCAAATTAGTTTGAGGCAAACGCAAAGTTAACAGGGAGAATTGGTCCCCAACTAAAGTGTGACATGTTGAAAAGTTAAAAAGGGAAAGGATGCATTGAATACAGAAAACCAGAGCAGGGTGCAGTGCCACAGACTGTCCAGCAGAGGTCAGGTTTACTCAATAAGAGCGTACACACACTGATCTGACTGAGGATCCACATACACATCAGCTCAGTGACTCCATAAAGGCTTTCAATCTTTCGTTTGACATTTTTGCACTTTAAACATATTCAGTCGGATCAAAGGTCTCTGTGAGACTCATAACCATATAAACATTGACATTCCTCAATCCTGAGTCAGCCAATCAGAGCGAGTGTTAACCTGATGAGTGAATGTCTGACTCACGGGTAACCTGTCATCAGCTTCATTCTGGGGCTGGGTAACCTTTAACCCTTCTTTGTAGATAAGTGCTTGCTCGGAGAACGACACCTCCAGGTTAATGTCCGTCTCAGCGTCGACTCCGCCCCCTGCAGCGTCAAGCCCCACCCCATTACCTAGCCAAACAATAAACACACACAACATCATCTCACACACTGAAACAGGGGTAAACACAGAAACGCACAGGTAGAGTCCAGCATCTTGCATCACTCTTGGCTGATTAAACAGTTACCTAAATCAGGCTAGTCAAAGTCCAGCAATCACAGACGTCATTATTTGGCAGTCAGTGATAAGTTAACCTCTGCTCCCAAACACTGACTACAACTACAACCCCAGCAGCACAATCTGTGTGGAGGACTTTCAGCCGCTACTAAAGCCTGGCCACTTATAACAGGTGACCCCAGCCGATCTCACACCTGTAACGGAGAGAGTGCTGTATTTCACCCAGCTCTGAGCCTAAATCACTTTTAGTTTGAGTAACTCAGTAAACTCAACCAGCAATGGAATAAAAATATGATTAAAACTAGTG
Organism: Enteromius treurensis; assembly: GCA_032275025.1. NCBI lineage: Eukaryota > Metazoa > Chordata > Actinopteri > Cypriniformes > Cyprinidae > Enteromius > Enteromius treurensis. Next base: position 13,214,268 of record JAUCMU010000036.1, read on the forward strand.
CTGTCAAACTTAGCGCGCAAACAAATAAGAATTATTTCTCCAGTTTAACATGTTATAAATATTTAACGCAGGGGCGGAGTTTGGGTTGAGCACCTCATTCACAAATCATGCCATGTCTGAAAAAATCAATATACTTGAAGAATTCATATTTAATTGAGTGTTTGATAAATGTACCCAATTTCTGTATATTTTCTACTTGATGGCTCTACATTTTGTGTGTATATATATATATATATATATATATATATATATATATAAATATAGTTCATGTAAAAACATAACTTATTTTTCTTTTTACAGATACATACAAATATATTGTGTAAACAAACATGTGAGAGATGTTTTAAAACTACTTAAATATATTGATATATATATATATATATATATATATAAAATATCTTAATGTAAAGATCTATATCCTAGAGACTTCAGTGAGAAGTATTGGTATCAATAAACAAATATTAAAGATACACTGTCATTGTTTTCTGCATTCAAGAGACTGAAAGTGAAATTATTGTAACATAAAATTTTATTTAAAAACTTTTAATGGCAAGTATGATTAATTCAATTTAATTTCAGGGATTGTTTTTTTTTTTTTAAATTGAAAGCACTATTTCAAACCAATTCTAAAGCAGCCAATAGAATTAAATTTCTCTTTAACTTCTTTTTTTAATTCTCATCTTTTTGTTGTTGTTGTGGCATGTTTCTGGTAATCAAGCAGACTACTCATCCATAGATCAGATCATTGGACGCTCTTGTCAAAACTGATGTTATTAACTTTGTTAAACATGTTCTTATTTATCTGTTTAACAATGTACAGTGGGAAAGGTCAAAACCTGACAACCCAGGACTGATCACTAACCCAGGGTAAAGTATGGACACGGTAAAACATAAAACAAGATAACCCAGATAACCCAGCAGCTACGGTTAGGGACAGGTTTGGGGTTATGGGCAGGTGTAAGGGATGGGTCAACACTGTAATTATAAATGTAATTATTTGCATATAGGTATTTTTCTTTAAATATAAATACCTTGCAAAAACATGTAGCTAATGATTCATTTAAATCTCAGTACATCGTAACTAATATACCAATACAAGGTGGGACTATTAATACTGATATTAAAACATCAGAAATGCCATAAAACAGAATTCGCTGCATTACCCTAGCTCATGACACATACCCAGTTCTTCCACTTCCTGTTTATTGCTCCCACTTCTTTCTGTGGATCCAGCCTCATCCTGTCAGAAAAAGAGCACGAGAAACAAACCGTTAGCATGTGCAGTGAGTGAATCTCTCTCACACACACTCGTACTAAAGAGAGAGTGTGATGTTCTCTAAAGTCTGAGGCTCCTGGAGATCTCTCGGATTCTGCTTGTCTGAGCGACACTGATCATGCGAATCGGTCAGATGTGGCTGATGCTCTTCAGATGGTCTCAGATCAAGCCGAGGTTGTGTTCCCGAAGCTCTGCTCAGACTCTCAGTCTTCACGGTATGGTTTATTCAGGGCAGCATCGAGCAGAAAAATAAATCACAGCTCACAGCCGTCCTTAATAAACCCATCAATATGGCACAATAAATGACATCTGTGATGTGAAAGAACCCTTGGCTTTTACATGTTCTCAGTTATTCATTACACTGTGCTGAAATGTTTATTAAGAGGGCGACGCTGTTAACAGATGTGCTTAATGCACAGCTCCCATGTTATGACCATATCCAGTTTTGTGTCTAAATTCATCATTCGTATGTGTTTACATGAATCCTCAACGGAACGAATCATCCCACTGTGACATGATTGTATGGTGTTTATCATTAATTTGATTCACACTGGATGATGCTTTGTCTTTAATGTAACGTGATTATCCTGTGATCACTGCTAGCATGGACACTGATGTTTGCAAAACTCTCTGAACTGATTGCCTGGAAAAATTAAATAGCAGTAGTTTTTATCTATGGCTTGATTTAAACGGATGCCGGGTCAGTCTCGTACTTTACTCTGTGAAGCAGGTGGTGGTTTAAAGATCTCTCGGACGTCCGGGACGCTGTAGGGTTTGTTGCGCTTGCGCAGCGTCTGTTTGAGCGTCTCCACGCGTCTCTCCACGGCCGCCGCTTGTGTTCGGGTCAGAGTCGACAGCAGAAGGATGCTGTCCTCGCCGTCTAAAGCCGATTCGTCGAAGAGGGGTGCAAGCCCCGCCTCCATCAGCCACGCCTCCTCCTGCTCACCCTCTGAAGAACACAAACACAGACACCCATGACTCCGGAGCACAGCAGCAGCACACAATACACAGTATGGACCACAATTATCAAGTTTATGACAAACATCATCAGGATATTAAGTAAAGATCATGTACCCGTGACATTTTGTAACTTTGTATCAATCATAAACACATCAACAGTTAATTTCTGATTAGTAATATGCATTGCGTAGGACTTAAAAGATGATTTTCTCCATATTGCTTCCTCAGATTCCAGATTTTCAAATAGTTGTATCTTGCCTAAACATCGTCCTCCTCTCCTAACGAACCTTTTCCGGTAGCTTCACAATTCAGACACCCACAGAAGTGAAGGAAGTTACAGTTTGCCGCTCCTTTTGGGCCAAACAATTCCCGCTGATGTCACGACTGATCTCTGTCTGTGGTTTTATTGTAGGTTCTTCCTGTAAGTGTAGCCTATTGTTCTAACCCATGGAGGAACATAAAGCACCACACACAATGCCTTTGAGAAGTGTTCGGTTTCGAAAACCTAAATATGTTGAACACACTAAACACCGTGTTTACCGCTGGTACCGCAACTCATGACACATGAAGATCAAGAAATATCAGGGTATAAAAAGTAAAGCCCTCATAAGGCTATGGTTGAGTGTTGTAGTTGCACAAAGAAGTGAGCGATTTTATTTTTAAGTTTAAGCGTGAAGGTGAGTTGTATGTGCTGTATGTGCTGCAGTCTGATGTTTTGATCTTGCGTCAGCAGAAAACATGTTGGAAATGTAAAACCCATCAGTCGTCGCAGTGTAGTAGCAGCGCAAAATAAAGGAGCGAATGACTCAGCGCTTGTTTAAATTTTTTCTTTATATATATATATATATATACACACACATCTAATATATTCGTTTAATCCACATCAGAGACACAGTCTGTCAGTCTGACTAAACCCAGATGATTTATGGCGTTTAAAGCAGGTTTATTAAATAAAACTAAAACCATAAAAAATCTTGGGGGAAAAACATAAAAAACACCTTTTTTATTCTTTTATGCATTTAAATAAATAACATTATTCTAGCAGCATGATGATTATTATTACAGCTGAACTTCAGGATTTGTGTAGATTAATCAAATTTAAATGAATGTGAGACTCCTCATGGGATTAGTTTTAATGACAACATGGTTTGTCCAGTGTCCTCCACTAATATTGGCACCCTTGGTGAATCTGAGCGAAGGTGGCTGTGAAAGTAAATCTGCATTGTTTATCCTTTTGATCTTTTGTTAAAATGTTTTTAGAAAATTCTAAAAATAGGGAGAACAACTCAGTTATGAAATAAATGATTTTCTCCAATACATGTTGTACACCCAATTATTGCTTTGCCCTTCTCCCGAGATAACAGCTCTGAGTTTTCTCCTGTAACACCTGAAGAGTTTGGAGAACACCTGATAAGAGAAAAGAGACCATTCC
>JAUCMU010000036.1:13218035-13229775 GCA_032275025.1 Enteromius treurensis
TTTCTCCGATCACGAATGCAGACGTGCTGTTATGTTTACGAGGCGTGATGCAACACCACGTGTACAAAGACAGAACTAAGTCATGATTATCAGTAATTATGTTTTTTAGAACGATGAGCTTTCTACAAATCGACATGTTTCAGGAGGCGGGGATTAGAGGAGAAAATAATGTGTTTTTTGCATCTTAAACCACATAAACACATTACACCACATACACAAAATAATGTAATTTTTAGCAACATCTTATGACCCCTTTAATGCATCGATGAATAAAAGCATTGATTTCTTCTGTGTAAGTGTGAGTGAAATATGAAAACTCAATATAAACACTTGTTCCTCACCTGATGTTCAGAGCTGCTCTCATCCTGAAGACTGACTGCACCTGTACACACACACACACACCTGTGCATATCGTTAGATGTCACTCAAGTTCAAACTCATCTTGTACTCCTTTTAGACCTCAGCTGACCTCTGACCCCACCTGCTGACCTCTGGATTGGTTAAATGTGTCAGCTGCTGCCCTCAAGCGCATGAGAAGCGAGTAACGAGACATTCACAAAGTGTGATTTTACAGAAGTGAGATATAACAGGAGTTACTGACATCAAAGTACCAGAAAATCCATTGTTTCCTTCTTACAGTGTGATATGTTTAAGTACTGAGTAATATTAATTAACAACATGTACTTACTGCAGGATCAGAGCTTGTTGCGTGTCAAACCAAAAATTATTCAGACACTCAAATTCATTCACATAAATGAAGATAGCAAAATAAAGTAAACGGTGACATGTTATATTCAAAGAATGCAAGCAAAAATGATTGAGACACTTTGACCTGAGCATGTTTTAATACCCAGTGTTTTTTCTTTTTCCACCACAGACTGAACTAAATGAAGCATCGCTTGGTAATTGGTCTAGTTAAATTGGTATTACCTAATTGTGTTCTTAAAATGAACATCTGAGAGCTCTTTAACCCAACCCATGACAGACCTTACAAAGCTATTATCAAGACATTATCAAGATGACTTTGTTCTGACAGTTTAACTCTGAGCTCTTCTCATATTTAATTGCCTTTTCTAAACTATAGCCAATAAACTGTGATAATGTGAGAAATGTTGAAGGTGTCTAAATACATTTTGGTTTGACTGTAATTTATATATTGTAGTCAAGTGGAACTAAAAAATAAATACAGAAAAAATCAAAGTTGTCCTAACGCATTTCGGCTTTAAAGTTTTAGGAAAATTTAGGTCAAAGGTTTTGATCCACTTCAAATGCTGACAAGTGTACCATAGTAAAATTAAAAATATAGAAGTGCATTAATAGTGCGGTACCCGTTGAGCTCCAGCTGTTCTAATGGAGAACGCGTTGATTGATCGCGACGCGTCCTGACGCGCGTAATCCAGCGCCTTCATTAATAATCCAGCAGCTCGCGCGTCCCTCATTAGCAATAATCTCCATCATTGACCTTCAGTCTGTTCGGATACGATGTTTCCACCCCAGTAAAACTTTCTCCGTCAGTCAGACATCCGACCAAGCGCTCAGAGATGTGTGTGTGTGTGTGTGTGTGTGTGTGTGAGAGAGAGAGAGAGAGAGAGAGCTTCAGTAAACGCAGGACGCTGAATCAGCGCGTGACAAACGAAGGATTCAAAAGTATCTGCAAAATAAAATAGATTTCAGAACCTGTTTAATTACATGCAGCTCCTTAAAAGATAATCATAACTAAAATATAGATCAGATACGGTTATTTTAAATAAATAATGCTATATACTACACTTATGTTTTCTGAAGTTTAAACTGCTCTTTTCTTTGACATGTTGTTTTGAATTCTCACCTTATATATTATAGGCCTATATATATATATATACATATATATTTGAACACTTACCATACATATATAATCAAAAATATATCATGTTTGTTGTGATTTCATACTTTGCCTCTTGTTGGTCTCAAATACGCATCTTTTTGCCTCAAAATAAAATGTTTTTATTTTAAGTATCAATTTGTCACAGATTTGCAGTTTAACAGCTTTAATGATATTTGGGAAGGATTCCTGTGTGATAGCACCTCTATCAGCAACTTAATTGTTTTCATGAAAAAATGTATATATATATATCTTTTTTTTTTTTTTTTCATTTTTAATGTGATTATTTTTTTAAATTAAAACTGCTGAACAAATAAAGTAAGGCATCTAAAGCCCATACATGAAAAAAAATTAAAAAATTAATAAAAAAATTAGCTGCACAAATATGGGCCATCCTAAAAATAGTAAGATAATAAAAATAAACTAAACAATTAATACAATAAAAACAAAAAAAACAAAAATGCTGAACAAATAAAGTAGGCCTCTAAAGTCTGTTCCAGCCTAATTAATGATTATTTAATCGTTTAAATACAGATGAACAACATTTTGATGCCAAATTGAGGTCAATCCAACTTTTTTTACTTTTCTGTTTTTAATTGTCAGTTAAATACAAAACATACATAAATCAGTTCTTGTGAAAGACCATATGGTTTGATTTGGACATTCAATATGAGGAAGTGACAGGAATGCAAGACAGAATGAACAGAAGATCTGAAACACACACACACACACACCCCAAACACAAACACATCTTCTACACAACCTTGATTTAATCCAGTGTCTGGAGTCAAAACTCAAGCTAATATGCAGGGTCATCTCCCATGAATCACACCATAAACCGCTTCAGCGCTCTGATTTCTCCTCCAGACACAGTTTGATGAGATTCTTCAGCTAGTCAAACTCTTGACATGTTTAAAGGTGTTAACTGAATAATGTTAGATCAACTGAATTAAAAATATAATAGTTCAAACGTAAATTAAAATTAACCTGCTGAACACAGTCAGGCCTCCGAAGTCCATATTTCCAACCTAAAATAATAGAATAATTCAAATAAAATGTTAAAATAATAAGATTGGGCATAAAATATAATAAAATAAAACTGCTGAACAATGAAAGGCCCATAAAGTCAATTCCAAGATAAATAATAGAAATAATAAAAAAGACCATGAATGGGCAAAATAAAAAATAATTCCTCTACAGTCTGATTTCTCTTTCAGCTTAACTACTACAGTATCATGGCAGAGCGAGAGTTGGAGAAGAATCTTCATCTTGAACGCCTCGGTCACCTGAAGGACACAGCGCTGAGGAGCTGCACCTGTGTGGAGTGTGTTTGATCAGGAGCACCAGTAGTTCCCTCAGTAGTGAGCAGAACCAGGCTGCTGGACATTCAGAGCTTAGTCTGTGTTCTGGCGTGTGATTGGCCGTGGAGCCGCTGGAGGCTGGTCTGTCTGAAGGCCTTTCTGTCTCTCATCTCCAAAACACAGTCCCTCACTATCTCACTGAAGAGAGACGGCCAGAGCTTCTGCAGAGCGTCTGCCTTCACGCACTGAGAGGAGGCTCGCTGGATCAGACCTCGCAGATACTGCTGCACCATCACAGAGCGCTCCGAACCGGCGCCGGCCTCCTGACACACACATCAGAGACACACACACACACACGAGTTACATACTCACTAACATTTAGGAGTCTTTCAACAGGAACAATTTTGATGTTTTTAAAGAATCTCCCTCTGCTCACCAAACCTGCCTTCTTATCGCTTTTGATCATTTTAAAGCATCTTTGATAAATAAATAGCACGTTAGGCACCGGATCCTCCTGTTAACACTACTGGGAAAGGGCATCTCAGGAACTGCACTTCAGTGGTTTGAGTCTTATCGCTCAGACAAATCCTTCAAGGTATCTTGAAGAGGGGAGGTGTCCAAGTCACAACATCTAGCTACTGGGGTGCCTCAGGGCTCGGTTCTTGGACCACTTCTCTTCTCTGTCTACAGTTAGACACATCAACCCTAATTCCTTCAAAAACAGTCAGAAACCTTGGAGTGATTGATGATCAGATGAATTTCTCAGAGCACTTTGATAAAACGTCCCACTCCTGCTGATCTGCTTTATACAATATTAGGAAAATCATCTTTCTTTCGGAACATGCTTCACAGCTCTTTGTTCAAGCTCTTGTAACGGACTATTATTAATGCTCTCTCTGACAGGTCTTCCAGCCAGTTCCATCAAACCTCTACAGTTAATCCAGGATCTTGTTCATCCCAAAGAGCCACAAAATCACTCTCACAGACTTTTACATTAAACGTTCTCTCCTGCTGGAATGACCTGCCCAACTTAATCTGAGTCCTCCTTAAGCATCTTCAGGAGTCAGCTAAGCACTCTATTTTAATTCTATTCTTTAAAAAAACGTGTCTCTTTTAGATTTTTTTACACTCCGTTCATTTACTGCTTTTTTTCTTTAAAAAAAGAAAATTCTTTGCATTGAATAAATGCAGGTTTGGTGAGCAGAAGATAATTCTTAAAAAAAAGGAAAAATGGATTACATTTTGTTCTAAGAATGAAAACATTATTTTGAAGCCTTCATTTCAAAATGTTGAAAGCGTTTGATTGGTAGTGTAGTGCATGTATAGTGTGTCTGACCTCAGGGCCGTCGGAGAGTCTGCTGGGATAGTTGAAGAGCGCTCGGCTCAAAGTGTCTCCCAGCTGTTTGCCGTTCTCCTTCAGGTCCTCTGGACTCTGACCACTTCTGCGCCCGCGTCCATCCAGCAGGAACTGTAGCTGCCGCTTCCTACAGTGAGATGGACAGAACTGACCGATGCCCTGAACACATCTGAGCCAAAAACTGACCGCTGCTCATTACTGTGTGACGTTTGATTTGGGACGGAAACCATATGGACATGAATTACAGATTAATTAAGGCCTCGGAAGCTCATGCCAACTTCAAATGATACAAAAACTAAACTTAAACTAAATTAAAACTCAGGCTAAAAAAATAATAATAAAATGAATGAAAAAAAATGTATAAATTGATTAATTTAAGGAATGGTAAAAAAATAAATAAACAATGATATACAATTTTTAAAAACAAATTAAAGTAAAAATCTAGAAATCAGACTTTTTAAAGTCTCTCAGGGGCTCATGGCTGCAGCAGACACATGAACAGAGCAAGAAAAAAACTATCAATCCTGGAGCACTGAAATAATCCTGGACACACACACACACACACACTCGAGGATGGCAGCTGCTGTGGACATGCACTGGCATGTCATCACAGACACTCACACACAGGAATGTCACAGGTAGTGGATCTCTCTCTCACACACACACACACACCTGGACTCCTCCAGCAGCAGCAGCAGACGGCAGCGGGGTGTTTCTGTAGCAGCGACGTGACCCAGAGCACCGAACATCCGCTCCGAGGCCATGATCTCATTCAATGTGACCTGAAACACACAAACATCATCACACACTCACAAACACACATCATACACACACACACACACACACACACACACCTCTGTGCCGTTAATCTTCTGCAGGTTGAGGTGCTGCAGTCTGTAGATGAGGAAGGATCTCCAGAGCGTCAGTCTCACCACCGGATTACCCTCTGGATGAACAGAGATCTGGTCCAGACGCCGCACCTGAGCCAGAGCCGCCAGCTGAGGCAGGTGAGTGATGCTCGTCTCCATGAACATCAGGTGCTGCGCAGACAGGTGTCATACAACCATCACCATTCATTCACACGCATGAGTCATTAAGAAACTGTCTTCGTGAGTCATTGAATCATTAACTCACTCAATTTGTTCAAAACATGGATTCATTCAGAAACAAAGGGAGTGATCATCTTCATGCGTGACTCACTGAATCATTGACTCACTCAATTCATTCACATGACAAATGAAGTTGACAAATGAAATCACTGACTGACTCAATTTAACCATTCACTCAGAAACAAATCGACGTTTTTTATGAATGAATCACTGACTCGCTCAATTCATTCAAACACAGTAGTGAATCACTGATGTTCAGACTGTGACTGAACTATTTTAATTTGCAAAATTTAAGACAACAGATTGTTTGTACGAACCTTTGTACGTTCCCTGACTTGATTTGATTTAAGTCGGATTAAGCGATAGCAATTCTGTCTGTGACCACAACACTTAATCAGAAAAGCAATTCTTCAGGAAGTGTTATAAACCACTTGAGGAGCTCACCGTGAGGTTTGGGAACTTGAGGCGGATACGCAGGAACATGGGGATGATGGTGTCGAACTGGATGTATCTGAAGGCGACGGCAGTGACGCTCGCGGCCGTCTGAACACCCCAGCAGCGCTCCAGGGTCTCCAGGGCCCCGGGGCCGAACAGGCGCAGCGTCTCTCCGTCCAGCTCCGCCAGGTGAGTGTCAGACATGGACAGACTCTGAACGCCGATGCCGCTGCCGACACAAACACACTCCTCCGATGACTCCCAGTAACCCAACATTTCCAGTCATTGATCATATTTGCAACAAGCTTTGGTCTCAGGGGCTTTTACCCACTCTGCTCTTTAATAAATATATCTAGAATATTGCAGGCCATACATATCTGCGTACTTGTTTTTAAGTTCTTTATTTGAGTAAATATTTAGACATGATTAAACACTAGATTTTTAAATGAGAAATTAAAAAAGTTAACTTGCATACTTTTTTAACGATACTTGCCAATGAATGCAAGCAAATACTGAATTCAAAAGTTTAAAATGGCATTAAGCTTTTTATCCCCTTTTATCTAGAGTACATACACATGAACTGATATCGAATCGATTGATATTTTTATGAGCCAGTCGGTCGAAATCAAACGCAGCCTCTGCACAGGACTGTGTGAATGACTTCAACATGTCTGGACAGAGACTCTGGCACGATGAGATCCACGGCGTCTGTCGTCCAGATCTGATACAGTTACTGCACAGACTTCTACTGTTTTATATGTAGCTAATTCTAAATATTACAATCAAACCCTAACAGAAAACCTCTACATTGTTTCATTTGCACACAAACTGAATTTGCATACTAGATTACAGATGAGAAATAATGACTTGTACATGTTGCCATTCAAAAGTTTGGGTCAGTCAAATAAATGCTGTTCTTTTAAGCTTTCTATTCATCTGTGAATCCTGAAAAACAAAACGTGCCACGGTTTCCACAAAAATATTGTGCAGCACAAATGATTTCATCACTGATAATAATCAGAAGTGTGTGTTGAGCAGTGAATCAGTGTATTATGATGATTTCTGAAGATCATGTGACTCTGAAGACTGGAGTAATGATGCTGAACATCACAGAAATACACTCTAACACAGATTCACACAGAAAACAGCTGATTTACATTAGAATAATATTTCACATTTTTTACTGTAATTTTTGATTAAATAAATGCAGCCTCAGAGAGCAGAAGAGAGATCTTAGTGACCCCAAACATTTGAACAGAAGAGACACTACAGGTGTGTATGAGTTTAAACATGACTGGCATTATTCCATGAAACAGTCCGAAATATTAAAACAAAGCAAATAAACCTCACAATAATTGACTCACACATCTCACCTTTCCAAACAAAATGAGTGTTTTTCTGACTGACGGCTGAATCAGCGTCACAAACACAAAGCGTGGTCAGTCAGCAGCGTTTCCAGTGCGCTGGTAATTATAATTGGAGTGATTTGGTTTTGAGAGATTTAATTTTGAGAGGTTAATTCAGCGGGGAATAATGCGTTTTTAATGAACACTCTTGATGAGAAGCACGCGTAATTCTCTTCCCACCACATACATACAGAAACACTCGCTTCCCACGCGCAGACTCTTCATTTAACAGACTCTTTTTACAAAAAGAGACGCCAAGAATCAGATCTGTCTGCTGTGGATCACCGAGATGCTTTTAGCAAGTATTAAAAACACACAAAAGTGAAATTGTATGTCTTATTCCAGTCTATCAATCAAACCTCTTCTCTTGATAAAACTGATGTTGATTATAACATACAATAAAACTCTTACATAGAACATAGAAATATAAGTTTAAAATAAATCAACTATTCTAAACCAATCATAATCAATCATAAAACAATAATAAAAAACTCTTAATAATAATGAATAAGTTATTATTAATAAATCCTCACAATTTAAACAAAATAAGTCTCACTGATAAAATAAATCAATCCTTCAAAAACAATTACAACAAAACATTTTGTAATAATTAATCAAATCATTAATTATAAAATGCAACTAAATATTTTCAAAATAAAAAAGACTGTAGTAATTATATACAAATAATTATATAAATTGAAATAAATGACAAAATTGTAAATTTATTAAAGAAGAGTAATAAATGGAATAAAATGAAATGAAGTAAATCACTTGCAACCATAGCAACGAGGCTGCATCCCTATTGGTTGATTATCTGAACAAAGAACTAAAATTTAACACTGCTAATAATCCGAACAAACGAACCAACTAATAAACTAATTACTGGAACATGAACACTAATTCTGAAACTTCTGTGTGTGAAACAGTAAGTACAGTACTGTGAGTGAAGCTGTCAGTGTACCTGGAGTCTCTGGGGCTGTTTGGTCGACTGGACGATCGTAACCTGCTCTCATTTCCTCCAGCTGAGACTGTGAGAGGACTCAAGCGCCTGTGACAGAGATGCAGAGCGGTCAAACACACACACACACACACACTAACAGAACAAGACACACTTACAAACACACACACCTGGGCTCATCTGGGGATGTCTCCTGAGCATTGCCATTGGTCTGGGCGGGGCTGTGGGCGGGGCTGTTGTCTGGACTGGCGTCTTCCTTTGTGCCATTCTGGGCAGGAAGTTCGAGGCAGGCCTTTAGCCCCTCCCACTGCTGCGCTGCGTTCTGGATTGCCAGCCGACGTCTCTCCTGCCACGAAAACATCCGTCAGATCCTTCCAGGACTCGGTCAAACTACAGCTCATCAGTTTTCACTAACAATTATTGAAATTATTTAAAAAAGGTCAAATTAAAATACATAACTTATACATTTTTTTTAAGTTTTAAATCTAAATGAAGTAAAATAATTTAAAATTAATTTACAAATTATTAAAAATAAAAATAATGCAAATAAAAATAATTTTTTTGCAAATTTAAATGATTTTAAAATAAAACAAAAAAAATTACAATGACAAAAATGTCAAATTAAAATATAGGATTTGAAAATAAAACAACCTAATGAAAAAAAAAACTTACTAAAAACTAAATGATAACTTGTAGAATTAAAATAAATAAATGATTTTTTAAAAATAAAAACTATTAAAACAAATAAATTACTAAATATACGTTACAAATAAGCAACATCAGAGCTGTGAACATATGAATGTGCTGTAAAATTATTAAAATATGAACTCGATTTGCAGTTTTGATGAGAATATCTCATCTGGAATGTCACTGAACAGTTATATATTCATAATCACAGCCTGATGGGATTCAGATCAATAATGTTCTGGTGAAAGAGTTGTTTTTTATGCTCTTGAACTTCAGTTGCTCCTCGAGAATAAAGACTGGAACTGAATGTGTCACCCAGATGTCAGAGCTCATCCAAACACTTTTAATTGGTTCCCTCCAGATGTCTGGATGAGCTGCATATCCCATCATGCACCGGGGCAACATCTGATGCTACCCACAAACAGTGTTACAGGTGATGAGTGTGTGTGTGTGTTGAATTAATCCAACGTCCAGAAGTGGGGTTAGTTCTCCTCTGAACTGAGCTGATTTATCAGTGTGTTTGTACCTTGTGCGCCGCCTGCTTGTGACTCTCTTTCTTCTTCTCATCCTCCTTTCTTGTCGAAACACTCGCCGTGCGTCTCTCCTCCTCCTGGACAAAAGAAGCAGAGCGTCAGGATGCACTTAACACACACACAGCAGAGGATCACACAGAGGCATTTATGAAGTGTGTGTGTGTGTGTGTGAGAGAGAGAGAGGATTATTTTCAGATGATTTGCTATTCTGCCAGCTGTTGGTTTCCCAGCATGCACTGCAACAGACGGCTGGTACAGGATCATTTAAAGAGAGATGGAGATCAGGCTACACACTCGCTGACGTTTACATAAAAGAATGACGCACGGCCAGAAGTTTGTTAAATGTTTGATAATGCTAGCCATGTATTATCCCGATTATACCATAGTAACTAGCATAGGTAAGATAACATTGACTTGATTATTGAGAGAGAGATGACAGCTGTGTTTGTGTGAATGACCTCTGGCTGTGCATCTCTCTACAAACAATGAAGCTGTGAGTTTACAGTGATTTTACTCCTTGTTGCTGATCTATATATTGTAGCAATTCAGTATCTAAGCTATTTTATTAAAGTTGTCCTGACTATGAATTTCTGTGCTCCTGAATGTTTCTGTGTGTGCACAGCATGATCTTCTGTGTGTGTGTGTGTTTGTGTGTGTCAATGAAGGCAGTGCATTAATACAGAACAGTAATACCTGTACATTATAGTTTTAATTCATACCTTCCAGCCAATCAGAATTAACCATTCAGACAGCACATGGTATAATAATAAATGAGTAACTATGTAAAACAGCCTTTCATATGACAGGTGTACTATTAATCAAACTACGACATTTCTCTCTTCATGCAGTTTTGAGCATGTTTGATCAGCTGATCCTGGAGCTGAATATAAATCATCACATTACAGGCCGAGCTCAGATCAGTGTTTTATGAGCTATTATTCCAGGATGTGTTTGGGGTTATTGACTGACGAGGAATTCTTTCGAGATGAGCTGTGTTTATTTCTGTCAAATACCTGATTATTATATGTTCAGATAAACAGCTCTCAGTGTCTGAACTCACTTGCTGTAATAAACGCGTTTAACATCATAAACACAATCCAGTAAGAATATTTTTAGCTGGCCCAGTTCAAATCATCTCTCCACTCATGTCTGGTTTGTTAGGAGAGGGCAATATCTGTCTGAGATACAACTATTAGAAAAAAAAAACTAAATTTTGAGAAAATGGGTTAGAGTGGGTTAAAGTTGTTCAAATGAAGTTCTTAGCAAGGCTTTTTACTGATCAGAAATTAAGCTGTGCATCTCCTTGTATCATCACATTGATCAGAACCTATGAAATGTATTTGATCAATGAGCTCAGCCCTGTTCTGAATCAGTTCAGCTCTCTACATCGCAGCAGTGAAATGTACTTCGTTAGAACAAAGCAAGGCATGATGACTGAAGTGTTGAAGTGTAATAGCTCACTGTGACGCGCTTCATGTCGAGCAGCTGAAGGTGTGGAGAGCAGCGGAGGAGAGTCTGTCTGTAGCATGACTCCAGCGCCACGGGATTCCCATCAACCCTCAGCTCACTCAGAGAGCGGCAGTGCCACAGACAGGCCAGCGCATCCAACCTGCCCCAGAAACACCATCAGCTTCATTCATACAGTACAGACTGGTTCAAGGCAGCTCCACAGTAATAAACAGGAAAGGTGGCATGTTACTTCCCTCCGTATGGAAGCCTGCTTCTGCCAGGAAATCAACCGTAACCACTTTTCAATCACAAAAACATTTTGTGATTCAGACATAAACTCAGAACTTAGAGATTAAAAAAACATGAAATTTTGAGAAAACTCTTAATCACATGAGAACTGAGAAATGAAAAAAATACATTCTGAATTATGAGATATTCACTCTGAATTGATATGAACTCATAAAAACACGCAAAATTAAAAAGCATAACTGAGATAAGAACAATTGCAAAAAAAATGAATGAACTGTATGATAAAAAGTTGCAATTGCCTTTTTCATTCTTTTCACATGTCTCCATGTTTTCTGGGGTCTCTCTCTTCATAGGTGTAATGGTGTTTCTACTGTACAGACTGTATGTGGTATTGT
>JAUCMU010000036.1:13239261-13249615 GCA_032275025.1 Enteromius treurensis
GAGAGAGTGTTTGTGAGAGAGAGAGAGAGAGAGAGTGTGTTTGTGTGTGTGAGAGAGAGTCACACACACTTACACACACACACACATTGTCTCTCTCTCATACACACACACCTGTTCTTTCCGAGCAGCAACACACGCAGCGAGGTGAGGGCGGAGACTCCAGACATGTCAATCAGGCGGTTGTCATAGAGATCAAGGATCACGAGGCGCTGCAGGTGAAGCAGGTCCTGCAGATGTGAGATGAGGTTGTGCTGCAGGTTCAGGAGACGCAGATTCTCCGCCGCGTCCAGATGAGGGACGTTCGTCAGGCTGCGCCTGCAGGACACAGATCACAGACCAGCTCGTCTTAATCAGCTGCCTTTCACACGATTAATTACACTGCATCTGATAAACGACTCTGGCTTCAGAAACACTCTCCTGCCACCTGCTGGTCTGACTGTGTTCAATCATACACTGATCACACGCAAAAACACACCTACACATTTAAAAAAAAATTGTTTTATTTGTTTTTGAATTTTATTTGTTTTTTCAAAATACTGCTTAAATAGAGTGTTAAACACTGTTTAAAAATCATATGTTCTATGCAGTTGCTAGGGTGTTCTGAGTGGTTGCTAGGTGTTTTTTAAATGAATGGGATACCGGTCCAGATCCAGTCTCTCCAGGCAGGAAGTGATGTCATCTCTGAAGCTGAAGGCAGACAGGAAACATGGGAGAGAACTGTCACGCAAACTTCCTGTGTCACCTGAAGAAGAGCCGTTATGATGAGAGTTCAAATAATAGTAGTGCAGAAAAGCACAGACACCAATAACTTCATTCACTCACTCACTCACTCACTCACTCATTAATTCCTTTTTATGACAGTGTGATTTTTCTGAACATAACAATCATGCTAAGACTATTATAAAAAGCTAAAACTAAAACCATAAAAAAACATTTGAATTACTTGAAATAAAAATAAATTTAAACTGAAATAAAATAACATTTCTTAATTTAATTTAGTTTAACTTGTCGCACTAAAATAACTAAATAAAATGAATAAGAAATACACAAAGACACAAGAAAATTACTAAAAATAAAAACTAATAAAAAATATCAGTGATGTTAAAATTCCCTGCTTTGTATTAAAGTTCCCTAGTGTTGGAGATCTGAATTTGAAGTCTCGATGTGCATTCGATAGAATTTAAGAAACTAAATGATATGGTAATATGTTATTGTGGTGAGACTGTGAACACAGGAGGCTCGTGTGAGTGTGTGTTTAGCATCTCACCGCGTGTGTGAGCGCGAGCTGCTTTGGGCCCTGCGCTGTGAGGGGCCCTTTTCACACGGTACGCCTGCGGCCCCTGATCCACCACCATCCCCACGGGAAGAGCCACAGGAAGAGAGAAAACACAGCGATCCGGAGCCGACAACTCGGCATCATGGGACAGAAGAGAAGAGCGCTGCGGCCGGAGACGAGCATCTGACCAACACACACACACAATAACAGACAGAAGCAGATTAGTGCTGTTTATACATGGAGAAACTATAAAAGATGCATAAAGGTCAACTGTATTTAATCAAATTGCCAAAAGCACTCTAAAGAACCACTGCTACGTAATAAAAGCAGACGATCTCCAGACAGAGCAGTATTAGATAGAGATGAGAGTGTTTTGTACCGGTTCTGGACAGGTTTGGTTTGACGGAGTCCACATTCAGTGCTTTCTGCAGATCATGTGATAACCTCAGATCAAGCTGACAAAAGAATAAAGCCACAGAGTTTAAGTTATTTTTCAGTTTGGAAGAATCAAAGGTCTGGGGTCAGTATAATTTTTGGAAAGAAAATCAATATTTTTATTTATTAAAGATGCATTAAATTGATCAAAAGTGACAGTCAAGATATTTATAATGTTACAAATGTTTCCCATTTCAGATAAAATGTGTTCTTTTGAACGTTCTGTTCATCTGTGAATCCTGAAGAATAAAAGGTATGTCCAAAAAAAACTGAAATGAAAACATCACAATTGCCTTTTACTTTTTATTGGAGTCCACTGTATGTTTAGTTATTATAGATAATGTGCCACTGTTCTTCAGAAAAGAAAAAACGTCTCTGTATGAGGGACAAAGATGCTGTTTATAGAGTCGTGAGATAAAGCTGAAAGTACCTGAAGATGAATGCTAACCTTAAGAAATGAAAGCATTTAAATACCTGTGAAGGAAAAAGCTCTGTCTGTAATTATAATCTATACAGTAAGATTCAAACATTGAACCACTTAACATGAACAGAACTCCCTGTGCTCAGAACATAACCCCTTATTCATGAGATGAAACGAGAAAGAATAGAGAGCAGCTAGACATGAAAGCCAGATATAATCAGATTAGAGAGACCATGCGATTACTCTTATTATATTTCATTTTACATACTATAGAAGCCATAAAAAAAATATAAATATAAGTAATTGTGACTTTTCACCTCATAAATTCAGACTTTTTCTCCTGCAATTTCTTTAAAAACTTTTTTTTTGAATTTACAAGTTATTACAATTCTGTCGTTTTCTCAAAATTCTACATTTAAATCATGCTATCCTGAGAAACACTGAATACTTTTAAAATACTTTTAGAAGTAAAATGTATAAGTAGCAAGGGTATATTTCTAGCAATAGACAACAATAAATTATAAGGGTCAAAATAACCCATTTTTCACAAATCATTAGGATATTAAGTAAAGATCATCTTCCATGAAGATATTTATTAAATTTCTCAACCATAAATATCTCAAAAACTTCATTATGCATTGATAAGAACTTCATTTGAACAACTTTAAATGTGATTTTTTTGCACCCTCACATTCAAATTTTCAAATAGTTGCATCTCAGACAGATATTATCCAATGGAAAACTTAAACTAAGGTTTCAGATGATTTGTAAATCTCAGTTTAAAAAGAAAACCAGACCCTTATGCCTGGTTTTGTGCTCCAGGGTCAGATATTGGTACGAGCTAGATGTGTAGATATGAAGTTATATATACGTTTTGACTCCGTATGTCAGTTTATGTCCTATCCAGGACTGTAATATTCCCTGGTTTACTGTGGTGAAGATCCTCACTCACCGGTCTGTGGGTCAGTCGGTCCGGCAGTAATGACCGCACAGCTGCCAGGTGCTGCTTATAGCTGTGAACCTGCACAAACACACACCACACACTACCGCTGAGTATTATTCCTGTGTCTTCACTCCAAACATACTACAGGCTAGTCAGTGGATTCAGTTGATTCAGAAGCAGAAGCTAATGCAAGTATTACATAAAACAACAATAAAACATTTTTAAAAAGGTAAATGAACTTTTGGTAGTGCACTTTCACTACGTTTATCCACCTCTGCACTCTGACTATGCTTCTCCGAGACACCTGAACTATGCTTTAATCCCGGTACACGGTAGTTTCGGTGTGAAGCACACACCGTTTCTCTGACTCTGTGCATCTGCTGTGTTTGGCAGAGCAGACTCTTACCGCAGGAGGCAGGAATCGAGCAGATGTCGCTTTATTCTGATCCTCCTGCTGCTTGGAAGAGCGCATGTCAACAAACTTCACGAACATCCGAGAGTCACTGCCACTTTCCGGCAGACAGTAGTGTTTCTCAAGTAGACTCGGGGAAAGCGCGTTACTGCGCGTCCTTAGCAACCAACTTTTAGTAAATAGTTACGGGCACTTCCGGTGGCCCCGCGGAAGTTGTTTCCCGGACGCGATTTCCGCAATTTACAAGATTTTTCGTTGATAACAAAATAAAAAAGTTACAGTCCTCACTTTTCTATTTCTCTTCTTACAATAAATAAGTAAATATGGTTTTAGTTTACAGCATCGTTCCTATTCTTCCGGCTGTGTAATATTTACATTTCCTTTACATTTTGTATTTTTCTGAAATGTCCTGGACTTTGTTTTATTTAGCCTTTAATATTTAGCTACTGCTGATTTATGTTTACTGTTGTCATTACATTATACGGTATTACATTACATTACAGTATTAAATAAATAAAAAAAATGAATATGGATGTGTTTTTCTGTTCTGTATCTTCTTGTTGAAAAATACATAAATAGCCTACATAAATGCTAAAATCTGTACTACAGTGTGTTCATGTTTGGATAAAATATTAAAATGATATGATAAAAAATACCAGTTTACATAAAAACTGTTTTTGTGTAGGCCTATTTTTTATTTATTTTTTTTTTAAATAAGGTGGATATTGTCTGGATAAAATACTGAAGCTGATAAATCATTATTAGTGTAGTTTGACAGATCGAGAATCGGTTTAATGTTATACAGCTTCAAAAGGATTCATATTCAGTTGTTTAAAGAGTATTACAAATATTTAAAGTTAATGTCAGGTGAAGAAATAAAAATGTAAAATAAATTAATCTGTGAACAATCCAGGATGAAATAATCTTCAGACATTCAGCACTGATGTTTCATCAACACAAACAGCTGCTCATCATCTCTCACAGCATCTGCTCCAGCAGCTCAAGAAAACACTCTTTCAGCTCTCTTAAAAAAAATACATATCATTTTTATTATTTATACCAAATTGTCAATATATGTTTTTCTTTTGTTTATTCTGATCTTGGTGTTGCAACGCTTTAATCTTCTATAAAGCTGGTTATTATGTGCATCTGCAGGCCTGAGTTAATCATCCTGTAAAGGTTGGACTCATTTCACAATAACACTATTTAAATAGAGTTCACTGTGCAGACTTTAATTTAATGCTGAGTTTGTAATGAGAATCACCTAAACTGTCACAGTCTTTAAACTGCACTTCATGTCAAATGCAATCCATCGAGTGTGTGTCTGAACAACATTAAACATGCTGTAAGATTCATAAGCAGCAGCTCTGATGAGTGTCTATAGAGTGAGTGTTAAACTCATTTACTGTGTGATTTCCTCTGCGTCTGTTGTGGGCTAGGGATTGTAAACTCCTGATGGATGACAGTTTTACATGCATCTCATAAAGAAACTGTAAAGCATACATTTTATGATTAATTATTAGCTTTTTACTGGAATACTGTGAAGGAAATAGCACATGCACATCCTTCTGCTGGAGAACCGCTGTATCCAGACACATGAACAATGGTGTCTGCATTGTCTGCTTTATCAATAGGGATGCATTCATTCATGAGGAAGGTCCTCGGGGTTCAGCAGCTATAAATACTGCAGCAGAAACGCTGCGTTTACCTCCATCTACCTAAAACACATTCAAATGATGGAGGACACAGGTCAGAGAGATCAGAGCCACAAAAAGACGGCTGCTCCATACAGACGAGCACTGAGAGGACACTGAGGAGCTTTGTTACTGAGCTTTCGTTAATGCAAGGCTTCATGCTTTCTGAATAACTGCTTTTATGAAGAGAAGCATCTTAATCTGAACCTGGAGTGTGTTTGTGTCACTGCTGTTCATCATCAGCATGCAGGACACAGACTGAGCTCAGCCCTGCACACACACACACACACACACACACATGCATCAATCACAGTGGCATCAGTGACTCACACACTCATGACGTCACACACTCACCTTAAAACAACTCCAGTGCACTGCGCTGCACACATTCTCGACATATCCTGCTGCTTCCACATCAATAAATGTGTGTGTGTATACATGTATATATAATGTATGTATAAAAGCAAATACTGTATATAAATTGATTTATATTACATAACTATATATAATTTTAATAAATATATATTTTTAATTTTCTTTCCAAATATAAATCCAAATATGACTCCAAATACATATTATTATATAATAATACTATATTCGGGTAACTGAAATGGAAAAGTATTTCTATAGAGGCCTTTACATATTTATATATGTAATACAATAATAAAATGATCACATATAATTTTTGTTATTGCTATTATTAAACATATATTTAATTGGATAATATTGTCTGTGTGTGTGTGTGTATATGACAAATATAAATATATATATATATATATATATATATGTAGGTCCATAAATAAACATATATCTATACAGGCTACATTATATATATATATATATATATATATATACACACACACACACACACACACACATTAAATGTAATATGTAAGTTTAACACGTCATTAATTCACTTTAAAAAGACAATAATTTAGGATTTATAAACTTTTTTTGTGATTAATTGAATTTTTGTAAATGAATGAAGAGACTGCAGAGCGTTATGTTTATCTCTGGCCGATGCTGGGACGTTCTCTCGTCCTTCTGAGCAGTAATCCTCGACTGTAAAGCCTATTATCTCGTTTACCCCGCAGCGGCGCGCGCTATGATTGATCAACGCTCGCGTCTTTTCCTAATTGCCTTCACCTGAAGCAATCACGGTTCCGCGATATAAATGTATCGGCGCGGCGCTCGCCGCCTCTCTAAGTAATGAGAAAGAGACGCGAAGAAATGTCCGCCGCGCTGAACGCGTTCCTGCGCTGCGTCGCGTTCCTGCTGCCGCCCTCTTGGCTTCAGTTTTGCTGGTGGGTTGGGGAGGCGTCATGGCCCAATCCCAGAGCTCGATTCAAACACACAAAGCCTCTTACATATGAGGAAGTAGCTGCTCAAGACGAGCCTTCCTCCTCTGATCGCGCCGCGCCGTCGCCGTCTCCGTGGCGCAGAATCCTGACGCTCGCGGAGCGCGTCCTCTCGGCTGTCTTTGATCTTCACACGCGTCTGGGAAGTTTGTGTTCGCCGCGCCGCTTCGCCGCCGGTTCTCCATCGAGCGCAGCCGCGGAAGAGGAGGCGTTCACGGCGGAGATCATGAGCACCGAGGAGCCGCGGGAGATCAGCGCTCCGGTGACCATCACCGTGGCCATCCAAGCGGCGGAGGACGAGGATCCTTCCTCCAACATCATCGAGCTCGAGACGGGCAGTGGCAGTGAAGACGAGGTCGCCAGGCACGATAAATCCAGGTACTAGTCCAAACAGTCTCACAGTCATTGGTTTCTCCATCGGTCATCGATCCACACACACCCGCCGCGCTTCTAGGCTATAAATAGACACGCTCCCAATGCTTGACCCCATGAAAGTGCATGTATGTAATTGTGATTCAGAGCCGGTTTGTGTGACACCTGTCGCAGCTCTTCAGGTAGGAATGGGACCAGACCTGTTTGCTCCGTTCATCATCTAGATGCGTCCTCTCCAACGGTCCACCAACACTGTGACCCTGGAGCACAAAAGCAGTCTTAAGTAGCAGGAATATGTACTATCTCTTTGAAAAGTACTATGTAAGACAAATAAAAACACAAATTGATATTGACGTGCATATGATCCGCATCTATCCCACAACCCTATCCCTGCACACTACGTGTCAAACACACGCCGAAGCACATCTCTGCGTATATCAGAGTTTTTATTCTTTCTTGGCGTACCAGGCGTTTTATACGCACTTGATTTGCAGCAGAAGTGTCAAAATTATACACTTTCTTTCTGCCAGATATTAGGATATTAAGTAAAGATCATGTTCATTAAGATATTTAGTAAGTTTCATACTGTGACTATATCACAACTGAATTTGATTAATAATATGCATTGCTAACAACTTAATTTGAACAACTTTAAAGGTGGGTTTCTAAAATATTTAGATTTTGTCACCTTCGTATTCTAGATTTTCAAACCGTCGTATCTCAGACAAATATTGTCCTCTCCTAACAAACCAAACATTATATATTCAGCTTCTAGATCTCTATTGACTCTTATGATTATGTGTTCCAGTGCTGCTACATGTCACGTCTCTAATAATAACGCAGAGTGACCAGATCAGGGGTCTTTTAGATGAGGCCCTAAAAATCCTGTGAGGTAACCACATCCTAAAAACTTAAGATATCCATGTATTTTTACACAATTTATACTCGTCTATATTCTAAAGCCAATGTAAAAATGTTATTTGGAAAATATTTAGTATTTAAGTTCCGTCACTATGGTACCGCACTGTTAAATGTATTTTTGAATGTCAATGTCTTGCGTTTTATTGCATACTTGAATTTTAATACATAATTTTATAATTAAACGTTGCACATTTGTCTACTGTTTTTACATTTTCACGCTTCCTGAAGCCTCCAGTTTTTTTCCTTTTTGTGTTTTCAAGTTATTTTCAAGTTATTTGCATATTGTCATCTATTTATTAAATGTAATTAAATTTTTTTTGGACATGGTTTGTCTTAATTTTCCCATGATTCCTTGCATCCAGCAGTTTGTTTTAATGTAGTTTAATTTAAAATTTTAATGTGTTTAAATTTTTCCACGAATCTCCTCAGCTCTTCCTTGAAAGCCCTGGTCTGCTCACTAGTGTCCTCCGTGACCGCAGCGAGCGCTGACCTCTGGGTTATCATCAGTGCTGTTGATGTTCAATTAAATCTCTCCCTCATGACCTATCGAGCACTTTCCCACTGCGAGTGTGAAGTGTGCTGCGAGTAGTTGTGCGTCTGCGGCCCACGGCTGCGTCTGCATTGTTGTGGAGCACTAATGAGTCGGCTGATGCTGCTATTGTGCTCCGCAGCAGTGGGTGGATGGTGACGGCCCGCTTTCTGTGCTTCAAGGGCTTCCCCGCCTTTGCTGGAGAGCTGCTCTCTTTGGGAGTTTGCGTGAGCGTCCCGAGCTAAAGCGTTTTAAAGGTTGTGGGCTGGAAGAGAAGGCAGTGAGTCATCAATTTAATTTGTCTTCTGAAAGTCCTTTCCAGCAGTTGGCGAGGTAACCCGTGGCATCTCGCAGAAAAGATTAGATTCATTTTGCTGCTGTGAGTGAGTGAATACATTTTGTACATTTTGTCCGGTCCTCACTTTCTGAGAGCCCTTAAAGACCTGTTTGGGGCAAGGGTTTAGGTACAGCACTTAGTTCTGATGGGTAGGGTTAGGGTCAGGAGCTAGAGATTACATTCAGTCAATGTATGTCCTCACAAAGATAGCTGTACAGAGTTGTGTGTGTGTATGTGTGTGAGAGAGTACGAGTGTGTAAGTGTATGTGACCAGTGAGTGTAGACATGTTTACAAATGAGTTTGTGTAAGTGTGTATGAGTGCGTAAATGAGTGTGTGTTTCTTAATGTATATGAGTGAGATTGTGTATTTGTGTGTAACTGGTATTTACCACTTCCATGTCTCCACAAGGATAGTAATACCAGTACATTTTGACATTTTGGGGACATTTTTCATCCCTGTGAGGAAACGAGCTTAACAATCAGGATGAAGTGTGGATACAGTATGAAAACCTTTATGCCCATGTAATGAACCCATAAACCATGGAAACACAACATGTGAGTGAGTGTGACTCTGAGTGTGTGTTCTGCGGTCAGATGGAGAGGTCTCGGCGCTGCTCGTGTGTTGGTGTTCGTGGGCAGTGAGCTGTGATGCTCGTGTTTTGGCGCAGGCTGTTCTGTTGGATTGTGGGGGAATCTGAGATTTCAGGGGGATGATGGGAAACAGACGGGCTCCCTGCTGCGGATTGATGCGCGTGTTTTGTATGTGCCTCTCAGTGGACTGGTGTGTATGTTTGTGCATGTTTCTCTCTCAGTGGACTGGTGTGTGTGTGTGTCTCAGCGGTGCGGGGACCAGCGGCGGGGAGCTGGAGGAGGAGAGCTGGCAGGCTCCGGACCCAGAGCTCATTCAGAAGCTGGTGGCGCAGATTGAATATTATCTGTCGGACGAGAACCTGGAGCACGATGCCTTCCTGCTCAAACACGTCCGGCGTAACAAGCTGGGCTTCGTCAGTGTCAAGCTGCTCACCTCCTTCAAGAAGGTAAATACCTCCAGTACTAGTTCAAGACATCATGACCTAAAAAACACAAAACTGCTGTTTGTTAACATTCTTTTACTCATAGCTGACACACACGTTCACCAGATATAAACGTTTAAAAATTCTCTACAAAATAAAATAAAAAGTTGATTATAAAATACACATAATAAAAAAAACATATGTGCATGTAAATATGTATATTTTGACAATATTGGCACATAAATTAACTTTTTTTTTTTTTTATCAGGTAAATAAAAAATTATAGGCATTTTCTTACACACACACACACAGTGGGTACGAAAGTATTCAGACCCCCTTAAATTTTTTATTCCGTTATATCGCAGCCATTTGCTAAACTTATTTAAATTCATGTTTTTCCCCTCATTACTGTACACACAGCACCCCATATTGACAGAAAAACACAGAATTGTTGACATTTTTGCAAAACTGGAAATTGAAATATAACATGGTCGTAAGTATTCAGACCCTTTGCTGTCACACTCAAATATTTAACTCAGGTGCTGTCCATTTCTTCTGATCATCCTTGAGATGTTTCTACACCTTCATTTGAGTCCAGCTGTGTTTGATTATACTGATTGGACTTGATTAGGAAAGCCACAC
>JAUCMU010000036.1:13261239-13274456 GCA_032275025.1 Enteromius treurensis
ACACACACACACACACACACACAGAACACACACACACACACACACAGAACACACACACACACACACACAGAGAACACACACACACACACACACAGAACACACACACACACACAGAGAACACACACACACACACACACAGAACACACATATAACCGAAGTCAGCAACTGTTCAACATTCCTCAAAACATCTTATTTTGTGTCCAACACAAGATAGAAACTCATACAGGTTCAGAACAAGCTTAAATGATGACAGAACTTTCTGTTTTTGACTGAAATGGCCCTTTAAAGACTTCTATATATTGAATGTCTGTCTGTCTAAACATTCAAGCTTTAAAACAACTTCAAACTGACAAACTTTCTTTTCAGGCTTTCTCAAACCTAAACCTTCAGTCAAGACAAACTTTACCGAGGCAGTGCACGTGCTCCAGAGCTTCACAGCTAGCGTTATAGCGTCTGCGCGGACACGACACCGTCATGCAGCTGGTGGAGTTTGAGCAGCGGTACTGAGACGGATCCAGCTGCCAACAGAAGCGACAGTCCAGGGTCAGCGTGAAGTTCTGCTGCGGCTGACCCTGCTCGTTCTAAAACACACACACACAACATGATTCCTTCACTTACACATCAAGCATCTGAGCTCTTTACTTTCAGTGTTGGGCTACAGAGGACTAATAGCTTCTTTAAAATTGTAATCTGATGACATTCCTGTCCTCTCTGATCACATTAAGAGGTCAAACTGGACACTGATTGATTGAGAGGGTCTGACCACACAGTGGACGCCGGCTCGGGCTCTGCAGGTGAAGTTAGCCGGACGGCCGTAGCTGCAGTTGTGATGAAACGCACAGATGATGCAGTCGGCCGGGAGCCTGGAGCACTGACCGCCACTGGGACACCTGGACAGGTAGCTGTCGGTCACCACCGGAGCTGCTGAACACACACAGAGAGAGGTTTATGCTGGACGCTCTGTATGAATCTAACGCTCTGGACGCAGCTGGACGGTCACTCACCGGAGGAGGCAGTCAGGGCCACCGGGCTGCTCATCACCGGGCTCTGCTGAGCTGTGTACGGAGGCTCCTGACCCACATGAGGAGAGCTCAGATACGCTGACACACACACACACACACATCATCATCATCATCATCATCTGACTGTGTACAGGTACTCCAGCTGATCCATGTGATCAGCTAAAGACAAAAAAGGAGGAAAATCTGTTTCTTCTCTTTCAATTTATAATCCAGAATAACTCAAAATAACTAAAACAAAAGTGTGCTTCAATAAAATAATAATAATAATAATTATTATTATTATTACTGTTATTAAATACTCATTTGAATAACAGTACAACAGCATTATTACAATAGTGTTTTATTTATTGATTTAATTACTTAAATGAAATTATTTTTTATAATAAAAATAATAATTTAGAATTATTATACTCATTTTTATAATATAATATAATTTTTTATTTTACAGTACAAGTGTTTTGCAATAGTAATAATCGAAATAATAATGAAATATTTTATATTCTAAAATATTTTGAACAATAATATTGTTAATATTAGCCTATAATCATCATTTATTTAACAGCATAACAGTATTTGAAAAAGTTACATTTTTAATGAATTAATGAAACGTTGTTATTATTAAATACTAATTTTTATCTTACAGTAAAATAGTATTATTGCAATGGAGCTATATTTATGCATTGGTTTTTATTCAGTAAATTACTGTTCCTAGCTGATCACATGATTTATAAACGAGTGTCTCCGTGCATGAAACATGGATTTTAAAGACAGATACTGACAGACATGTAAACATCAGTCGGGCTGACAATATCGTAGTTTAACCATAACACTACAGTACTACACCAGTACTGATACTTCACAGATATATCGTGTAAATACTACGGTAAATTTGTGCTCTTACCGATCGCACACTGGGAGTAAATGTCCAGCAGCAGTAGAAACAGCATCAAATACGAGCTCATGATGTTCCGTTCGCGTTCAAAAACCCATTTCAATCTGTTTGCTAGCATCCAGACCACCGCTGCCGCTCGACTTCCGGCTTCCGTTCCGGTAAAAGTCCCAACGGCGGATAGTTCAAAATAAAAGTGCTAATAAACAAAGTAACATATGAAGTGTAGACATGCTAGATGTGATCAATGTTTAGGCAGTGTTCACCAGAAACTGGTTACTAACTGAAAAACATTGCACTTCTAACAGAAAGTACATTTACAGTTACTGGATAAATTCATGTCAATTTTGCAAAACTGGAAAAAATAAAATAAAATAAAAAAAGGTATATATATATATATATATATATATGGGTTTTTTTTCAACAAAAGTAGAAAATTATGCTATGAAATGATTCAATATAAACAACAATTTAACAAGAAATTCAACAACATTTCTGCATAACCACTTCGTTGAATTTCTTGTTTATATCAAATCATTTCGTAACAGTAAAATAACCATCAGAATAATAATTCTGCTTCTTGAGCAGTAAATCAGTATATTATTATGATTATTAAGATCATGTGACACTGAAGACTGGAGTAATGATGCTGAACATCACAGAAATACACTTTAACACAGATTCACACAGAAACCATTTATTTTAAACTGTGATAATATTTAGCATTTTGCTGTATTTCTTTGAATAAATGCGGAAGAGATTGTTTCAAAAACATTAAAAAAAAATCACAATGTTTCCAAACCGTTAATTTAAGGTTTAAAGACGACTGATAATGTTAATAAAAACTAAACTGTTCTGGTATTTAAAAAAAAAAACACATAACAGCCTAACATGGAATCAGTGTTATTTTAGTATTATTTAATGTGTCTCTGGAGCACAGCAGCAGTCATCAGAAGCACAGGTGTATTTGTACTAACAGACAATTCTGCATTACTCTTTTATGCTAAAACTAACACGGATATTAAGTATTCTTTTATGATTAGTATGGAACATTGCTACAAAACCTCATTTGAACAACCTAAAAGGTGATTTTCTCAATATTCATCTCAACCAAATATCATCCTCTCCTAACAAACCATCATTTTATATTTTTAATTATTCTTTTTTTAATGACTGATCCAGGGTCTCATATACTGTTACATTATCACATTACTAGTTTTGGTCTAGTATTTTTATATACTGTATTGGAGAAAACACGACAGTGATTCTTTGAGTCTTTATTATCTTTATTTTAACCGTCAGAACTTGAACACAAAACACTTGACACAAACCATCACTTATCATGCACCTAACAAAAGCCTTTCCTCTCAGAACATCCTGGTATCGTTCAATCTGTCAGACTCTTCCTCCTCGCTCTCAGAAGTCTTCCTCGGCGCTGCGGCAGCGTGACTGTCTGAGGAGCGTCAGTCTGTGCATCACCTGCTCCACGCTCAGCTCTCCGTGCACTTTATTGTCTCTGGTCCTGACGTTGACGTTGTTCGCGGCACGCTCCTTCTCTCCCACCACTGCCCAACAAACACACATCAGCACACACACACACACACTCAGAGAACAGCCTCACACCCTCAGACGCTCGCTGCTTACCCAGGATGAAGTTATACTGAGCCAGCTGCGCATTACGAATCTTCTTGTTCAGGAGACAGCCAGAGTCCAGATCAGCATCGGCCATAAACCCAGCCTCGACGAACCTCTCACAGACCTGGAGCAGATGAAAGACGAGCTGTAACACAGGCACTGGACTAACAGAGCCAGCTTCACAACACACTGATGCTGTACCTGCTTGGCGTATTCTTCAAGAGATGGGTTCACAGGAACCAGCATCACCTGACGTGGAGACAACCACAGCGGCCTGACCGAACAAACACAAACACAGCTTTCAATAGGGATCAAATCACGGGGGAACAGCAGGAAGCGACTGCTCCGTTTGTCCTGAATTTCTGACGTCACTGGAAATGTGATCAAGGAGTCTTGAAGGCACCGCAACAAAAGTGGCTTTTAATACAACTTTTTATTTCAGTTTAATAACCTAAATACAAGTACCAGTTTGTTTAATTTACAGTAGGTTTTAATTTGCTTAAACCTTAAACAGGTTTTCAAATGTTTAAGATACAGTAACTGAACTTTAATGCTTTTCAATATAAACATTTTAACAGCTAAAGGGCATATGTATTTAACTACAGTTTGTCAGTAATCCCTCTATATTTAATTTATTAAATTTAATATGAACATTATACTTTTTTAGCTTTGAATGATTTTTATTTTGTTATTTTTTTATGTTTTATATTATTATAAATAATATATTCTTTTATATTAGTTTTTGGTTTTTTTTACATTTGTTGTATTTTTTTAATTTTAGTACTTCCATTTATTACTTCCATATTCTTTTTTTGCATTACCATTTTAAGTGCTGTCAAATGATTAACTGTGATTAATCACATCCAACATAAAAGTTTTTCTTTACATAATATATTTGTGTAAACTGTGTATATTTATTATGTATATACAGTACAAACACATGCATACATATTTAAATAAATTTAAGTAAATATTTAATAATGTTTATATTTATATATACTATCAAATGTAAGACATACCGTATGTGTGTGTTTTAATATATACATAATACATAAACAGCACAAACACATTATGTGAAGAAAAATTGTTATTTTGTATGTGATTCATCATGATTAATCTGTTTTTTTTTTTTTACATGTTTTTGTAATATCTCAGTTAACAAAAAAAATGTCAGAACCCCATTATGCTTCCGATGCCTAATAAACATAACTTCCCGTATAAGATTGTCAGTTCAAAATCTCCTTTTTTGGCCGTTAGTTCAAAGTCCCACTAAATTTTTTAAAGAAATGTTCTAAAATGTAAAGTCTATTATACCAACCCACATATTGTGGATCTTGAATGTACTGTAAAAGGACAACTTATTTTTCAGAATTTATTAATGTTACATAATCTATTTTTAAATGTATCTTAATGCAACTTGTGTAATCAACCCTCTGATGGAAAAAAATCCCATCAAATGAGAACCTCAGAAACTACTATAATCCATTTCTTAGTTTTAGAGAACAGTAATGGAAGTGCTCCTTCTCCTCACCATTTCCCGGCATAGTTCTCGGTGAGGATGGCGATCATTCTCTCCACGGAGCCCAGGATGGCGCGGTGAATGATCACGGGTCGGTCCTTGTCCTCTCCATCTTTCCTGCAGCGATTCAGACGATTAAACTCTGCTTCACAGCCGTGAGAGCGATCACAGACCGTCCGAGCTCTACTCACCCCACATATCTTAGATCGAAGCGGATGGGCAGCTGGAAATCCAGCTGAATGGTGGCACACTGGTGATAACGGCCGATGGCATCTTTAATCTTGATGTCAATCTACAACACAACATTTCAGAGATGATCATTATTCCTGCATGACAAACAACTTCTGCGCTGTGCGTGTAACAAACGGAATAACATGGAAACTGTGTTATTTTAGCATGATCTATCTACTAATACATCAAGTAGAGTTATGTTTTTGTTTTATACACTGTATATGTGTGTGTGCAGGTTTTATTTCAATTAACAAAAAAGATTTGTGACTTATTAAGGATTTCTGACCTTTGGCCCATAAAAAGCCCCGTCTCCTGGATTGAGTTTCCACGGCTCTCCAAACTCATTCAGGCTGTTCTCTAATTGCTTAGAAACAATCAAAATGCAGTTAATACTGCACAAAAACCATATCAAACCTCAGAGAGAGCAGGAAAATGGTATTCTGGTACCTTTTCGGCCTGGTTCCATACGGCAATATCACCTAGAAACTGCTCTGGACGCGTGGAGAGATGCAGCTGAAAGGAGAAGCCGAAGACATCGTAGACGCAGTGCAAGAAATCCAGACAGCCCTTCATCTCCGACTCAATCTAAAACACAGAGAGCAAACATCTAGATTCTGTCTCTATATATAATTATACAGTATATACACACATACAAAATATACACCTGATCCATAGTGCAGAATATATGAGCGTCGTCCTGCTGGAAGCGCCGGACTCTCGTCAGACCCGTCAGCGTTCCTGAGAGCTCGTTACGATGCAAAACACCAAAATCAGCAAATCTGAGAGGAAGTTCACGCCAGGAGCGCGGCCGATGACCGAACATCAGACTGACAAACAGAGAAGCAGGAGGAGAGATGAAGGACAGAAACAAGCAGATATGCTTGATTCAAAACACTGCAAAAAGTCTTATCTTACGCAGTAGTTTTGTCTTGTTTCTTAAGACAAAGTTTTAAAAGAAAATTCTTCTCACTCCACTGACAGAGAATTTTACTTACTAAGCAAAATGCTCTTGATTTCCCCCCTGGAAACTAAATATATTATGCCCTTTTTCTTTCCAAGTAAATGCAGTTTAATTTAAGAATGTTTTTATATTTTGACTATAAACAAGACAAACATACTAAGATGTTTTTGCAGTTAACAAGAATATTGTGTGAGAGAGACCCAAACTATAATGATATCACAAAACATCACTAAATAATACCCAATACCTTTATTTTCAACATACTTTAATATATAATTAAAATCGACATTTTTAACACAACAAAACATGCCTCTTTAACTACAGTTCATCATTAATCAATGCTTTCAAAGAGTGCACATTTTTAAGCTTTAGTCGAATATTATAACTATAGCAATTCAGTGAGTCATTTGAGCCGATTTAGACTTTGGTCCAGAATAATTCAACAAACAGATCAACAAATAACTGTACCAAAAAAGGAATCTATTTGATCATCAGTCAAAATATTTTGCTATGCACTGTATAAAAATGGTGCTGACCCATTTATTGTCAATATGATTTCATAGCATCTCTACGTCTTTAAGGGAAAAAACTACAGGAAACCCTGATTTTTCTCCTCTTCAGCAGCACTTAAACACACCAAAACTCAGAGTTTTATTTTTCTCTGTATTCTGAACGTTTTTACTGAGGGGTTTGTTCATATATCATTCACCTGGTTTTATTTTTGCACTTTATTTATTCACATCTTCAGATTTTTAATTGCAATTCTTCCCTTTAAAAGTTTTTTCTCCACTACAGCAACAGTTACATTTACTAAACTTTACAGTTTTATTCCTGTCAATATTCAGAAGGTTTTTACAGAAAGATTTGTTCATATATTATTCACAATGATTTATACGTCTTATTCATTTAAAAAAAAAGGCAAAAATGTATATCTTTAAAGGCATGGCGCACATATTTTAAGTTTTTTCTCCATTTCAGCAGCACTTACAAACACCAGAACTTAGAGATTAATTCCTCTCTATATTCTGAAGATTTTTACTGAGGGGTTTGTTAAGATATCATGCACTTCATTTTATTATTGCACTTTATGTATAGGCGTCTGTACATTTTTAATTGCAATTTATGTTTACAAGTTTTTTTCTCAAATTTAACAGCACCTACACACACCAAATTTACATTTACAGTTACAGTTACATTCTTCTTTTTATTCTGAAGGTTGTTACTGTGGGGTTTGTTCAAATATCATTCACACAGATTTATACAACATATTATTCCTAAAAGCAATTGTTAAGTTCTGCTGCCGGTATTTCCTGATTTCTGGAGTGATAAACATTAAGAACCTTTAACTCTAATATGGCAACAAAATCAAACAGGAGTTTTTAACCAGGCTTTATCCCATGTTCAGATGCGAATCAGTGCCAATTTAACTAGATAATGCGTCATATTTAAACATAACATTTCATAAAACTTGTAATATAAACCAATCAACTGGGGAAGTACAGCGAGATCTATTAGTTAACAGCTTTACCCAATTCTTTAGAGATTTAATCTAATCAAGCACAGAGTTCTGGTTTACCAGTGTCCAGGGCAGTTCATGGGCTTCAGAGCGAAGATGTCCAGCTCCACAGGGAAGGAGAACATGTTTTCACTGTAGTGCTGCCAGTGACCCGACGTCTCCCACAGTTTACTGTTATAGATGTTAGGAGAAGCCACCTCCTGGAAACCACGTCTGCTGTACTCCTCCTGCACACACACACATATATCATGAACAGCGCTCAACATAGGATTCAGTGTTTGACTTTGCTTTAGTTTGATCTCCTACTGTATGCTGACGTACCCTGATGAACTCTGTCAATGTGTTGTAGACGTAAGCGCCTCGTGGCAGAAAAAAGCAGCTTCCTGGACTCAGATCATGGAAGAAGAAAAGTTCTTGATCCTGCAAATCACACCACAAGAGAGCAAGATCTTAACATCTTAACAATCTTCAATCACACTTGAGGAGGAAGTGACATGCATCGCCCATCGAGAGGTGAGGAGACACGTCTGATGGGTAAAACTGGCTTCATAGCAAAATACATGATTATGCATTAGAAACCATACGGAACGGCTGTTATATGCAGTAAAGTGGATTTTAATGAGGTAAGAAAACTCAAAAAACAAAACCTGTTAGTTGTGAGTAATTTAGTAACTTTTGGCTGAACTGAACAAGACGGACACCAACTGATTCTGGCAAGAACCAAATTCATGTGCTTGCCATTCAAGACAAAAAATGTGAACAACCCATTCTGAAATCAACATTATGAAAAGTAACTACATTTTTGCATTTTCTGAACAAAATTCATTTAGCATTTCTTTGCAAAATAATGGCAAAATAATTGCATTAATAATAGGGTCAGAAATATGTCATTACATTTTTTTAAAATAAAATTAAGATGGAACGCTAACTAAAAATGTATTAATGCTAAATAAAAACTAATTGTAAAATAAAACAAAACACTATATTTAAGATCGAGATTGAATATTTCCTAGGTTCATCTGCATGTCATTTGACCGTCACAGAACCGGAACACGTGAAACTATAATCTCAGAATCATTTCAAGTAAAGATTCTAGCTCAGTGGTGTTTAGCGGACAAAACAGTTTGTGAATCTGTGACTAGATCAATAAATCAAGAGGCAGTAATTCCAGCTCTGACTCTCACGTACCTTCCCGATCTTGCGGTGGTCTCTGTTTTTGGCTTCTTCCTGGAAACGTTCCCATTCCTTCAGCATTTTGTTGTCAGGAAAAGAGATCCCGTAGATCCTCTGGAGCGTCTCCATGTCCGAACGGCCCTCCCAGTACGTGGATGAATTCTGAACATCACAATATCACACTAATATCACACTCGAGCTGTTTTCCTCTAAAGCATCTGTATTTGCATGTATTTCATCAATCACAAACAAACAGAAGCACATGTGTTGTTTGAGATCATATTGAACCCTGTAAGAGTCATCTAAAGTACCTTATAGATCTTGAGTGCTTTGATTTTGCCGGTGTGTCGTACATGCGGCCCGCGGCACAGGTCAATCAACGGACCGCACCTATGAGAGGAAGAGTATGAATTCATGATGAAAAGAGGTTTACAGCATCCATACGGAGAAATCAGGTGATGCTGTGTTACCTGTAGACGGTGGTGGTGGGAGTGGAAACCTTCTCATTCAGGATCCGACACTTGAACTTGTTGTACTTAAATAACGAACGCAAATGAAAAGTGTTTTCAGCAATATACACCATGATACTAAATAAATACCTTATTTATTTGCAATCCTAAAATATGGTACTTCAAACAAGAACATGTTTTTTTTTTTTAAATGGTTGTAAATATGGGGTTTTCTGTTTTTATTATTTTGGATTCTGTTTTAATGGTTTAATTACATTTACATTTTTAATCATGCATTAAAATTGTAACATTAATAGCCACCTATAAATGTTGTGTTTTCGTTTTTTATTTATATTTGAACTTGGCTTTTTTTTACATTTAAAATTACATTTACAATAACAGGAAGTGTGAAGAATGAACTGTTAATTATTCTTATTTTTATGTTTTCTCAACATAAATTAAACCAAGAAGCATATATAAGCAGCAGAATTGGCCGGTGTTCGCAGCAAAAAAAAAAAAAAAAATCTTTTACTTTATTACTTATGTTTTAAATTTGTTTTAGCATTTACATTTTTTTTTTAAATATATATTTTTTCTGGATTACATTTTAATTTAATAATTTTAAATGTATTTTGTAATTGTACATTTAAATTAATTTAATTTAAAATGTTAATAATCGCAAAAGCATTTCTAATCATAAAAATGAAAAAATAATTTAAATTTAATAATTTGAATTGTTTCACAGAAATTCTAGATTCTTTGTTTTATAATTAAAAACTAAATTATCATAAATGGTGGTAAATAAATGAAAAAGTAACAACTCTGGAGAAACTATTTTCATCCATTAATTAAAGAGAAACATCAGGCGACACATTGGTAAAAAATGTGTGATTTTTAATTCAAATGTTTGAAATGGAACAATCTTTGTTTTATTTAGGGTTAGATAAAAAGAAAAAAAAGGCTTTTACAAATAAATTTTAAAAAGTAAAATACAAAGTGATAATTATGGTATTATACGTATTATCATTACTTTGAAAAAGACAGTCTTACCCAAACTTTTATTGGTAGTACAACTTTAGGTCTCTATAAAAGGCCCTTTTTGTTGAAGTGATGAACTGTTCTCACCTTAAACATCTCCAGCAGCGTCTCTTTACTGATCTCCAGTCTCTCGAAGGGCTGCTTGTCCTTCATGATGCTCCTGCAGATGTTCTCCAGATCTCCGAACTCTGTGCTGGACACTCCTCTGTGAACAAACGGCAGATACGCTGAGCTACAGGAGCTCTGGTCAGATCAGATCAGAGGGAAGTCACGCAGCTCCACTCACTTCTGTCCGTCCAGGAACATGTCGTAGTAGAAGCCGTTCTCGATGGGTGGCCCATAGCACAAGCATCCTCCATAGAAGCTCTCCATAGCCTCGCCGAGGACGTGAGCGCTGGAGTGCCAGTAAACCTGAGACACAACAGCATCTGTACATATCTTACAGGAGTTTGCTTGAAGTACCCAAGCTCAGACTCTAGTGTGAGTGAAAGGGCTTTCAGCCTTTAGCTCTGCAGTAATACTGGGCGATACGACCTAAAGTCTAACCCAAGGGTGATTACGTCAAATGTTAAAGTGTGCGTATGCGAAAACTGAAGCTGAGCCAATGTTTTACTGATTTATTTACTACATACATAAAAGTAATCTCAAAACGCACTTATTTACAATATGTTTTGTTAATTGACTGTCTGACTCATTTTTCAATTCCATGCTTGCTTTGCATTATACGTGTGCAAGTGTGGATAGTAACTGACGGCTTGTGCATCCTCGTGGTCGAAGCGAAGAAGCTCCAGACTGCAATCGGTCTCCAGCGGACGGTCCAGATCCCACAGATCTCCGTTCACACGCGCGATCACACAACTGTCCGCCAGACCCTGACTACACACACACACACACACACACACACACACACACACAGCAACATCAACATCATCCGAATGCAACGGACCATGTCGTTGAAGGGCTGATGTTCAAACAGAAAGATGTGTAAAAGCTTTTCACAGAACACTATAAAAAACTGTTGAAAATCATGGGGACACCTAATTTCTAGGGATTATCATCGTCTTGACTACAGATGTCTCTACATTCAATAAATAAATAAATACTTTAATTCTAGTCATTATACATTACCATCACTCTGTTCTTCTACTTGATGATGTTCAGTGCTTTGAATTATATAGCACTTATAACAATACAGATTGTGTCAAAGTAATTGATTTAAAACATACACAGACATTAAAAAAACTAGCTTAAACTAATAAAAATTACTCACTGATAAAAAAAAAAAAATTATAATAATATCTTACACTGGACAACACAGAAATTTAACGGGAAGCGTGTGTATCATGAATGAGGAGCAGAAGCTCTCACCTGATGGAGCAGGCCAGCTGATACGGGCTGCTGACCCAGGCTGTGGCGGTCAGCGTCTGTCCATCGGGCAGCTGGACACTGATGGAGTGACCACCAGCCGCCCGCTCTGCCAGGAGAGCATCGCTTTCCTTCTTCAGCCGCTCATAGAGCTGCAGACGGTCAGAGACGAACTCCGGCCACGAGTCCAGCTGCTCCGGTCAATGAGAGAGAGAGAGAGAGAGAGAGAGAGAGAAAGAGAGAGAGAGAGAGAGAGAGGTCAGTATACAGTCCAATACGAGCTCTGAGAACAGCTGAGCTGTTAAACACCACATGAATGACACTGATGCAACAACACAGCAATCACACTGACCACATGAGTGTGTGTGTGTGTGTGTTAGTGCACCTCTGCCTTCACTTTCTCCTTCTTCTTGTTTTTCTCCTTAACATCTGATGCACTGGATCGAGGCGGAGCAGCATTCTGCTGAAACACACAAAAACAAACAAATTATAACCGTGTATTAATAATCTTTATTATTATTTGGCAGAATGAAATTACATTTAAGTTCATAAAACAAAACATATGGCTATATCTAGTGACTTACAAAAGAGGAACAAAGCAAGCTAATTAATTTTTTAATTATTATTTTATTTTATTTTTTTAATTGGATTAATTTCTGATTTATTATTATTATTATTTTGGGATTTAAAGAAAAAAATGTAAGATGAGAGAGAGAGAGAGAGAGAGAGAGAGAGATGCACCTTTGCATGGCTCTTCGTTTGTTCTTCAGGTTTGTTCTGGCTCTTCTGTGAGTTATTCCTCTGGTTCTGCTCAGGTTTGTTAGTCTTCTCCTGCAGCTGCTGCTCCTCCCGGAGGCTCCGGCGGAGGTGTAGAGCGCGGTACCGGAGCTTCTCGTTCTCCGCTCGCAGCTCGTCCAGGCTCGAGTCTCCGGTCAGGAGTCCTCCGGTCAGTGCGTCCTGCAGGCGGAGAATCTCAAGACTCAGCGCCTCGATCTGCTCCTCCTGAACGGACAAACGAGCGGCCATGCGCTCCGCCATCTCCAACCTCACCGCTGACCGGATCCGAACCGGGGAAACACCGGGATATAACGGGTAATGAACAGGCGTTCCGTCGGTGACACGGACCGGTCACTCCTGCAGGGGGCGCTCGGTGGCCCAGACTGACGGACCTCCATGAGACGCTTACAAATCAAACCATATACTTGTTAAAGATTTATGAATATTTATAAAAAGCTGAATAAATCATCTCTCCACTGGTTTGTTAGGAGAGGACAACATCTGTCTGAGATACAATTATTAGAAAATCTGGAACCTGAGCAGGGCTGGACTGGGAGTAAAAATTGGCCCTGGCATTTTATGGTCCAGCCGGCCCACCACCACATATAGGCCTACCTACAGCTCTGGAAAAAAATAAGAGAC
>JAUCMU010000036.1:13282246-13319860 GCA_032275025.1 Enteromius treurensis
GTAATCGCCAGTGGCAAGCCTCTGTTTAACTTCCTCAGCATCCATTTTCGCATTTTTCTTGCGCTAATCAAAACGCATCACATGACCATTTTCTGCCCGAGCCCGTGTAAAATTATATTAATTAAGCCCGAACCCGACCAAACCCGTCGGGTCCCATCGGGTTCGGGCAAAGATCTTCAGCTCTACTGCTGGTGATCTGTTACCGCGCTAGTGCCAGCACTGCCCAATCACAACACAGTCGGCTGGCCCAGGGCTGCACATTAATGTAGCGATGCTGTCTTTAGCCTTAAAACCTGCAGACAGAGTAGAAATGCTTCTCTATAGCTGCGCGTCAAGCTCCTCACAGACAGATCTGCAGTGTTTGTCATTCATGGTAACAAAGTATAGAGACGATGTAACTAGTAGATTAAGTGTATGGTGTAGAGAGCTCTATTCATTAATATGGTAGTTTTTCACTGGTGGTACATTTATTTTATACAAACGTTCATATCAAGTGACTTACATTTTATTTTATTTCGTCAACAAAAGTTAAAAAGTAAAGTCTGTTTATGAATGAATCTTTGCTTTTGAACAAATCTAGAGAGTGGATGATTCAATGACCCATTCACAGAGAGAGTCAATTGCTTCATAACTAAACGAATCAACTGTTTAACTGAATCGTTTTAATGGATGATTCAGTGACTAAACAAACACACAAATATCAGTGGGAAGCTTAATTTCTTTAGATTATTTTTGAATGAAATCATTCTTTAAATTCACTAATCAATCTTTTTTTTTTTTTCTTTTCAAACATAACTATTCTTACATTATAACGTGCAGATTTACAAACACAACACATCTTTCATTTGGCCGGAATTGCAGGTGCTTGTCTTTTAGAGAAAATATCAAATACGTTGTAAATAAATGTAACTTTAGATGATAAAGTGTCCTGAAAAGTTATCCAATCTATTTGATTATTTTGTGAACTAACCCTTTAAGAATAGGCTCAGATCGCTAGGATTTACTGATAACAAAACCTAAATGTAGAAAAGATCCTACAGACTAAATAAAGTGCTCAAGCAACTGCTTATCAAAGAGTTAAACCCTCAGAAAACCATAGCAACATGCCAAAACCTTAGTGACCACACAGAATCATGTTAAAACTCAGAGCAGCGTGCTAAAACAATCACAAAACCATGACAACCGTAGAGCATCATGCTAAGACCCCAGAAAAACCACGGCGACCACATAGCGCCATGTTGAAACCTCCTCAGAAATCAGAAATGTGTGTGTGTGTGTTGATCTGATGTGTGTGTGTCCTACAGCTGAATCTCAGGGCCGGCGCAGGGAGGTGCTCCACAGCGAGGTGAGACTAATAACATCTGACTGCTGATTCTGTTTCTCCTACAGCATCATGACTAACACGCATCTGACGCAGTCAGCAAAATCACTTTCTGATATCAGCTCATGAGTTATAAAGCTGCTGTCTGTCACTTCTGGACTGCACTAAACCATAAAACAGCATAAAGTTTGCTGATATTTAGGGAACATATTACCATTATACTCAATTCTTTTGCTTTGAAATGTGCATTCCGAGTCAGAATATCTGTTTTTGATTGGGTCTGTGTGACTCCGTCTACTGCTAGCTTACCCAATAGGATTTCAGCACCCTGGGTTGCCAGTTGGTGGAAAAAGCAGCGTGCTACAACCATGGAAGGCTGCAAACAAAACCTGTCAGTGATGGCAAATTCCTAAAAACCTCTGCAGTCCTAAGATCCTAAAAGTCTTAGTATCCATGTAAAGAGATTTGCGCCTTTCACTGGCAATCTGGCAACCCGAGTGAGTCTGAGGGAAAAAACACTGTCCAGTGATCTAAATATAGAAACACAGCCGCTGCCATCAGGAGTGTGAAGACCAGAACAATCATGCATCTGTTACCTGCTAACTCCACACTAATGAGCCTTTAACTAGTCCTTACAGCATTTATATTTCACAGGTGCTTCAGTTCTTCATCTCAGCTCAGTGAAGATGTCCTCTAGACACATGAGCTGTTGTTTTAATGATCTCACCTCTTTGATATTCGGTTAAACATCTTAAAAACTCCTCAGAGCTTCACTAAACCAGCTCCTCGCTCCGTCTATATCAGGAGGCGTTGTGTAAAGTCTGGTTAATAGTTGATACGAATGACATCAAAATTATTATTATTATTATTATTATCTCCTGATTTTCTCTTGCAGATTAAAAGTCTGATGAGTCGAGCTGAATACCTCAAAGAGCTGATCAAGGTAAATGCTGTCGTTTCTCTCGCTCCGCTCGTTTAGTGTAGCATCGTCTAAAGCGTGTGTTTGCAGATGCGGGAAACTCAGACGGACGAATCCCTGAAGAAGGACGTCGCTGCTGAGTCTGTGAGAACCTGTAAGTACAGATCATGTTCATGTAGAGAATATGCTTATAATGCAATGTTTGGGTAGGAAATAATAACCCCTAGGAAGGAATCTTCTAAGCTATTTCACAAGTTTCTTAAAGGTACGATAAAATATAAAAACATAAAACAGGAGAGAAAAATAATAAATTCTATATTATGTTATAGTTATAAAAAAACGAAAATAAATGTGAATAAATAAATGTAAATAATATTCTTTTTTTCATTTGAATTCATGTTTTTGTTTTCATAATCAAAGAAAGCTTTGGCTCACTAATAATAATAATATACTTTCTTTGCTGATGTATAATATGTTGATCTGTACAGATATAGATATAGTGATGGATCTCTCTCTCAGCCTGTTGTTTACAGTGAGCTGTGGGTTCTCGCCATGGCAACGGATGCTACACGTCACATGACCGGAGGATTCACAGCATCTGATTGGCTCATGGCAGATGGTCAAACACAGTCGCCCTCACTGAACTATCTGGTCTGTGTTCTTCTGGACCAGATCTGAAATCTCTCACCTTCACACCTGATGGAGAAGAGTCCTGACTATAAAATCCCTGCTCTGGATTTACACACACACACACACACACACACACACACACACAGAGGCTGACCACAGCTCTACCGCAGATCCAGCAGCATGAGAGAGGTGTGGCTTTCTGCATGTTTACTCTGGGCTCACACACACTTCACACACATATAAAGGGAGTTTTTAGCTGTATGTTAGACCGTAATCTGTGATCGCTGATGATTGTGGGGTTATTTATTCACTTTCTGATTTGAATGAAAGCATCATCTGTATTTCTCTCTCTCTGAGTGAATATTTTCTTGCGTTATGAATTTCTGTTGGCCATAAATTGTCATTTCCTCTCCGCATTCCTCCGGTAATATAATTCCTCCCCTGCATTCCTCTTTCCTCTCTGGAATAAATCAGCCTGCAGAAACCATCATATTCCCTCGCAGCACAACAAAACATCAATAACTCTTTACTTCTGAAGAATTCATAAAGCTTCTGTAATTCCAGCATTATTAAAATCTAAATTAATATCTGTGAATATTTAATAGGCTTGAGCTGACAGTTGTATTCTTATCAACTAATATTATCAAGCATGATACAAATGCATTGATTTAACGGTTCACTAATGTTAAACTAAATATTTTATACAACAAAACTCAGTGAAATAACTTTAACTGTATCCTCTGATCACCGTGCAGAAAGGTCAAGGTCTTTTATGTCTTGTTTTTCTGTGCAATGTTTAAAGATACATTGACTGAGAATCAAAATGAATGCAAATGAAGTCGTATTTTCTGAGAAACTGATCAAAATCACATGAGTTTATGATTAAAACAATCTGCAAACAGGCTCAGAAAAATCAACTTTTTGATCAAAAAAGAAGTTTTCATTTCCCAAAGACAGATATTTGCTCTCGTTTTAATC
Source organism: Enteromius treurensis (assembly GCA_032275025.1). NCBI lineage: Eukaryota > Metazoa > Chordata > Actinopteri > Cypriniformes > Cyprinidae > Enteromius > Enteromius treurensis. The sequence goes on from JAUCMU010000036.1 coordinate 13,286,095, forward strand.
AGAAAACAAGACTTCTTATCTTCATTTTGCATCTCCAGAAATGAATCTTGATTTAAAGATGTTTAGATATTTTTTTCTGGAAAACACGACGAAAATACAAAGATAGTCCTTTTTTTTGGCAGTGCATGCAACATTTAATTCCACAAGTTTATGAATATAAGACGTTCTGCTCCAGTTTAAGGACTTTCAGGCCAGTGTTTTTGTCTTGTTTTTCAGAACACGTCTAAACATCCTTAACTCAAGACTTGGGAAGTAAAATAACGTGAGATAACAGTCCTATTTTCTGAAAAATGATTGAAAAAGAAAAAAACAACAACCAATGCATAAAACAAGAAGAAGAAAGTTTTGGGTCCCACTTTAGTTTGTGACCAATGCTTACTTTCATCTAACTATGACCTCTGCTTCAGTTAACTTCACGTTTTGTTTTGTTTCCAGCCACAATATCTAACAATTCCTAAATCAAGAAGGATTTTCTAGACAAGTTAAAAAATGTTTTTTTAAAAATAAGTCAAAATGAAGTGATTTTCTGTTTGAAATAAGATTATTTAGCTTGTTTCAGGCAAAAACTCAAATACTATTTCTAGATATTTTAACTGGAAACAAGATTAAAAAAAAGTAAGTAAAGCATTTTATTGCAAGCCTGCTGGTTATTACCAATTTAGTTTTAGTGTTAGTTAATAGCGTGAATAGTTAGTAGGGTAGTTTCAAGTTTTTATAGGTCTGGGGTGTAAGGATTAAAGGATCTTAAATACGCTCATGCAGAAAAAGGCTTGAATATGTGCTTTCTAAGTAAACAATTAGTTAATAATGAGAATTGACCCTTTAAGTAAAGCGTCACCTAATGTAGTTTTTCTGATATCTTCTTGACGAGACTGAATAAGCAATTTTCTAAGCTGCATCTTGATTTAAAACCCCTGCAGAAACAGAGCGAAGAAGAGCAGATTGTTTTTCTTGAGCTGGAAGGTCAGGCTGTGTTTTAATCAGATCTCTAGAGTTTGATTGGAGAGGAAAGGTACGGATCGCAGCTCTCAAACACACAACGACTCTGTTGTTACAGGCCTCTGTGTTCTGCCAGCTCCGTCTCAGAGACGTCCTGCCAGCTCTGCATCTGATGAACTGAGGACGGATTGTGAGTGTGACGAGGGACCCTAATCCTTCAGAGACACACACACACACACACACACGCTCGAGCTCTCCTTACATTGACGTGCCTGTCGTGAATAGGACTTTGTGCCCAGCGGACACAATCACTGGTGTGGGGGTTTAAATCTGGGTCACAGATAAATGAGAAACGGGGCCCCGAGCGGCTCCTCCTCCTCCGACAGTCTCCCCTGCTTTTGTTTGTTTTGATTCTGTTCCCGGCCGGTCGGTGGGGGTTTCAGGAGGAAAGAGGGGCTTTAGTGTGGAGTTAGTCGGGTTCCTGCTCGTTGTTTTCACAGAAAAAGCCAAAGAGAGCCTCCGGCATCTGCGGTACGGTTTCCACAGACTTCTAGCACACAGACGTTTCTCATTAAAACACACGCAGCGCTCCACGTTACAGCTCTCCAGCGAGCAAGTCTGACCGTGGAAGCATCTTAACGCTCTTAAATTAAGATGCATTTATGACTTCAGATATCAAGTCTTGTATTATGATGGGGGAAAACAAATCTAAATTAAGTTTGAAACAGGAAAACATACCCACCGATGGAGTAAGAAAAAGAAACAATGTTGAAGTTTTACTCACTGACAAATAAATATTTGTTCTTGTTTTAAGCAAAAACTTTCTTAACTTTGATACATTGTCCAGAAAAAAAGACAAGTCATTGTGTTTCTACAGTAAATGTGTCTTAATTGTGTATATATATATATATATACTTTATTTTAAGGTGCAATTCTCACTATTAACAAACTTTTAACTAGTTTTGCTTTAATAAACTCCTGCTGTTATTTGGTGGATATTAATAGTAAGTTTGTTGTTAAGTTTGTTAAGAATAAAAAATATCATGCAGAAAAAGTGCTTCATTAATACAACTAAAGAGCCAATATGTTGATAATAGCCCTGCTAATAAGCAAGTAGTTCGCCGAAATTGGTCCCTATACTGAAATGTTACCAGAAATTAATTTTAACAACACCAAAATAATAGTTTATGTGTGTATATATATATATATAGTGGATCAAAACCTTTCATCAAAGTTGTCCTAAAACCTAAAACCAAAATGTGTTCTTGTTTTAGGACACCTTTCATGAATGTTTTTGATCCATTTCAAATGTTGACTACTGTATGCACACACACACACACACACACACACACACACACAGACACACACACACAGACACACACACACACACACACACACACACACACACACAGACACAAGTGGGAATTTTTCCAATTGACAGCAAATACTTACATAAACGCTTCATTTTTGATTAAAAAAGAGGATTTACAAACAAAATGTGCTGCTGGTCATTTCTGTAGTTTTCATCGATTGATTGAACTTTAGTCAAACCTGGTAGTAAAACTGCATTCATTGGACATAAATATCTCATATTTTCCAGACGATAAATTGACAAATCTCTGCCTTACATTTCAGCATTTTTCTTTTATTTTCTTAATTATTCCAAAAGTGTATAAATAAATTCTTTTTCTGTACAAACTTTAAGATCCTTTGAGAACTTCTTTGAAAAACATCAAGCCAGGAACACACTTGATGCAAGTATGCAAACATATGAGTTTCCTTCCAGTCAGATGCATTCAAGTATAGCTACTTTTAACATCAACATCTTAATTATCTGTAACTAACGAGCTCTGCAAGATTCTCTTCAAACTCAACGACAGTAAAAACCTTAGAGCAGACTGACACTGAGAGCGTCTGGTTTATGTTTCAATCAGTGTTTGCGTTCACATACTTGCGTAGAGTGTGCTCTTTGTAACTTTGTACTAAAAATTCATTATATGCAAAAGTTGGTCACTTTTTACTTAAAGCCCTACACTATAATGCATTATAAGGGTATTATAGTGCATTATATCTTTTCAGAAATAACGGCAACCAAAGTTAAAATGCATTATAATCTTTGAAGGTTTGTCATGTGTTTTAATGCACTATAACTGATTGCAATCATGCACTGTGAGCAGTACATAAACTACATTTAAAATGCATAATATTTAAAGGCTTTAACTAAAACGGAAAACTTGTATGGAGAAAATACAGACAGTCGTCAGGCACTTGGTGTTGATTTCCAGCATACATGAACAATAGAGATACTTGAGTCAAACGCTCCTATCCAAGACCTGATCGTTCAGAGGATGAGGTCAAACCCATAAAACAGAGAGAACGAGAGCGTTTAACAGCTCCTGAAGGGCCTCTCCACCTAAATGAAGCACTTGATCTCCAAACCGGCTCCTTTATGTGCCCGCGCACTGCAAATATTTGAAGGGTGATGCGAGTACAATGAGCGTCCGCTGTGCAAGCCCTCGACGTGCGTCCACTGTTTGCCTCCAGTCACTTCAAGTGGCACTGAGGTGAAACAACACGGAAGAAAGACGGAGTCTGGCTTCGTGAACTAATGAGAGATGATGCCAACCGCTGTGCAGCTGCTTCAAGAAAGACAAACGTGTTCCTGGAGCACAGAACCAGCCATAGCAGCACAGGGATACTGGTAGCAATAGCAAACAATACACATTATGGGTTGAAATTATCCATTTTTATGCCAAAAAGTCATTAGGATATTGAGTAAAGATCATACTCCATGAAGATATTTCCTACCGTAAATATATCAAAACTTCATTTTTGATTAGTCATATGCATTTCTAAGGCTGGTGATATACTTGCAAACCTTTTCTGAGCTCATGCACTTTTCAATTTAGAGAAGTGTCTGTGTCTCACCAACACTGCTCAAAAAGTGGCCCAGTGTATCATCAGCCTAAGAACTTTCTTAAAAGTTAAGACTTTTTTTTGCACTCTCAGATTCCAGTTTTTTAAACAGTTGCATCACAGCCAAGTACCGTCCTGTCCTGACAAAGCTTGATTAGTAATATGCATAGCTAAGAATTTCATTTGGACACATTTAAATGTGATTTTCTCACTATATTTAGATTTTGTTGCACCCTCAGATTTTCAAATAGTTGCATTGCAGCCAAATATTATCCCATCCTTACAAGCTTTCCGATGATGCATACATTTCAAAACAGTGACCTTACGACTGGTTTTGTGCTCCGGGGTCACACATCACAAACTGTAAAGGCTGAACGCCAGAGCAAATGCAATGCACAGCAAAACCATGTGCCGAGAACGAGCCGGAGTGCTTGCGAAGGACATCACCACTTCAGCAACCGTTGGTCTGGCCTCGTAATCCTCGTCCTCGTACGCATCGTCTGTCCCGTCCTGGTCCGCCAATACGCCGTGGTCTCCCATCGAGCACAGTTTGACCATGTTCTGTTTGACCACCTCACAAAAGGGCCTCTCCAGACCGTCACAGACGCACTGATTGAGCAGCACTCCGCTGGGCATGAAGAGCAGCTCCTCGATGGTGGATTTGCAGCGTGATGAACACTTCCTCCCGTTAAACAGCTGGCCGCAGTGGGACAGGTACGCAGTGAGGGATGACTGACAGCCGGGCTCCTCTTCGCATCGCTGGCGCGCTTCGGTGCACCCGATACCATCAGCGTCGCCCGGATGCGTCCGCGGCAGACAGGGCTCCACAGCCCGTTTGGCTCTCAAGCACTCAGGGTCCATCCTGCAGTCGCAGGTCTCCAAAAACGGGCCGTTTGTGGTCTGGTTGAGGCGGATGAGCGCACTAATGCAGTGGCTCGGACACTGGCGTCTGCTTCCCCGGATGATCCCGTCGCACGCCGCCAAATACTGGTTATACGCCAACTCGCAATCGCGCTCTTCGTGGCATCGCACCAGCGCCTGCCAGCAAACCATCTGCGCGTCCAGCATCACCGCAAACGAGAGGAACACGACGGGAACCATGCATCTCCCCATTTTAGGATGACTCTCAGCTTAGGTGCATGCTTGCATGGATCCGTGAAAGCACAGCATGGTGCGTCACAGAAAAACAAGTGTTTAACTCCACAAGCTCAGTTCAGTTTGCTGCTATCCAGTGCATTTCAAATGTGTAGAATCCGCTTGCATGTTATTCGGAGCGCGTTCTCTGCGCTCAGACTCCTGTTGCATGCTGCTTGTCTTTGTCCCTCCGGCTCTTTCACGCTCGGCTGTGCATTTTCACACAGAGACCCCTCCTCCTCCGAAACTCCCCTCTTCATTACGCATTCTGTTGTTCTATTGGAGAGCGGACGGGGGATTGCATAGTAACGCCGTTTTTGGCAGAGCTCACCTCCTGTACAGGATAAATAAAATGTTTATAAATTTCATGAAGCCGGCGAGCTGTGTGGTCTCTCTCTGCATTAGATTACAAAACCTCGAGAGGGAAAGAGAGAGAGAGATGCATTCCTCTGCTGGAAGCTCAACATCTGCAAAGCGCTTCTCCGATTTAAAAAAGCGCAGAAAAACAAATCTGTTTCTCTTTAGCACGGACCCAAGAACAAGCCCCTGTATAAACCGGCGGGTTTTGAGCCCCGTCGCTCTCAGCCTCCTTTAGGGTGTTTTAATCGCGCCCTGGCGGAAAAGAAAAGGGCCACAAAAGTGTTTTCTGGACTGTTTCACCCTCTTTGTGTCCGACTGGCCATGCAGCAGCCCTGAGGCCCATCAATAGAGAGACTTTCCACAACAATATATTTTACTGCCCTGTCCTTTCATAGCGCACTTGAGATCAGCGATTCTCCGCCATTCAAATGGAAACGGCTCTGATTGGGGTGGAAAAAAACGATGCAAAGCTGCAAGCATCCAGAGAGTCTGGCAGACCGGGGCTAGTTGTCACACAAAGTGTGAGCCAGCAGATGCTTGTTAACAGTATTAAAGATAGAACATACTGTACCAGAATCAGTGAGGTGAAATGCACTAAATCACACACGGGTAGTTGACATGATAAGCATCTAAAATGGTTTTAAAAACATCTATTTGTGTGAATGCTATGCATGCATTGTTTATTGAGAGTATGCAGGCTAATTAAATTGTCATTTGACCCTCTAACACTACCATTATCTCGTCTATCTGAAAAATACATAAAACCTTGCTACGTGTGCGGCGTTAATCTCAGATTTATCACAGCACTTGAATATCAATGCTCTTTTCTGATTGCTTCCATTGTCCTCATTTGGATAAAAGCATCTGCTTAATGATGAAATGTAAATGTTAAAGTAATTCAAAACTGCTAGTAAAACAGCTAAAACTGATTAAAATGGTTATGCACCTGAAGGCAAGACGCTAAAATATAGACAAAACAGCCTTTAACCGTAATTGTTTTGCAGAGATAAACAGATACAGTTACAGATCAAGTCTATTATGAATGTTTTATATTCACTTGTCTCAAACAACACGTTACGAAAAAGCCAAATAAACCAAAATATCACTAATGCATGAAAAAGAAAATGTTTTCCTTTTAGCTAAACTCAAGATTTGTTTGAAAAATGCTTATTTGTCATGTCAACTACCCACCTATATAAAGTGTGTTTGTGAAGCGCTTGACTCGTGTCCAGTGTCTCCATCTAGTGGTCAGAAACTGTGAAAACATCACACAGAAGCTGAAATTAGGCATCACGATCTTTGTACAAATATATTTATTACCGTTTCAACAGTCAAAAATCAGCAAGGTCTGGAAATTACAGAATTATAATTACATAAATGCATTACATTGGTAATTACGTTACTTATGCAGTCCAGAGCGGAAACAACTATCAAAGGGCATAAGTAAAACAAATGACAAAATACTTTTTTGCCATTAATAAAGACAAAAAACATATAATCATCTAACGGGTTAAATAAAATGAACAGGAAAGTCAGTTTAACCCTTCACATTAATCAGCTCTGTCGTGTAGACCAGAGATGGAAATATTGCTTTATGTTTACAGCTTATCTTCAAAAACCAAACCCCTTAGAATCAGAATAAAAGCCTCACCTCAGCAGCACAGCATGAAATCATTACTCTGAGTCTCCACAAGAGGGAACAACCAGAAAGAAAAAGGTTGACAGCTGCATCACGACGACACCAAACCACCTGCACAAAACGGCACCACTCAATGAAAGGTCAAGGGTCAAAGGTGACGGTGTTTAGGGGAATCTGGGTTCTACCTCCACTCCTGCTCCCGTAAGCCTTTCGAGACTCCCCGAAGTCTGTCAGACTATTGCTGTAATAAACACCTTCAGACCGGAGCAGGCCTGGCTTGGATGGGTCAGTCTCCAGAAACACGTCACATTTCACCCCCGAGTCAAAATGACTAAGAAATTACATTTGCATAATGGAAACGGAGGGTATTTTGGGATCATTAAAGGGACAGCTCACCCAAAAATGAAAATCGTGTCATTATTTACTGACCTTCATATCGTTTCAGACCTGTGTGACTTTCTTTAATCTGTTGGACACAAAGGAAGATATTTTGAATGATGGTAAGCAACCATTCGACGGTACTTATCGACTTATATAGGGCCCTAAACAGACAGAAACCTCAATTACGGTCATAAAAACAGGATTTGCTATATAACATGGGATCTGCAGAATTTGGATGGACACATCAAAAGAAACGTAGTCTCCACAGAAACCCGTCAAAATAAAAGTCTGGTTAAAATAAATATTACTAGTACTACTAATACTAATAAAATTATTAAAACAAATTATTCACCATAAAATGTATTTACCAGAATGTATTTAGCAGAAAGAGATAAGGACACACAATACAGTATCTCTGGAGGCAAAAAGAAAAAAAGAAAAACAATGTTTTCTAATAAAATCGGTTCATTGGAGATGCTTTTGAAACTTTTAGAATGGAAAACAGAATTTGGTAAAAAATAAAACTGAATAAAACAAAAAAACATTTCAAAGGGCTGTGATAAAAAAAAAAAAAAAAAAAGTTTATACATAGCCGTTAAATTTTGTACGTTGTAAATTGCCAAAAAATGTTAACGCAACAAAAACTGAATTTGGAAAGAAATTAAACAGATTTTATAGGGCCCTACTTGCGTAGTGTTTTTTCCATACTTTGGAATTCAATGGGTACCATCAACTGCTTAATAACATTCTTCAAAATATCTTTATCTGTGTTAACAGAATAATGTTGGTAAGCAAACAGTTGACGGTAGCCACTGACTTTTATAGTATTTTTTTCAAGACTATGGAAGTCAACTGCTTGCTAACCAACATTCTTTAGAGTTAGTTTGGAACAACACTAGAATTAAAAGTTTTGGGTGAACTAGCCCTTTAAGATACATTTTTTAATGCAGAATGTAACTTTGTAAGAGGTGAAATGTGACCCGACTGTGTTTTTGTGAGATTCTCCTATAGTTGATGAAACACACATGACATTTAAACTCCTAGAACGATATCAGCATCATGAAACAAACACTGCCCTACGTCACACAGGATATATGATTATGGATGTTTGTCGTTCGACACAGCCGCACGCGTGTGTGATGGAGGAGATACAGGGAGGAGGAGATCACATGATGCAGCACTTCTCCGCCGAGTTCTTCAGGTCCTCCAGAGTGGCCTGAGCTTTGTCCTTCAGGTGGCCCATGTCCACGTTCTGGATGTTGGTCAGGTGACCCAGGACGGACTGCTTCTGCTCTTCCTCCTGGTTGTCTTCGGCGATCATCTTGGCCAGTTCAGTGGGGAGCTCGACGTCATTTTGAGCCCCTTGGATCTGAGTCTCATCCACCTCGTTCTGAGACAGAAAAACACAAAAAAAGGACAAATATCAATGACATGTGTGTCACACTTCACCCTGAAATCAAAAGAACAATAGAGAAAACTTTTTTATATTTACATTTTTATTTAATTCATTCTTTTTTTATGCTTTTCTTTGGGAATAAAACATTATCACCACTATCTGACAGATTTCAGTAAAACAAGTGTAGTCAGAAATTACAGAAAACATTTACAGTCTGCTCTCGGTGCAACATTATTTTCAAGGTTATGCACATTTTCTATAGTAATCATCTTATTATTGTTTAAATTAAAATCAGCATAAATTCAGTTTAGTACATTAATGACTCTATACACACAATTATTTTTATTATGATGACAGTTTTTCACTGAATACTGGAAACTGGTTGTTCATTATAATTTAAAATCAACACATTAAATACTGTACATCAAATACTACATTTTAAAATGCAGATAATATTTCACTATTTTTTGTATTACAGTAATGATCTTTCAATTCATGTCATCAAAGAACACAACTGAGTATTGGAAAATAGGTTATTGATGATTAATTATATAAAAAAAACATACTTTAGATTAAAATCAACAAATTTAAAAAATACTACAATAATTAAATAGAATGATATTTTCCATATTTTTTTGCATTTAAATGCATTTCATGTATTGATGTAATGATCATTTATTTTTTTCTTACAGTACAATACATAATTTGGGGAAATGAGTCTTTAATCATGATAAAAAACAATTATTATTTAAATTAAAATCAACATGAATTTGATACATCAGATATTAAAATATATAATATATTAAATAATATATATTATCCTTTTTTTGCATTACAATAATGAATTTTATTACAGTACACTACTGAGCTTTAGGGAATGGGCTATTAGTAATGATAAAAACAATGATTATTTGTATTAAAGTAAACAAACTGAATTTAGTACACCACATTACCATGACGTATGGTCATTTGTTATTAAAGTGACATTTCAGTAATTTAGTTTTAGTTTTTCTCATTACAGAGCACAACTGAGTATTAGAAAATGCCTTATTAATTGAGATAAAAAATAATTTTACAGTGCAATAAAAATTTTGGGTGTGAAACGTGTCTGTTCCTATGCAGTTCAGCCCAGTGTGTTTGTTTCACACCGACGAGCGAGGCGTTCGTTCTCTGCGCTTTATAAGTTTTAATTGTGTGGGCCGATGACGGGAGACAGAGAGTGTGATTAATTGTTACCTTTGGCAACCTGTATTTGTCTCTGAAGTGAGACCTGACTGTCGCCCTCTCCGCCTTCTTCTGGGCAAAATTGGCGTCTCGCTCTTGCCTGAAGAGAAACGAGAACAGAGGCACGTCAAACACACACACACACACACACACACACACACAGTTATGTGAGGATCAATTGGGTTATTCAAGGGTCTTTTGATCATTTATCCACCTATGCAAGTCTGTCAGTCTCAAGCTAATAAGCATCTCTATATTATCATGTAGTTTAAACAGCTATTGTTCTCCAGCTGAATGTTGGTTGACATGTCTTAGGACTCATTTTTAGGATAATAATTTGAATAACGATCACATAAGACCTTAGTTACATTTGACAGAAATGCCTTAATGCATCTGAAAAAGATTTACGAGTGACGCTGTTTTTCCGGTTAAAAATAATCTCCATCATAACAACTTTCTGTTCACTTTAGCGTGAACTAAGCAAACTCGTGTTCACAGAGAGATCCGCGTAGCGCCGTTCTCAAGGATTAAACTGCTTTCCTCTGTATGCCGTAGAATCCCACGGAATAAATACCTTCAAAGAGAGCATTAAATGACAACACTTCAGACTGACTGGATTTCTACGTCTGGTGGACTGAAGAACCGCTTACAACAACAACACTTTATCCATTACAGAAAGCTGAAAATATTTTAAATGAATGTGCAACTGTGCACTAATAAAACATAGGAAATGAAGTAAATTGCCTTAAGATTAGAATGATTTGAATATATTATTTATTGTAATTCCATTCTAAGTAAAAAGAACAGGTTGAGGACAGCTGTAGTATCATGAATATATCTTTTTGGTTATTTTTCGTTTTTATTGTATTTAGTTTTTAATTATAAAAAAAAAAAAAAAAAAAATATATATATATATATATATATTTTTTTTTAATATTAATTTTCATTTTTGTTCAACGTTTGCTAATTTAGTTGTGTGTGTTTTTTAAATGTCTATACAGTTTTAATTAAATTGTCATTTACTTTTTTTAAACTTTTTTAGCAGTCTACTTCAACCTAAAAGAAATAATGAAAAAAATAAATAAATACATGAACTAAAAAGGTATTTTTAAAAATTGTATTTATTATGTAGGTATTTTATTATTTATTATCATTTATATACTTATTATTTATGGTATTGTATTTAAATCTTTATTTAGTTTTTTATTGTTAAAAATAACCTTATTTTTTATAATAATAACACATTTTAAGTAGAACTCAAATTTAAAACATGACAGCACAACAAAATGACAATTTTTTTTTAAATAGAATTCAAATAAAAACAGAAAAGTAAAATGTGAAGAAACTAAAAATAATGATAGCTTTTATTATTTTTGGATAATACTTTTTTTTGTGTGTGTGTGTGTGTGTGGGGGGGGGGTATGATTTTAAAACTAACGACAATAACCTTCTATGGTACAGGAAACTAGATAGTATCTTACAAAACACTGGAAATAATAAAGAAAAACATATATTAATAATGTATATGTGATGCTATAAAAGTTTAACCTTGAGCTGAAATTACAACTGATTGGTTGCCCACTGCTGAAGGTCATCTGAGGTCAAAAATCAATACTAATCTCCAGGGCTGAAGCAAAGGGCTTGACAGAATGAACATATTTAGGACAGAAGACATAGCAGACAGTAACCAGAACATTATGATCATGTTCAGGCCTAATACTTGGAAGGTTGCTGTTCAGTCTCTTTTGCATGTTTGTATTGAACCAGGAACCTTCCTTTAATGCTTACTCCAGAGGGATCTTCTCTAAGTTAAGTGTGCTTGAAGCTGCTTAGGAGAAAAGCATCTGCTAAATGAGTCCTTACTAGAGAAGAAGAGCGGGAGGGGGAATATCTCAGGGATTTAGACTCGCTCTGACAGTCGGGTGATGCTCATCCACTCGGTTCACTATAACAAATGACTAGTTAAAATAATCCCCATATCAATAACCAGAACATTTGAGAAGATCATGCTGGTTTGGCTGATTCAAGAGATTAAAAGCACGGCTCCCATCAAAGTCAACGGTCTTAAACTAGCTGTTCACGTAAAATCTGCTCTCTGTGGATACAAGTTGGATTACAGCATGCGGATGAGCTCAGCACAGCCATTTGAAGTCTGTGAAATCAGAATTTTCCAAATATGGCAGTTATGCAAACCGTGTCAACACGGCCACCTGTTCATGCTTTGGCTGTCATGAGCTGATCTCTAAAGACAAAGCGTGCAAAGAAGAACGCGAGAAAATGTTACTTCATCCTGATAAGATGGTTCAAACGGCCTGGTATTTTGGTTTTTCCGATACATCATGAGCCACAAACAAGAGAGGTCAGATTGGTGTCTTCTAAATGGGGAGATGTGATTTGGGTTTGAATGAAACTGGGGTAAAATACTAATTAAAATCATTTTACCTGAGGCATAAGGTTACCAACAGAATGAGCAGATTTTAATGAAGCCTACAGCAGACAACTCAATTTATATATATGTCACTAGCATAACTGGTTACTTTATTTTAAGGCGTGCTTGTTATTTATATTATACATTTAAGTGTGCTTACTACATGATTTGTGTTAGGATTAGGGTTGCTTGCAAGTTTATTTTTATTATAATAGTAAATACATTTAACTGTAACCAGGACACCTTAAGATAAAATGTTTTAGACATTAAAGTACATTATTGAAATAATATAACATAAAATGTCAATACACTATGGTAGCCTGCAGTTTAATTTTTGTTTTCAATCTCGGTTTACATACATATTAATATAACACATTACATAATACATTCGAATAACGTTACTATTTTAAATCACTGTTACAGAATGTATTGATAAGTCTGACGCGCGTGTACTCGTCTGAATAACTAGGTATTCTAATTTACTCACGCTTATTCCGCTGAACTCTAATGTGGCTGTGAATAATGTGAAAAATTATTCATATCTGACTGAGCAGGAATCTCCCAGAGCGAAATGAGCAGCTGCGCGCGCAAACACTCAACGAAGCGCGAAAAAATCCGCGCGCCTCTCCAAACGTCCACCTCACAGAAACATTCCCAAAATATCATCAAATCCGCGCATTTCTGAGAGAAAACCAGGTAGGTGTGCTTACTTTTCCTCCTCTAGCTGTTGTTGGTACTGCTCGAACTCTTCTTGTGTCATTCCTTTAGCGGCGGCTTCGGATTTGTCTCCCTCAGCTTTATCTTCTGTCAGACCTCCTGTCAGATTCTTCAACTGACCGCCGACTACGTGTTTGACCATGAAAGCCATCGTTAAATAGGATAACGTTCCTTAATGTTCTTCTTTATTAGCCCCAAACGGTTATTAATTCCAATTAGGTCAATAATAAGGTTTCTTTCTCCGCGGTCGCCTAACAGAAACTCCGTCCGGCGTTCGGCTGAGGTTAAGTGAAGTGAAGTGGATTCATCTCTTCATCTGAGTCACAGCAGCGGTTTGACTCTCTTCCCGCCCAATCCCGTGTTTCCTCAACCGACTCTCTTCCCGCCCAATCCCACGTCCCGCCGGATTACGCGCGCTTTAATTTTTTTTTTCGCGGGCGCGCGTGACTTGTCAAAACGCATCGCGCGTCGGTTTGCGCGTTTGCGCGCCTCCAAGTCAGCAAGGGATGACAGTAAGCAGAAAGGATTCAGAGCATCTATGCCGCATCCATCTGGAGGGCGAGCAAATCCTGTGAAGAGAAGTGAGAAAGTGATGAAATTCAACATTTATATCAAACGAAAAGTTGTCGCCAAGGTTTTCGTTTATGTGGAAAAGGGCAAAACTCTTAATCCCAGAGATTACCATCCATGCGTATAAAGCTGTCAGCATCACCTCCACATGGATTATCATATGCAATAATAAAGGAACTGAACAAAGATGGAATACATTTTACAGTCTAACATGCATTCTACAATAGTGAAGGTTTATGAGCACTTTCAGCTCTTAGTTTCTTTGTTTACACACAAACACGCGTTTGCATACACAATCAGTTCAGTTTATTTATAAAGCACCGTTACAATAACAGAGCATTGGCCAAAGTGCTGTACATTAATGAAACATCAATTATTTAGTTTTTGAAAAGCAAAAATAACCATGGAAAGATATGACAGTGGTAACTGTTTGGCAATCAACGGGACAGTCACAAGCATCCTGTTTATCGTCCAGAATATCTTTAATTGTGTTCAGAGAATGAACAAAGCTTTTTTGGAGCGACATGGGGGTAAAGTGATTGATGACAACATTTTCATCTTGGTGTGGAGTAATCCTATTTTTACATAGCCTATGTATGTTAGAGTTCTTACACGTAATACACATTTGCACTTAATTATTGAAATTGTGTGCTTTCTCTTCACTCATCAAATTTCTTCAGCGTTTGGACTAGTAGGATCTTGCGTAGGGCTCTGTATTTTACGAGCACCCAATTCGGACGAATGACCTACATCTAACCCTATCCCTAAACCAACCCATCAGTCTTGACAAATCATATTAAGTGAGGTCGTATGAATTAGCTACCTCGTAAAGAACGTATGAATTTAGTCGTGTGAATGCAATGTAATGCAATGTACGAATGCAGCATAATTCACTTTACATGAAGGATCTTCTAATGGCATGTAACTGTGAATACATTTCACATGCATGCATTAAAAAAATACAGCCTCTACTACCGCAAAATTAATCAACACCAGATGATGAAAACAAATCATACATCTCTGTGCATCGTGATAAAGTCTCTATTTTTGCCTCTTTCTCACTTTCTCTCTCTCTGACACCCCCCCTCCCCCGGGACTGAATCATTCCCGATCTGCTCCACTAACAAACTGTTCCGTCGTTCTCGCTGAGGGCAAAGACTATACCACATACACATTTATTTGTGCTCCATAGCATAGTAAGAACCTGAAAAGTCTGTGTTTGGGGCTCTGTAGGCTTTTACTGGCGGCAAGCGCACTGATATTCACCAGGAAAATAATGTGCCAAATGCTCTCGTGGATCTGCATGCATGTCAACAGACAAAAATGTTATGTGTACAGTAATACGGGGGCACATGGCCTAATTATGCATGCTTTTAAAAAAATCAGAGGCCAACCAAATGTTTATTTTGGCATTTATGATAAACATGCACCAGAACAAAGCCAAGTTTCTTGGCAAAGAAAATAAAGGTTAAAATTAGCAGAAATATAATAATTTGACCTTATGCATTGGGATGCTGTGTGGCATAAATAAAATGAGTTAAATAATGCCATTGTCATAAAACAATGTCCTTAATGTGATGCAAAATACAGTTCCGTGGCCCGTGAAAAACATTTATGGATGGTAAATTTCATCTGCCACTGGCAAGCTTGGTAAAAAGTTCATTTTGGACCCTGTATGCATGACTTCACAGTAAGTCAATAAACCTCATCATCATCCAGTGAACAGCCAGCAGCGCCGGCCAGACTATGAAACACTTTACAGGGTATATGCGAGCAAGCATGCATGCATCCGTTATATAATAAAACAACACGGATGCATCCTCAGTAGGCTACAGCTGGTTCAGTGTCTGTGTTAAAGCAGAGCTGAGGGTCTGCCGTTTAAGAATCTGAGGATGAATGAGGTTAGTAGGGTGAGGACAGTCAGTCAAATGCTGATTTGGGAAGTCAACAGCACTGAATCGAAATAAACTAAAGCCAAATTCAGACGGGACTAGCTTCCATCCACTAAATGGGGTGACTGTCGTCTCCTAAAATATCTGGGTTTTGGCTTTGTTTTGGGATAGATTGCATACAGGCTCAGTGCAATGATTGAAAAGCAGGCTACTTTGACCAAAATCATGCGGGCACTGTGTATAATCGACCAATCGTTGAGCACAAGAAGGTGGGATCTCCAGACAGTCAAAGTAAATACGTGAACATACAAGGACTACAAAGAGAGAGGATGTACTGTATGGTCAACCTAATATATAAGTTATAATTATTTCACACATATGAGTTTTATGATGCACCTTCCATGCCAGCCGAACTCCCACTTGAGTCAAAACTACAGATTTCAATCTCGTAAACACGAACTCACGCACATTCTAGCTTCATAATTCTAATTCAAACATCATCTAAAGCTGATATTGCATAAGCAAGCAGGCTTCCACCAGTCCACGACATCCAGTTGCATCTAAAAATCCATCAGAACAAAGCCGAATCATCTCCACACGGTTCAGTGGACAGAGCAGATGACCTCTGCTGTGCACATGCTCTCCGGCGAAAGAACAGCATCTGCTCAGGTGCTGAGAATATGACAGAACAAATCCGTCACGCCCTTCATTCACCTAATGGATGCCGATAGTAAACAACATTTACCAGGATGTAAATGACGATTAAAGCAATCGTTTAGCCCTACTGAAAATTTTCTCACCCATGTTTGTTCTAAACTTGCAGGTTTTTCCATGAGTGGCGAATCAAAGGTCTATTTGGGCGTATATAATAAGCTCTTAAAGTAAAACTCGTACTTTACAATACTTAAACTAATGGAACAATATAATGCAGAACCTGATTTTAACAAGTGCGACATGTTCCTGGATCAACATCTTCTGGAACAACCTTGGAAGATTTGAAGAACCAGTGTTTGGTGAGTCATTTACCTATCGTTTCTGTCTGGTTTTAGGGATTTCTCATGGTTAAGGTTAGGTTTAGATGTAAGGATAGGGTCAAGACAAAAATTTTGCATTAAAATGTTGTTCCAGGTTCAACAAAATAAGTTAACCGGGGAACACATCTGACTCAAGAAAATCAGGGGCTTGTTTCATTCAACATGTTTACCACATAAGCCAGGTTTATTTCAGTTAGTCTGATTTATTGTCAGTTGATTTGGTTGAAAATAAGTCAGACTGATTTAAATAACCTGGCTGATTTGGTGAACTTGTTTAATGAAACAGTATGTGCACAGTATGATGAAGAATACAACTTGCGTCACATTTTTTTCCCCCATTTATTATCAAGCACTCCTGCAGAGGCTTGTTTTTTCTCATTCGCATGTAACATGGAAAATTCGTCACACAAAAAATGGATGGAAATAAATCAAATAATACCAATGTCATAAATGGATTAATCGAATGCAAAAATAAATTTTGTTGTTACAGTTACAAGCTGTGAATTTTACACATCATTGGCAAGCGTGCTAAAAATGTACTCCTCTTTGTTTGCTCCAGAATAGCATGGATTTATGACAAGCATCATTTTTGGATTTCTTTAACAGTTTCTTAGCATTTTTCCCCTGACATGTCTTCATCTTGCTCATGAGGATGTTGGAGTGTAGGAACACAAATATTCATAACATTATGTTTTTTAATGTAATTTGCTTGGAACGCATCCGGCATATCTACAACTTGTTTACCATTGCAGGCTCGTCCAGTGGATGAGTAATGATAAATTCACGTCCTATAAATGGGAAGATGTATCAGCAAGAGGGAAAAAACGGTCCACACATGATGCCCAAAGGACAGTTCAGTCTCCATGGAGATGCCCATTAATTACCTGTGAATAAAGGCAGCATCCTGCGAGCAGCAGAAGGAGAGTTATGCAATCCAGCAAAGGACTGGTCTAGACTAGCCTGTGATGATCTCTCTTCTCCCTCCCCATCCTGCATCCTTCATCTTTTCTTTTTCTGTCATGTATGCGCTATCCTCCTTCTCTTCTCTCTCTCGCTCTCTCTTTTACCTCTTTCTATTATTGGTGGCTTCGAGGGACCGCAGGACTGCTGGCTGTGGCTAAATGGGATGCGAATAGCGGAAAATTCTCTTTCAGCTGACTTCCTATGGACAATCAGCACAGAGCGAGTGCCAGGGCCTAGGAGCGTTGACAGGGTAAAGCGGGGTGACACAGGGACACGGTGAGGGACGTAAAGCAGCAGTAAACACAGAGAAGGTAAAATGAAGAACTCTAATGAAGGAGAAGATCAGATCAGATGCTGGCTTCTGCCGGGCTTTTCACACTTTTGAATTGTTTTGAACCTTTTAACACTATTTACCTCCGGGTTAGTCATTAAAGTCTTCGCACAATCTCGCTTAAAAGCTAAATAACATCGATTTTACAAGAGAAGCACGCAACAAGCATGCCGCCTGTTTTAACAAGAGCCCTGGAAATGACTCAATATTGGTTCAAGCTAAAATTAGCTTCAAACGTGCTCCTCCTCATGCCATTAAAACTGCTGAAACTTCAGATGACTCATGTCTGGAAGAGACGAGTCAGACTCACGTATGTTGCATGTACAGTATGTCTTATAGCTAAGGGAAAGCAAAGCTCATTCTGCAGTGACGGACAGCTTTCATTCCCACCACTTCCCCCCCAAAAAACTGGATTCTCTCCGAACTAAAATCGCAGTGGTTTCCAGACACTTTCCTTCCTCCGAGAGAGCCAGCAAGCCTCAAATGGGCCAGAGACCTGTCTGTAGCGAAGCAGCGCGACAGGCCAGCCCATCTATCTGACAGGATGCCTAAAGGTGTTAGTGTTGTGTGGGAAGAAAGTCGCATCAAAGTGCCTCTCGCACACACGTGACCAGAATCTCACGTCTGGGTCGTTCTTGACTTCCCAAATTACAGGAGCTGCCATCTAACATGCAATGCCTCCGTTGCCATGGATGCATCAGTCTAAGGGACTGCTTATGTAAACACAGACACTTCAGCTCTAACTCCAGACCAGCGTGGCGTTTAGAGTAGATGAAGATGAGCACTCCTTACAACCCAGTTTCAGGAAACACAGCGTAAACGGGTGGCTTGATTTTACTAGATTTGAAGTGCAACAATGCTTATAAGTAATTAAATGCATTCAAATATAATAAAAAGAATAGATGTAAATGAGTGTGTTTCTTCATAAATATGGAGAAATTTGTGTCTCTGCATCAGTGTCTTATTAATGGATGCTCTGCAGTGAACGGGTGCCGTCATAATGAGACACATTGCGTCAATGCTCCAGCTCTCATTGAAAATGACTGGTTTCCAGATGCTTTGACGCAGGAAGTTGCTGTCACTCTAAACGTCCCTTTTAGACTTGCAGGGGAAATTTGTAATTTACCATGCCAACGCTTTGAAAAGCTGTTCTGAAATGCGCCTTGAACTCTGCCTCCTTCGAGGTGTTTCTTTTCGTTTACATTCATACTGTAGGTGAAAATATCACGAAACCCTGGAAGCGCTGTTCAGCTTCAGGTCTGCAAGAGAGGCGAGACGCCTTTTTTGGATTCTGTCACGGCTGAGCCCTCGGTTCTATTTCAGCAGCGCACAGAGGACAGCAACGACAGGAGCAAAGATAATTGACAGCTTTCAGAACCAATCTTGTCACATCTTACTCATATTCACACCCGCCCACTCACAGCGACACGTTCTCTAACAAAACAGCATCATGTGCTCACAGCTACACATGAACACACTGCATTGCGTTGATCTAAACATTACACAGCTAAACTATTACACAAGATGCCTGACCAACAACAAGATGCACAGCAACTCATGTAACGAGATAAATGGCATATCATGTGTGATGGTGGCTTCACTGTGTTTATATCGTAGAATATATATTTCAGTTATTTGTTGGTGATACAAGTTTTTGCATAAAGTGACGGTACGTTTAACATTTATGAAAAGCATCCTCTGGTTTGGGACTATCAATTTAACAAAACACTAGATTATAGGAAATAAGGCACATGATTGTTCAAATGCGACTCATATTAAAAGTTAAACCTACAGCAAAATCAACTGTATATTGTGATACTTATACTGTATACTTTAAATGCATAATGGCCAACCCTAAATGCTTTCATATGTATGATATAGCCAACTCTAAATGCATTATGATCTGTGTAATGGCCAATCTTACAGTACTTGCATTTTCAGCTACTGTATAATGGCTAAACCTAGAAGCATTTCAGTCTATAGTGGCCAATCCTGCATGCATTTTAATTTATAATGGCCAATCATGACTGCATTGTGATTTATAATGACTGTACCTAGATGCATTTAGATTAATAATGGCTAATCCTAAATGCATTTGATCTATAATGGCTCAACCTAGAAGCATTTTAGTCTATAGTGCCCACATGCATTTTGATTAATAATGGCTAATATTTCATGCGTTTTGATCTACTGTATGCTGGCCAACCACGAATGCATTTTGATTTATAATGTCTAAACCTACATGCATTTTGATTAACAGTGGCAAGTCCTACATGCATTTGAGTCTATAATGGCCAACCTTAAATGCATTCCACTGCATAAAACAAAATACATCTCTTGTGAGACGATTCCAGAGTACATGTGTGTGAGAGAGAGAGAGGAAGAGGAGCTCTCGTGTCTCCAAGCCTCAATGTCTCAGTGAGTAACATGTCCGTGACAGTAAGGCCATCATCTGCAGAAGTAAATCACAAAGACAGAGCAGCGCATGCTAAATCAAACACATCCCAGTATGCACGGGAAAAGCAGATCATATGTATGTGCAATGTAAGGAAATCGCTGGATTTTTGGAATCAGCAGAATGAGGTGGTGCTTGCGGGCTTTAGTGCAAAGACTCACTGGAATCATCAAGTTATTAAATGCTTTAGGTAGAATGCAACTATTGCACAAAATCTGATGCATCCACTATCCTCAACTAATGTTATCATGAGAAACCAATGCACATGCAAAAACAACATATAATGTGCTTTACACTACCCTAATATATGTGCTCAGTGTTCTAAAGCTCTTTGAACCTTGCCAACAAAAATGTTATTCTACGATTCAAAACTTCTACACATGCGAAAATGAGCAGTCTTTTGAGATGTGCAAATGCCCAGTACAGATTAATGCAGGTTGTTGCAAAATATGTCTTAATTTTGTGATACGGTGGAGTGAATTAACCTAATTAAGAAAGTAAGCATCTGCATGCCGAGCTGATCTTTAACATATGGGTCGACAAAGAAAAGCCTGCAGCTGAACGTCTGTTGAAGGGAGCAGCATATGCATAAAAATATGTACTGTATATTTCTGAGAATAAATCGGCCTTTAATTCCGTTTTTCTCTCAAGAGCAGCAGGAATCATATAATTGCTTAGTAAAACTCTGAACATGAGTCACGGATGCGTGTGAATGTAAGAGATCACAAGGTCTTTTTATAAGCAGCGCAGCAATGCTCCTGGGATCAGGGAATGATTCAGACCTCTTACTCAGGCATGTTTTAAAGGAATAGTTCACCCCAAAATATAAATCCTGTCATCATTTACTCACCATCATGTCATTTCAAACTTACGTCTGTGGAACATAGAAGATATTTTTCAGTGATAAAAATGCATTTATTAATGCATGCTGGTCTACTACTACTTTTATTTAGATATTATCTTCTAAGTAAAGTATTTTCTGACTGAAAAAGTCATAATTCAGAGTAAATCAGAACTGCTAAAGAATTCTGAAAAACCTTCGTGCTCAAACTGTGAGATGTAAACTTACAGTTCAGAGAAGAGAATCTAAATTGTGTGATTAAAGGTTTTTTTCTCCGTGGTGGAAATGAGCTTTGATATCTTCTTGTCTGTTTACAGAATCAATCACCATCTGTTGTAGAAAAGATCCTCATTAATATCCTGTGAGAAAAAGCTTTCTGTCATACAGGTTTTGGAATAACATGAGGGTGAGGAAATGAGCAAACACTTCTTGGACGAATCGTTTTTAAAAACAAATTTTTGTTTGCATGATGAAATGTGATACGATACGACTTCAGCTCAGTGGAGCCATTCATTCATTTATATGCATTTCATATTGCATAATAACAATAAAACTTTTTGCTTTTATAACAGGGGTAAAGGTGGGTCAGGGTTAGGTCAGGGCAGGCTGCTATAATGTCTTGATTCAGAATTTTGAGCGACTGTGTTATGATATCAAAATTTTGACTTCGATATGGTTCGTGATAAAATGTCTTGATACTATGACAAAAAATCAGAAGCTATAGTTATTTTATCTATTAAAAATATATTTTTCTATTAAAAATAAATAAATAAAATTTACATGCCAGTGCCACATTTTTCTGAAATTTCCTTTCCCCCCCAAAAAAACTATTTATTTATTTTCTACTTTTTCTGTTTTGATTTTTTAGACTCCATTTTAATGGTTACATTAAAAAGATATTAACCAAAAAGCATGTATAATTAATTGAAACTGAAATGAACACAATTTAACAGAAATGTATTAAAAGTTTAACAAAAAAATGTAGGCCCTAGAAATACATTTTATTATTTTTCCTTAAATTCAGTTTCATTTTTATCAAATTCTATCAATCTGTGCTTTCCTTTAATTTTCTGGATTCCATTGCTTCATTAGATTTTAATTACAAAAGCATGTCTAATTAATTTATTAAAGATTAATTACATTTTATGAAGAAATATACACTCACCGGCCACTTTATTAGGCACACCTGTCCAACTGATTGTTGACGCAAATCACTGATCAGCCAATCACATGGTGGCAACTCAATATCATTCAGGCATGTTGACGTGGTCAAGACGAACCGCTGAAGTTCAAACCGAGCTTCAGAACGGGGAAGAAAGATGATTTAAGTGACTCTGAACGTGGCATGGTTGTTGGTGCCAGTTGGGCTGGTCTGAGTATTTCAGAAACTGCTGATCTTCTGGGATTGTCAGGCACTAACATCTCTAGGGTTTAGAGAATATTCTGAAAAAGGGAAAAAATCCAGTGACGGCAGTCCTGTGGGAGAAAATGCCTTGTTGATGCCAGAGGTCAGAGGAGAATGGCCAGAGTGGTCCGAGCTGATAGAAAGGCAACAGTAACTGTAAAAAACAAACAGTCATTACAACCGAGGTATGCAGGAGAGCATCTCTGAAGCACAACACGCCGAACCTTGAGGCAGATGGACTACAGCAGCAGAGGACCACACCGGGTACAGGAAACTGAGGCTACGATTCACGCAGGCTCACTGCAATTGGACCATAGAAGATTGCCTGGTCTGATGAGTCTGGATTTCTGCTGCGACATTCGGATGGTAGGGTCAGAATCTGGCGCCAACAACATGAAAGCATGGATCCATCCTGCCTTGTATCAACGGTCCAGGCTGGTGGTGGTGTAATGGTGTGAGGGACATATTCTTGGCACACTTTGGGCCCCTTAGTACTAATTGATCATCGTTGCAACGCCACAGCCTACCTGAGTATTGTTGCTGACCACGTCTATCCCTTTTTGACCACAGTGTACCCATCTTCTGATGGCTACTTCCAGCAGGATAATGCAGCATGTCATAAAGCTGGAATCATCTCAGACTGGTTTCTTGAACATGACAATGAGTTCACTGTGCCTCAAACGGCCTCCACAGTCACCAGATCTCACCCCAATAGAGCACCTTTGGGAAGTGGTGGAACGAGAGATTCGCATCAGACAGCCGACAAATCTGCAGCAACTGCGTGATGCTATCATGACGATATGGACCAGCATCTCTCAGGAATGTTTCCAGTGCCTTGTTGAATCTATGCCACGAAGGATTAAGGCAGTTCTGAAGGCAAAAGGGGGTCCAACCTGGTACTAGCAAGGTGTACCTAATAAAGTGGCCAGATATATATATCAGAAATACTGTATCCTATTTACAATTTTCTGGTAAATAAATTACGGTAAATTTGAATTTTTTTTACTGGTAAAAATTCATTAAATGTTTTTTTTTGTTTGTTTGTATAGGTAGTACTATCATTATATTAACTGAAGATCAAGAAAACAAACAAACAGTCAAACGCTGATGAAGTGACCCTCAGAGCAGTTCTAGAGATTATTCATGTGTTTATGTATTCATATATCGAGGCAGCGGAGGCAGAAAAACACCACGAGCATGAAATCATAGTCCTAAATAAAAGCATCACTGCAGCTCTCTTTCAGTTTCAGCTCCAACAAAAGAGCAGGAAAGGGTCAAGAGAAGAGCATCTCTGTGCTGGTGATGCTCCCAGGGGCCCGGGGCCCCTTGCGCCGCTCGGTCTCTGCAGGCACTGGGTGAGGGTCGTGCAGACGCCGAGGCTGAATGTCACTGAGAATATTCAAATCCAGCATGACAAGTGGCGCAGGAAACATGTTCTCCCTGACTCCAAGACCCCTGATATTTCACAAAGTCAAACCAGACGAGGCAGCCGCCGCCCGGGGACTGATTATTTACACACACACACACACACACTCACGTTGTGTTTCCATGTTTTCTGGTTTTCTGGGGTCTCTCTCTTCATAGGTGTAATGGTGTTTCTACTGTACAGACTGTATGTGGTATTGTCCTACACCTAAACCCTCTCTCTCTCTGACTCTGTGTCTCTCTCAGGTTTCAGGAGATGTGTTATAAAGCGTATCTGGCCATCCGCCAGCACGCCAGCCTCTTCATCAACCTCTTCTCTCTGCTGCTGGGCTGCGGGATGCCTGAGCTGCAGAGCTTCGACGACATCGCCTACCTGCGCAAGACGCTAGCGCTGGAGAAGAACCAGCAGGACGCTCTGGAGTACTTCACCAAGCAGATGAACGACGCTCACCACGGAGGATGGACCACCAAGATGGACTGGATCTTCCACACCATCCGACACATGCCCAACGAGCACTGACACACACACACACACCTCAGTGTGCTCAGATCGCTGTGTGTACAGCTGCCGGCATACGCTTACACTCCCTTTACTGAATCTGACAAAATGTTAATTATCGTAGCAAGAGTTCATGAACATGTCACGCTGTTTTAGATGGAATTCACTGCAAAACCTCGTTTTCTTCCTTAGTATTTGTCTCGTTTTCTAGGATAATTATCTACACATTTTGCAATTAAGATGCATTTACTAGGACAAGTAAAAGGATTTAAGCTAGTTTGTCTTGTTTTATAAAAATATCCAAAGTTTGTTTTTTGTTAAAAAATATGTGTAAATGGTGTAAGAAAACCAATCTTCATTCAAGCTTTTTTTCAGAAAGCAATGATATTTATACTAGAAAACAAGACAGGAAACTCCTAAGAAGAACTTTTTTCAGTGAAGCCAGTTTCTATTACTGATAAAAAAAAAAAAAGAGAAGAAGGAAAAAGGTAATTGTGACTTTGGCCTCAGAATTGGACTTGGATTATGAGGTTGATCAAGTTAAAAACACATTCTTCGAATATTACTCATAACCAAACAAATATGGCCTCCAGCAGCCAATCAAACAGCACCTCATAATATTGTTAGGAAGTTTGTTAAATTCAGTAAGAATCAGCCAAAAGGTGGCGCTATATTCACACGAAAGACCAGTTGACAGTTGTTCAGTGATGGATGCTGGAGTCTCTGATCAGTTCAGCGGTCCTCTCTTCTTCAGTCCTGCACATACCTGGCTTTTCCAGCATCTTCTGCACATTTGAGCTCTTCCCAGCCGTGAGCGCAGGATATCTGAGAACCAAAGAGTGGCTAAAGCACAACGATTATAAAGCTGCAAACATCCACCGATGCTCCAGACAGAAGCACAATGCACTGAGAACGGGGGGGTGAAAACTTTTGAACTGCCCGAGACTCACGCACAACTATCGCTCAACATGAGCACGGTGCCAGATCATCGTAAGAGTCGAGCGCATATAAACAGGGAAGAAACAGAAAGCTTACTCACACCGTCCATTAGAGTCCAGTAAAACCAGCACAGGTCCCACGAGAACCAGTAAACCATTACAGGTTTTGTGATGGTGTCTAGCACTAAACAAAACATGACCTCTCTCAGATTCAGTACAGGGTGTGTAAATTCATATTCCACCCCCCAATCACAAGCAACGCAGACGTTATTGTTTCCATAAAAACATTATTAAATTGAGGAATTATTACTGTCCTTAAACACAACTAGTTCAAGTTGATCACAGTAGCACGACAAACACAAGGATATTTTCTAAACCGTTTAGTATTTTTATTTTTGTAGTATTTATACATTAGTGTGACTAATTAGAGTTGTAGACGTTTAAATGTGTCTTCACGCTAAATCTGGTTGATTTGTTTTTGTCTTCTGATTTCGGGGTGAAAGTGGTTTTCTCGGCACACGTGAATGAACACGTGCTAGCTGTTAGCAAGGCCAAACCACATCTGAGCGTCACATGACCTTCAGCAGGACAGTTGCTTTAAAGCGTCCCAACGTCCTGTTTCTAGAGGAAATACGTCACCACAGGAAAGAAACTGTGGGCAGCTGTGGAAATGAACAGCACTGAATGCTAACAAGAAACCACTCACGCACACACACACACACCGTCCCATACTGTGACTAACCCCTGAGACGCTTTAAAAAGCAACAGGAAGTTCCCAGAGCAGTACAGGTTTCCTCAGAAACTTTCTGACACCACAAGGTCTCATGGGAAACCCCTTAATCTGAGACGAGCCGTACCTCTGGACACACGCTGATGATGAAGAGTTTACAGTCCTCCTCAGGGTATCGAGGTCAAAGGTCAAGCTTTGATTGGCACTGCCACCTTTAAACCAAACAGCAGGAGTGGTCATATCAAAGACACTACCCAGAATGCACTGCAGCTGTCCTCCGCCAGTCTTCCACACAACAAAGAGCTTATGCATCGCTAGACAGAACAGTTAGCATGTTCTGAGAAATTCTATTGCAATTCTATTCTTTTGATGGGACACTGTGAGATCGATGCGAGTTTACAATCAACCAATCAGAAGCTGTAGAAACCAAACAATCAAATTCTGTGACACACAATCGGCCAATCACTGAGGAGCTGTTTAGCAGCAGGTCTCTCTGTGAGGAGCGGTATCGCTGTACTGTAATCATGATCGCCACGACCGGGACTCTTTTATTAAACTTTTTCAAATATTAAGGCTGCTTGCCTATTTCTGTTGAACTCTTGAGCATCCTCCAGGACATGCTTCTTTTATTTAATGCAAATGACTCAATGTCTCATTTTCTTTGATGAATCTATTTCTCACCAGACACTCGGGACCCCCTTAAACAGCAATATTTAATCATCACAGAGCTATTAAAGCATCAAATCATGCGTTCTTTCTTTATTTAGAGACAAAACAAATCGTTGATAAATATAATGTTGCTGATCATTTACAGATGCAGGACTGTATTAATCCAGGACGGAGTTTTGAGCGTGTGTGTGTATGTCGTTTTTTTCATTTTATTAATAGTTTTTTTCAATTAAAAACAATTCTTTAAACTGTTATTTAAAGGGTTACAATCACCTTTTTAACAGTTTGCCCTCCAGGAATCTCTTCCAGAAGTGTTGTTTATTTAAAGCACTAAATTCTGACGAGCTGTTAATGTGTTTCTCGTTCTCCAAGAGATTTTTTTGTTCCTCTGTTGCTCTTCAAAGCTGTGGTGTGGACAGAGCTATTATTAAAACTATGCTTATAATTAATCATCACACACACACACACACACACACACACACTCCAGCAGTTCACACCTATATTTAAAATACATTTACCTCGTACTAGGTGTAGTTCAAATATATTAACAAATTTCCTGACGTACTGCTCGTACTTTTATACACAAACCAACCGGATATTTTATATCAAGTGAGCATAAAAACTGTTTTGCTAATTAAGGGATTATTTTATTCAGAACTTGACGTTTCTGTCACTCGTTTCTGATGCGATAATTCAAATTGCGCATGGGAACATTGTTTATGATGACGTCCACTGCTGAGAAACTTGTGAAAAAGGTCCATTCCGTGCGTTCATGAGGTGCTCCTGCAGGGGCCATGACCTCTGACCCTTGACCCTCGTCTCCGGTGCTTCGCTGGGGCTCAGACTGAAGCGTGACGAAGTCCAGTTGTGGCTCTGCGTGTCATCCTCCGTCCAGTCCTGCAGGTCAGTGATGATGTCAGGGGGCTGTACTGCGTCCTGATTGGCTGCTGACTCTGGTTCCCTAGGGCAGGGTTCGAGAACCTTGTCTGTGGGTCTCAGAGACATCAGCAGAGGCCCTGCGCAGAAATACATCACAGAATCACAGACACCTTTTGGTGTAATGTAATGTTAAAAAAAAAACACATTATTTTCCACATACTCTACGTTATTGTTTCTGCTCTAAGCCCCGCCTCCTGAAACGGCTGGATTTGTACAAAGCTCAACGACTGTTCTTGCCTCTCTTTCTAGTCTCTGTGCACAGCCAGCATAGACTGCTCTGTCAGCTTCAGGAATCAGTCCTCCGTAAATGTGCTGAACACACTCCAATATTTGTGTTCAACTGTTCTGGTAATTTTGCGGAAATATATTATTTCAGTATAGACATTATACCACCGCCCACAGTTGTGAAGATCCTTGTTATCCAAAGAGTTTTCAAAACATTATGATGATTTCAAAGGGTTTCTACTGAAACATTATTTGGATATTTTCATGTCTTGGAAAAATTGGCATTAAATGGGTTAAAACGACGTGTACCATTCAACACCTTCTTACTATAATGAAGTAAAGTCCAGTTTGACTGACCTTTATTGTGTCCCATCAGCCACTCGTCTGCAGTCATGGCGGGCTCATTGGCTGCGGTCAGGGGATAAATATCCTCATGAAATCCCTCAGACTGAAACAAAACACACATCATACAACCACTATCAGAATTATTTTGTTCCTTTGGCTTTAAGATTGTTCTAATGTGAAAGACATAAGTACATGGCTGTTATTAATGCAAGTATCTTGTTATGCTATCTATATTGCTCGGAACTAATTTTCCGTAAGAGGGGCAAATCAATAATAAATAAGACCATTACAGCCTCAGTGATATCCCACACGCAGCCTCCTCCCTCACAGAGAAGCCACTCCCACACACAGACTCCTCCCTCACAGAGTAGCCCCTCCCACACACAGCCTCCTCCCTCACAGAGAAGCCACTCCCACACACAGCCTCCTCCCTCACAGAGAAGCCACTCCCACACACAGACTCCTCCCTCACAGAGTAGCCCCTCCCATAACTACAAGCTCACCCCATACACAGCCCCTCCCCCGTACTGGCTATTCCTTATACATAGGCTCCTCAACATATGGGCTTCACCTACTGTACACATGTAAGCTATTGCCAGACAACTATCATATACAGGCCCTGCTATACAGAGACTCCGCCCACATACAGACTTCTCATATACACACAGCCCCTCCACACACACACACTCACCCTGCGGGGCACACAGAAGCTCAGCGGCTCCAGCAGGTCCCTGACGGTCAGCAGACGGTAGAATCGGAAGATCTCGCAGGCTCTGGTGTTCAGGCCACGCTTGGGCATCACACCTAAACACAAGAAGCAATGACTCTCCAGCCTGAGCACAGCAGCTCATGCCAACATCACCAAATGAGTGAGTACCCAAGCCTCTGTGAGGACACGCCGAGCGGTGTTCAGACAGGAAGTGGATGTAGGGTTTCACCGCACTGACCATGTAATAGCGAATGTTGCTATCGCCCTGGGGCACAGACACAGAGTTTACCTGATCTGAACTCACGGATCAACCCACAGAAAACAGACATCTTTGTCTGTCTCTAGATCATACACGAGCAGTCAAAACTCTTTCATGTTTTTTAATGAAGTCTCTTCTTCTCAGCAAGTCTGCATTTATTTGATCCAAAAAAGAGCTAAAGTGTAGAATTATATAAATGTTGTGTCTGTATGCGTCATTAAGTGTTCTGCACCTTCCCAGCCAGATACAGCATGTGTGTGTCTGCATCATAAAACGGGAAAATGACTCCAAAACCTCCATCCAGATCCTCCTCCAGTAACGGCTCAGACAGATCGTCCTGCACACACACACACACACCATATAACACTGAACACACATGTCTGCGAGCATGTATGTGTGTGTGGGGGGGCGCGAGTGTGTTACCACATCCCACAGGACAAACTGTCTCTGGTTCCAGCAGGAGCTTCCTGTTGACAGTAACATCTTCAGATCCCACAGGAACAGGATCCTGGACACTTTATGAGAGCGACTGAAAGCCTCCTGCATGAGAGCAACATCACACGTGAAGCTCAGGTCTTTACCGTAAGGGTTCATAAACACACACACCTGCAGGACTCGTCCAGTCCGTGGCTCGATGATTCGGATCTTATTGTCTTTGCAGGCCGTGGCCAGCAGACTTCCATCTGTGTTAAAACTCAAACACAGCACCAGCTCAGAGTGTGTGTTTATCACACACACCGGCCCCTCAGCTGAGTCCAGACGCCACACCAGCACCTGCAGAACACACAGCTGCATGTGTGAATGTAAGGGAGCCTGTGTTTGTTTAGAGTTAGTATGTTTGTTTGTGTGTGTGTGTTGTACGCTGCAGTCGTAGGCGGAGCTCAGCAACAGGTCTCTTGCGGTTGGATGCCACTCAATGATTGACACTCTGCGGCTGTGAGCGGTCAGATCTTTACTGGGCATCATCAGATCATCCTTCAGTCCGTTCGGAGGAATGTCCCACACCTTCACCTGCACACACACACACACACACACATAAATGCTGCTGTCATGGAGAGCACACACACAGCACACCTGAGCAGGTGGACACTGACCGTACAGTCCTCTGAACAGGATGCGATGCGCAGGTCATTAAACGGGTCCCACTTTACATCCAGCACTGGAGCCCTGTGACCACAGACCCTCGGCTGCAGAGGACTCACACGGCCCATCTGAAACACACACACACACACTGACACACTCGCCATCAGAGCAGTGCTGGGTCAAAGGGGCGTGGCCTTACATGACGGACGGAAATGACAATGAAGGCCCCGCCTCCTGTACACTCGGTCACCACGGCGATGAAGTGTGGATTGATGGCACAGAAGTGGTTGTCCTGGACACTCCTTGTGATTGACAGGCCGTGGTAGCACCGCCCCTTCCCAATCACATGATGACACGTAATACGGGAGCGACGCTGAGACATCTGAACACACACAGAAGACATACG
Source organism: Enteromius treurensis (assembly GCA_032275025.1). Classification (NCBI taxonomy): domain Eukaryota; kingdom Metazoa; phylum Chordata; class Actinopteri; order Cypriniformes; family Cyprinidae; genus Enteromius; species Enteromius treurensis. The sequence continues at coordinate 13,316,947 of JAUCMU010000036.1, forward strand.
TTTGTGGAAGCGGTGTTGTATTAAAATATCCTTAGTGTGTGTGTGTGTGTTGTTTGCTACTGTAAGAGTGTGTGTGTGTTAGTGGTGTAGTTTTCCAACATACCAAGGAGTTTTCCAGAAGATGGACGTCATGTTAAAGATTTTCCAGCTTATGAATCATTAAAGATCCTACAAATTTGAGTGATGAATGTTTAATGCTGAAGGAGATGGAGTTTCAGAGCGAGCCGTTACAACAACAAACATCTGACATTTCACCTGAACGCTGTTTCTCACGCAACTTTCTCCGTCAGCTCACTGACCCGCAGCTCAAAGAAATCTGACCCGGTTAACGTTTACCCCCTCAAAGACTCCTTTAACTGTAGATGTGCACTCATTCCTTTAGTTCTAACTCGAGACGTTTCTCCTCAAGCTCAGCCACCAGTGATATTTATATTCTCAATATAGATTCATTTTAATTCATCTTTTTTTTTTGTGCCTGTCTTTTTATTTGAAGTTTTGTTCAGTTTTTGCTCTTTTTAAGTATTACTATTATAACTCATTTTTATTGCAATAAATAAAGATATTTTAATTGTCTTAGTAAACAAGAATAAGGCTTCTTCTCACACCATTCAAATGAAAAACAACACTTTCATCAATAATCTACAGAAGGAACACGCTGACTGTGATTATTTGCACTGAAATGGTGTGTTATGGTTATGAACGTAAAAATACACTGGCTGTGAGCACATACAGGATTGTGTTGAGGGTTGGGGGTTGATGGATGGTTCTTTAGTGTCTGTCTGATCAGCTTGAGTCAGAACATACGGTCTCTGGAAGTTCATTTCCTGAGAATCAGATCTAAAGGGAGGGTTCAGACAGTGGTTTCCTCTTGCTGAGCTCATTGCTCTTGTGTTCTGAAGAAGAAGAGTCATTGCAACACACTGGAGACTCAATGTACAGTTCACACCGTATGAATATTATCTCGTAAATGTTTTCCTGCGTAGTTGAAATGACACGACAAAGAGTAAATAGGTAATTCTACAATCACAGCTTCATTTGGTGTCCCTTTTTATGCCTGTATTTCTAATTATTTTAAGCATGTGTTACTTGTTGTGAATTACAAGATCTTACAGTTCATAGCAATATAATAATGCCTGTAAAACGTGTCTTAAACAGCTGAAAATCATGATTTCATGCTGTCCTAATAAGTCAGTGAATTCTTCCATCATTAATCATTTTCTTTAGTAATATTTCATGCATTTTATTTCTAAAAGATTTAAAGTCAGTCACCTAATTCTACAACATTAAACAGTTGAAAACTAACTTCTTTCTTATAAAAATGTGTCCATAAATGTTGTGTCAACTCTGTTACCGTTATACTTTCCCCCCACAGCTAATATACAGGAAGTGATGTCACTTTCTCTGATCAGATCAGAAGTGCTCTCTCTGAGAAAATATTCTAACCTTAAAAGTTCTTTTATCAAAACAGAAAAGAGTTTATGGAATTGATTGTGTCATTTAAGTCTTTTAATCGTGATTTCATTAGTGCTCTTGAGTTAAAAGTCAGTTCTGTTACTGTCAAACTGAGTTACCAACATCGTGTAACAGAGCTGACAGTCATCTGTAGAATTCTGTTACTGTAAGGGTCAACTCGGTTCATTAAGTATTTTGGCGAAAAACTATAAAACATTATGAATGTATTTTTAATATTTCAATATATTTCGAATGTTAACATTTTCAGATAATAATAAAAATATGTGCTCCATGTGGATGGTTCTTTTTGTAATTTTTGAAATGTTATCTGTGCTAGAAAGTAAGGACTTGACAAGAATGTTCCTGTTGTGATTTATAGTTATTGCCACATGTTTTGCGTAATGTGTTGGTAACAGGGTTGACAAACAATAGACTTTGTAGAAGCCTAAAAGCCAACCAAAGTTAAGTGTGGAGTCAATCATCCATTCTGTTTATTCGGTCCACCCAAGAACACTTGAAGTCCTCTTGAAGCGTTTGTAGATCAAGACAATATTTGATGAATTTATGGTCAAGAAACAAATATGTTTTTCTTAACTTTCTGAAATGCAGAATATATCCAATTATAGAATCGCCCACATGATGACAGAATGATCATTTATGGGTTTACATTAGAAAGCACCGGCAGTATGAGTGTACTTCAGTCTGCTGAGGCAAAGCTTCCCTTTTACCCCGAAGCGCTGGAGAAGAACGTCACGTCACTAAACCTCCCGAGCGAAGAGCTTTCACAAGAGCTGCTGTTTCTACACCAGCACATCCTTCTGCTTTCTGAGTGTGTTAAGAGTGAGTTAGTCTTACCTTCAGTCACGAGGAGCCCGACATCACCTCACCCACCGACCCTGCTTGTGTTTGCTCGAGTATCAGGAGGCACCTCTGATTAGCCTCATGGTTCATGAATTAATGATGACTGAAATGAATGAGGAAACTGTTGAGACGACAATTATATAAAAGTCCAGCAGAGGATCAGTCAATAGCCCAGGTTCCAGCTTTCAGCTCTTTATTCTCAATTTAGTATAAATGATGATTATGACTCATTTTAGTGCTGTACTGAAGTAAAATTTAATTAAATAAATGTTTTGTGTATTTTTAGATTTTATTCAAAAATATTAAAAACATTTCCTTAAAAAGGACACATCAGAAGCTGCTAAATATGAATAAATGAATAAATGAATGACACATTTATATAGCGCTTTACTGTGTATAGCCATACACCCGAAGCGCTTTACAATCATGTGGGGGGTCTCTCCTCAACCACCACCAGTGTGCAGCATCCACCTGGATACAGCAGCTACAGGTGGAGAGGACAGAGAGATACAGCCAATCAGTGCATGGGGATTATTGGGAGGCCATGATAGATGAGGGCCAGTGGGAATTTGGCCAGGACACCGGGGTTACACCCCTACTC
>JAUCMU010000036.1:13319960-13333878 GCA_032275025.1 Enteromius treurensis
CTAAACCTACCCCTTACAGGAAACACAACACACTTTTAGATTCTCAAAACACTTCATTCTGTGTGATTTATAAGCTTCTGTAGCCATGAAACCCCAGTGTATGTCCCCACTGTGACAAAGTCCCCATGAGTCTGTATATATTCAGGCTTAAGACCCCACCAGGATATATAAACCACACACACGCAGAAACAGAGGAACAAGCAGAGAGTGTTAAACGACTGAAGGGTCAAGCTGTGATGCTTTTCACAGGAGCAAATATGACAGATGCTATTTGCACCCCACTGTAAATATATACAAACATTACTGGAAAATACTGTAAATAATACTAACATTCTGATGGAAACAAACACAATAAATAAGGGGCATATGTAACATAATAACAACAATAGTAATATTATTTCAAATGATGAATTAATTATTATAATTCAGCAATATAATTATTGTCTTCCAAAAAATATTTATATTTTATGCAGGTCTCCTGATTTTAGTAAGATTGTCTTTTTGTACTATATATTTTGATTATGTATGTCTAAAAATGAGCTTTTGGCATCTAAACAGAAATGACTGATTAGGGTTAGTATTGTTTTTCTATTGACTTCCTGACGTTAGTCGGTATTACTGAGATGACGAGGGGTCAGAGGTCAGACACAGGGCAGAAGTGAAGGTCAGGCTGAAGGAGTGTTTTGGTTCGTCTCATAACTTCAGATCACGTCTTCAGCTCGTCCCGAGAGGATTTGTGATAAATCCGCAGCCTGGAGTGTGTTAGGAATTGAGTTTGTGTGTTTCTCATTTCATGACGCGCGGGGAGCGGCTAATAACAGCATGAACACTGACGTCAGTGGTGTGATACGACACGCCAGTGTGTGTGTGTGTGTGTCAGCGAGCCGCTCACAGGCTGATGGAGTTTTTGTCTCCAAGGTCGAGCTCCTGCTAAACTCAACGCTGTGACCCTCGAGACACCAACTACAGCTAATGTGAGAATAAACCAGATCTGAGAACCATCAGGACAGAAAACCACAGAATCCAGTCATAAACATCTTATTTACAGTGTGAGCAGGAATCTGTACAGTTACTCCAATTTCATTACAGACTGGTGTCAAAAGATGGCTTTTTTGATCATACATTTGTATAAAATGATAAATCCAAATAAATTATTACAGAATTTCTGCGGAGAAATAAATCTAATTCTTAATATTGTAAATATTAGAATAAATTGTTATAGGTTTTTAAATCCAATAGTTAAATAATTCAAATAAACAAAGGTCATGTAAAAAGGTCATATTTTAATAAATTGTTATTAAATCTCATATATATATATTTAAAATTAAATCATTATATAATGTATATAAAATCACAATTCACAATTTTGTTTTGAAGGGAAAAAACATGCAAACATTACGTTTTTTCTTATTATTTAAAAATTATGTAAAATTTGTATAATGTGTAATTTTTAAATAATAAAATAATATATAGTATATATGTATAGTATAGTATAGTATATATATGTGTGTGTGTGTGTGTATGAATGTTTTTTGTCTTATTTTACTGTTTAAAAATTACACACATATAAATATATATATATACATATAAAAATATATATATATATATATACATATGAATATATATATATTTTATAAAATTTTTCATTCAATCATATATAATGTATATTAAATCATATTGCACAATTTTGTTTTGGAGAAAATAAATCATAGATATTATATATAACTATTATTGTTATAAAAAATATTTTTGTTTATGACAATTGAATTACATTAAACTAGAAAAAAATGGAATTGTTCTAAAATATTTTGTAAACTTAAAAAATTTGTAGTTTCATTGTTTCATTTAATTAGAGATGCACTTTATTTAATATTCAGTACATTTAATTTTAACCAATACAGCATTCATTAAAAAATAAAAATTAAATAATTAAATAAAATCCTGAAAAATGTAAATTAAAATTTAATTAATTTCATATGTCCCTAAAAATTAAAATGTAAAGTTTTAAATTAATAAAATTAAATGTGTTTTATCACAAAACAAAAACATAATTTAACCATTAAAATGGAATGTAGACAAATGAAAACAGACATCTGGGAAAATAAAAACAGATTTCATAGAGCTCTAATAACGCAGTTTTGCGCAGATACGAATAGGACAATTAGTCGTCTGCTTCAGAGAAAAACAAGCACATTACATAAGCCAATGACACACAGCTGAAGAAAGCAAAGCTACCATTAACATCCACTGTCAGAAGAGATTCAGTGCAGACGTGACCGCCTGGAGCCGGATCTCCTCTACGCTAGAGGTCAAAGGTCAGCGCTCCGGCCTCGCCCGCACATCTCCAGGAGCTGGAGGACCAAACCCAAGCCTGCTTTCTGGACACCAACAGAAGGAAGGGTTTATGTGACGCTGGGCAGGGCAGACATCCGTGACGGAAATACAAATTTGGCTGTCTGCGAACGCGGCCCTGAATAGACACTAATTGTGGTGGAAGCATCTGCGTATTTTTAGGGCGGCTCAAAGAAGTGTGTGTGTGTTCGCAAATATATAGAGATCTACAAGCCAGGAAAGAGCCTTCGGTCACAGATCACGATCTGAAAGCTGCATCAGACTCAAAATGACTGGAGATTCAGCTTTAAATAGAGTTTGAGACGGACTGCAGGTAGAACAATTTCTGCTTTCACTGCTAATTACACAGCGCTCCAAAGCCTCCTCAATTAGCACGCTCTAGAACAGACCTGAGTGACACAACTTCACGTCATCTGTTCTAGAGCATAGTCTAATTATTACTGATGGAGGACGCTGCCTAATGGCAAACCGTTTAGTTTGAATAAAACACCAACACAAGCGCTTCAGCAGGCGTTTAAGCACAGATTTCCGTCTCTGAAAGCTGATTAGGCGAAGCTTCTTCACGAGATCTAGTTAATGAAGATGTAGGTGGCCATCAGGATTAAAAAGACTTATTAATGAGCCTCAGAAAATACACAACCCCAAAAAAGAGGTGCAGTTTATATATAAAAAACGAAAAAATAAATAAATGCAATCATCTTCATCTTTACAACAGTGCCTATTTAATGTTTAAGTTGCATTTTAATTACATTTATCCTTTTTAAATATTACTTTATATTCCTTTGATTTAAAACATGTCATCTAACATTTACATTTCATTTTCTGCATGTTAATTCATTTATTTATTATTTAATGTAAAACTAGTAATTAATGTAGTATTCATAGTATTATTTATGGAGTATAGTAGTATTCATTATTATTTTTAATCGCGCTTTTATTTTTTATTTTCAGTTTTAATTTATTGTTATTTTAGGATCTAGTAATTATTATTTTTATTAAGCTTTAATGTATATTTATTTACATTTTTGTAATTTTAGTACTTGAACAAACCCAAATTTATTTTAATTAGGTGCAACTAAAAAGGAGTTATTTTTTCATTTAATAAAGCTAAGAAAATTATGTAAAATAAATTTCAAATTTTACATTTGCATTCAGTCATTTACAGACAATAGAGGCAATTAAAATCAACAAAAGAGCAATGCGGTGACAATTTTTATACTAATTCTGAATAATTTCTTATTCTCAATTTTTTATTCATTTTTCGTGTAATATTAATATATATTTTTTGATGTTGAATGTGTAAAGTAAATGAATTAATTCTCTGGATTTTCCATAAAATCCACCCATTTTCTAGACGAACTGTACCTTATTGGACTCGAAGCGTGTCCTTCTGTTGTGTTAGCAGCTCATAACCCTCGCCTGAATGGAGACGATAATGAAACAATAATTAAGAATGTGAGTCTGACGGGTTTGTTCAGCGATGAATGTTATTACATGATTGAATACTGACCTTTAATCTCAACACAACACACTCTCATCCAGCAGAACACCAGCATGACGTGTTACAGCACACACTGATCCGGGGTCAGGGGTCACAGCTAGTGTTTGTGTCTGAAGGCTGTCGGCAGTTAATTACTAAATATGGGTGTTCATTTAAAACTTAATGAATATGAAATGGAGAGCAGGCGTGTGTGTGTTAGTGTGTGTGATTGAGTGAATGTGTGTGTGTGTCTCTGTGTGTGTGTGTGTGTGTGTATTTGTGAGTGTGTGTTGTCAGCTGATCTCAGAGTTGCTGCAGGTCAGACTTACATAAGTGGCCCAGAGTCAGAGTCAGATCAGGGTCGAACACAGCAACAACACAAACCCAGACCTGGAACACAACACAGACTCTGAGGAGCTGCGTGATACTTTCACTCCAGACAGAAACACAGCGTCATTCTTCACGTCTCTTCTGAAGCAACTGCATCTCAAAGCAACGCCAAACAGGCTTCTCAAACACACGGCACTCGGCATCTGTTTGCAGGACTTAACAGGATCCCATCCCAACTGTTCTCCAGCAGCCTTGTGCTAATTAAACCAGACCGGACGAGCAGCATCCTGCTAATCTAAAACATCTCTATACTGCTGACAGCTCACCTTACTGCATTCAGATAGTCCAGAATAAAATGTTTCAACTGAAAGAAACTTGCACTGATTGAAAATATATCAATGCCTTTATTTTGTCCCAAGATGCATGCCAGAAATGATTTCTCTAAAGGCACATGCATAAAAATTCATTAAATGTCCTGATTGAACTATAGCCTTAAGATGATAACATTTTTAATTATTTAACTTTTGTTTTAAATTTTTTTTTATAAATGCTTTAACAACTTAAAATAATTTAAAATTAAGGTTAGTTGAAGCAAAAAAAAAGACAAAATATTAAAATAAAAGTACATTAAAGGTAAACAGAAATTAATAAAAAAAATGACAAAAAAATAAAAATAAAATAAATCAATCTAGAGAAACAAATGCTTCCACTGAAATGAAATAAAATTAGGGTTAAGATTACTTTAAATAGGTAAAATAGACAAAAAGACTGAAAAAAAGAAATCAGTACTAGAAATAAAATGTATTAGGCTAATATAGTAGTGTTGATAGTGTTGCCATAGCAGCACATAATTCAGCTCATAGTAGAGGTTTTGTCATCTCAGAATTACAGTAATTACCACATGCCACGAGGCAGCTTAAAAATAAAAAGAAATGCAATACAATCAATTAAAAATGTAAAAAATGCAAAACAAAAAAGGACCTTTAACTAAAATTATAACTGAAAATAAATAAATAAATGCAGTACCATTGCATTACAGGAATAAACTATATGAATTCTCCAGAGTGAAGACAGAGAGAGCTTTGTGTGTCACACCGGGACAGAAGCAGCTGAACAGGTATCTGAGCACAGAAAGCGCTGTGAAGCCGAGGCGTCTGGATCCCATCCATCATTCAGTCTCACCTCTCAGATAAAACACAGCCAGCGCGAGACGCTTGGTTGCTGTCAAACACACCGAAATAGATCTCCGCGGAGAAATCAAACACGCTGCTTTAATCTTCACTCGCTTCATATTAAACCCAGCATTCACATCCCTGAGACCAAATCCAGAGGCTACCCCGCCACAGCTCCAGCATCCTCTCAATCACACCAAACTAATTCTGCTCGATTCATGGGAAAGACTTACAAATGTAAATATGTATTTACTATTAGAATAATAAATTATGCATAACTGTATACAAGTAACCCAAAGCCAAACTCTAATTCTAACCATAGAGTAAGTGCATTTAGCTAATTAATATTATTATATCATTACATTTATGCAGAATTACACTGAAACAAGTACACCTTAAATAAAGTGCATTGATTTAATGCCTTTACTTCACCCTTCAGAAAGGATCCTGCTTGTCACAAATTAATTTACTTAAAACCTTACATCTGTTAAAATTAGACTCATTTGAAATAGAATTCAGAAGAAAAATACAACTTGAGACAGTTCCTTAGCAATTAGCTGAAACAAGTTTTAGTTGAAGTACTAGAATTACTCAAATAGAATAAAAAAATAAATAACAAAAAAATAAAGCTACAGTAAATAGAAATAAAAATCAAAAGCACAAAGATAAAAAAAACACAGAAATACAAAAATATTAAAAATATAAAAGGTTAAATCAAAATATACACAAGTACTAGAACTGTATCTGATTTATAAAAAAAACATTGCTACAGAAAAATTAATACCCATTAAAACTCATAAGAACATTTTCTAAATACTCATTTTGACAAAGCATGGGTATTTTTGTAGAAATATTAATTCTATTTACATACAGATGAGTTTCATCCATGTAAACCGATTTATGAATTAAAGGCCTTGCTATTTTTATCCTTTAATAATCCTGTGAAAATCTTACACCTAGATTTACTAATGATTTAAAATGGGAAATGTCACTGAAATCAATGAAGCAATAAAATTACTAAGAAGAAATAGAAATGACTATTAAAAAAGGACAGAAAGAAAGCAAATAGAGCCTAAACTAAAATGAAGGTGAAAATATAAAAACAAATACATTTTTAAATGCTACTATAGCAGATTGATTAAAATCCTTAATAATAATAATAAACACACAAAACTGCTGTTTCAAGTGATTTGTCCATTTAAACAGGATATATAATAAACAGCTCTTCACAGATTCATCTGAACAGCGCACACACACACTCCTGTTCCAGTGATGAGGTCACTTCCTGCCGCAGGCTCCTCCCCCCAGTGACCACACACTCCATGCAGGTCAGATGGAATGATTTATTCATAATCATGGCAGAATATTAAAACAACGAACATTGAAAGCACTGGCACGTTACTCAAGGCCTCTCTGAGCATGCATGAGTACGTCTGACGCTCGCTTCTTAAATAGATTTTAATATAAAACAGACCGACGCAGTAGAGTTCCCTCCCAGTCCACTAGAGGGGGTGTGTAAGTGTGTGAGATAGCAGGCACATGAGCTCAGCTGGGATGTGTGTGTGTGTGTGTGTTTCCCAGCTCATCGTCTCAGTTCAGTCTGGCGCTAGTGAACACAAACCCCGTCTCGACGCAGATGACAAATCAACAAATACAAACAGTAAAAAAAGACCCATTTAAAAAAAGAAAAGAATAAAAAGATGTCAGAGGAACACAGGCACTGCTCTGTCAACTCCAGCAGGCACTTCGACACACACTCTCACACACACACACACACACACACACACACACAGAATGACAGTGATGGATCTCATGAAGAACACGTGAAGCTCACAATTCACCACAAAATCAACAGGAAAACACCTCTTGCATTTAAAAAATGGAGCTTTCAGATTTTTTGCATAATTCCAATTCATTATTTCTGAATGCATTTTTTAACAAATCACTCTTATACAAAAAAACATTTTTACATTATGGAAGTATATATATTAAAAAAAGTTATGGAAGCTTGATTTTGTAACAAAATAAAAAATAAAACAAATAAATAACTGCAAATTTATTTCTCAAAAGAAATACATTTTCAGATATGAACTGAAAAATAAAATGGAAAGATTGCAATTTTTTCATTGCAGAAACACATAAAAAGTCACAATTATAGAATTTGCAAGCTGTAAAATTTGCGAGAAACTCAGAATTCTGTGCTGATATCTCTGCAAGAAAAAAGTAGCATTTTCCTTTTTTATACCATGATTTAAACAATTTGGAGAAAAAAAAAAAAAGCACAAATAGTGAGAAAAGTTTTCATAAAATATTACCTCTGTTTACGACATTGTTTTATGATTTAAAAATTTTTCTTCCTACCTTTGAAGGAGGAAAACAAAACTAAAAATATGTAGAATAATTTTTGCATTAAATTAATGTACATTGCTTTTTTTAGAATTTATTTTATGCAAATAAAATTTTTTTTTTAATTAAGAATACAGTTAAATAATAATCTTTGAGAATAATGAGAACTACAAAATAAAGTCTGGATGTATAACATTAAAGAAAACACCCTTAATGTTCTGACAGTTAGTTTTAATGCAAAATACAACTTTTGATTTTGTGGTGAAATATGACTTTTGTTTTCTTGAGACGTTTGGACAGGAGCGAGAGAGAAGAACAGCAGCGGAGGAAAAGACCAGCCCTCCTCACTGCCCTCTCACCTCCTTGCAGAACACACACACACACACACACACACACACTCTCAGGCCTCGGGTCACGAGACAGCGTCCAGATCAGGGTTCAGTCCGGAGCACAGTGAGGTTTGGTGGAGATGTTCCTCACAGATACAGCTCCTTGGCTCTGATGTGCTGCAGCTTCTCTCGCAGGAGACGGAACGAGGGCCGTCCGGCCGGGTCCAGCGTCCAGCACTGCTTCATCAGGTCATAGATGGCGGCTGGACATCCATCAGGAGCGTCCATCTTATAGCCTTTCTCCACCCTAGGCACCACCTCCTTCAGCGGCTGCGGAGAGACAAGAGAGAAAGAGCTGAGACTGCCCTCTGCTGGACACAACCACAGACAACACACACACACACACACATGATTCAACACTTCAAATAAAGAAAACAGTTACATAAATGAATAATTACAAGACGTAAAAACATCTTTTGCAGTAAATGTGTCTTTTTCCCAGTCTAAGGTCAACCTCTTTTTGGGCTCATTTTATCAAACAATAATTTTGCACACCTGAATATAAAGAGTTTTTCACTTCATGGACAATTATATCTCACTTCTAAATAATTAAATACAAAATCAAGAGATATTAAGCTTGATGTGATTTAGAATTGATCAAATGTGCTTGGAAACAAATTATGATTAGAATATCAACATGAATAAAAATCATGCACACACACAAAAATATAGTGACATTCATGAGAACCAACCTCTATGAACATCACATCTAAATGAAGCAAAACACACATTTAAAAATAAATATCATGATCAAATCAATGAAAGTCTTACGATTCTGGGGTACGGCACTCGGCCGAAAGAGTAAATCTCCCACAGCAGAACACCGTAACTCCACACGTCAGACTTAGTGGAAAACCTCTGAGAAAACACCCGAGAAGAAGCTATTAATGATTAATGAAAATAACCACATCAGGAGCGATGCAACAAACACACGCTTTAAATGATCAGCATCCATCAGGAGTGCTGCTTCCAGACACAAGCAGGAAGAAAAGACCTTCTCTCGGAGCGCCTCGGGCGAGGTCCACTTGACAGGCAGCTTGGCCGTGTCCTGAGTGGACGAGGCCTCCTTGGTCAGTCCGAAGTCGCTGACTTTGGCGATGTTATCGTTGGATACGAGCACGTTACGAGCCGCCAGATCTCTGTGTACGAAGTTATTAGCCTCCAGATACTCCATGGCCTCACAGACATCACTGCAACACGAACACACTCAAGATTAGACATGAGCAGCGTATCAGTCAGATTCCCAATAAACAGTTCGATTATTTTGTCTTTCTTTTAGCTAAACATTTAATTGCTGCAGAATATCATGAATAAAAATAATAAAACCTAGACTGTATTTAGAGCTGTGTGTACAAACAGAGCAGCACCATTCTGAATAACTGATGAATATGTTAGACAGCTAAAGACGATGGAATGATTCAGTGACTCGAAGTGAATCAGTGTTGTTGAACGAATCTCTTGAACGAATGATTCAAAGACAAATGCATCTTTTACCGTCCCCTTTCAGCAGCTAAAAAAGACAAGAGAAGAGGAATTGAAATTTTAATTTTGCACTGACCTTAAAGGGATCGTGTCAGATGCTGTGATTACTCACTCACCCTCACATCCTTCTGAACCTGCAACACCTTTGTTCATCTTCGGAACACAAATTAAGATATTTGTGATGAGATCTGAGAGCTATCTGAACGTATAATCATGAGATTGTTCAAATAATCCGCATGACGTCAGTAATGATACAAAGCTATTATTCTTACAGTGGCTGGCGGAAAGGGACTGTAGAATGTGTATTTGTCTTTGATTTATTTCGAGAGATTCATTGATTGATTCAGAAATTAAGACTCTGGATCCTGCTGGACACACGCAGAGCTGACCGATGCTTTACTCACAGAGAGAACTTGAGCAGACACTCGCCACCCAACACGGTCCGGCCCCGAGAGCGCAGGTAATCCACCAGACTGCCCTGCTCACACACACACACACACACACACACACACACAATCAACCAGGCGTCTCAGATTGCATTCATTAAACAGGATTTCTCAGCATCACGGATTAAATGCCTGCTAAATATTATTTTTGACCTGGAACAGATATATAAAAATGGCAAAAAATGCATACTTTTTAGTAAAGGAATGAACTTTTTAAGTGCTTTAAGACCCGCAGAATAAACACCATTTATTAAGATATAAGATTTGGACTCGTGTATGTATGGAGCTCCATACGTTTTAGTAAATTATTCATGGAGTTATATTAGTGCTAGAAACGTCTGTAAAATATATTGTCCCCATCTCTCACACACTTTTATGACTGAATTTGGACATTTTGAATATAAATGTACTTAGAATATAAACCCCTGCATCATTTAATTTTTTTATTTATTTATTTGAAATAACGTTTTAAATGCACTTTATCTGTGTTGATGTAATACTTGTGTAGTTTTGTTCCTAAACTGCTGTATAGAGCCTACAGTAAACATTATGACCGTTCATCAACAGTAGAACACAACCAACTACAGCATGAATGAGGTCATGACAAAACCGAGAAACGTCTCTGACCTTGGCCATGTATTCGGTCACGATGAACAAACTGCCTCGTTCCTCCACGATCACCCCTAATAACTGCACCAGGTTAGTGTGTCTCAGCTGACTGCAACACACACACACACACACACACGTATTTGCTCCATCAGGCTTGTCTGGCTCATATAGTCTGAGAACATGAAGTAAAAACAGCTCAATTTTATTCAGAGACTCCAACTAAACAAAAAATATGACTTTGCTGCAGAATTTCTCTGTGATGAAGGTCCAGGTGATGTGTACTTACGTCATGACTGAAGCTTCAGCGAGGAAGGCCTGAGCCGTGGCGTCGTGTTTGATGCACTTCACTGCCACCTTCGTCCCTCTGTAATCTCCCACCATCACGTCTAAACACACACACACACAGATTACACACCGACTCTTCCTCCTCAAACACAGCATCATGGATCTTCACACACCTCCGAACTCTCCTTTGCCGATGCTCTGTATGAGTTTGAGATCTTTCATGTTCAGAGCCCATCCACCTGTGAAGATAAACATCAAGACGCTTTCACTTCTGCTATATTTCTCTACATCCGCTTCCTGACAGATCTGAGCAGCGACAGACAGATCATACTACAACAATTAAAATAGAAATAATACTACAATATACTGCAAGAAATATAATAGAATAATAGATCATTGAAAGTAATACTATTACCCCATGACTGGAAATAAACTAAACAAAAGCTCAAATTGAAATAGAGCTAGAAATTTATTTTTAATAATTAATTTAACCCAAATAGTAATCTTTCATATCAACAAATAAATTACACAAATGTGCAAAAAATAAATAAACAATTTTAGTAATTTGAAAACAGAGTACAAAACAGAAAGCTACTTTAAAATATTAATAAAAACTATTAACTGGAAATAAAAATAAATAAGTGCTAAAACTAAATACTAAATCAATAAATAATGAATTATTACTACATAAAACATAAAGAGTACAATTAAAAAAATATTTACAGCAATAACACTAAAATAAAATTATTAACATGAAACAAGAACAAATTGAAATAAAGGATATATAAAAAATTTTTATTGTTATATTAAACTTAAAAATTACAATTTCAAAGAATAGTATAGCAATAATATTACAATAAAATTACTAATGGGAAATAAAATGAATAAAAACTAAAACAAATTTTTTTTTTTAAATCTACAATTAAATTAAAGTATATTAACAGATCTGTGAAAGTAAATCAATACTACAAAAATGTGCTTGAGCTCACTCCTGGAGAACTCGTCCTGCGCCGCCACCGTTCCCTCCATCAGCTTGGGTTTGATGAGCCGCGTGCACAGACCGTCGGCATCTTTGGTGTAATGCTGCACACACACACACACACACACACACACACACACATTAATATGCTTTATCAATAGTCATACTGCACACAGAAGCAGTTATGAACTCAGCTCAGGGTCAGAGCAGCTGTCAGAGCACTTCCTGTGAATGAGGAAACGCACAGAGACTGTGGGCCCAAAATAAAGAGAACGGAGAGGAAGAGTGAAGGACAGCAGCCCGAGGGAGCAGAGCATGCTGGGAATAGAGGTCACACTCGTCTCACGACGCTCTGTCGAGATGTTTCCGGAACAAGCAGTAGATGACTTTCTGAGCTGATGTAGAAATCCATTCCGCTAACAATCAATCATTAATAAAACTAATGATCAACGAATCGAACGGTGTTTGTAATCGATTTCTTGAATACATTTTTGACTTCATATTTCATTCAATGAAAGGCAAAAAAAAAAAAGGTTACAAAAATTCTCACTTGGGCTTTTTTATGATTTCTCAATTATTTATTTCTTCCCTAAGAATTTAGAAATAAACTCTAGTTTAATGATCATCTATGTTTCACAGAAACTCAGGGGCCACTAGAGGACAGAACAAACTCATGAACACACACACAGGTCTGCTCTTGTTTATAGGTGTTACAAGATGTGTGTGTGTGTGTGTGACGTTGATTCATGAGTAGCTTGTTACGACACGCCATCAAAAGAAATGATGATGAGAATGGGACAAAAGAATGTGAGGAATGCCTCAAAACACACACACACTCACACACTCCCATGCATGCAAGCTTACACACTCATGATCACACACATGCATGCTCATGCACACTCGCACACACACACCTCCACCAGCTGCATGAGGTTGTCGAAGTACTCCTCCTCATCGATGGACAGTTTTCCGCTGTGGTAGATGATCCGGTAGTGCTCCACTTTGCCGTCGCAGCTCACACACAGCGTGTAGTCTCCGGGGTAGTTGGTGCTCTCTCTCACCAGGAACAGACCCGTCTCTGGTGGATAAAGAAGCCGCTCCGCCTGCTCACGTGTGATCTTACCGTGAAACCATCTGACAGACACACAACACACACACATCCATTACCCTGAGACCATACAGTGTGTACAGCACAGAGAGACTATCATCAGTCTCATCCGGTCATGAATGCTGCTCTCTGCGCTCAGTGAACGACATCAGCTCTGTATTTCACTCATTTACTGAGTAACAATCATCGGAGAGTCGGGTGTGAGACGAAACACCACAGTGTGATCAGCTGCCAGACACGTCAGAGCAAGAGTGGAGCTTCATCACACACTCACACTAACCTCTGACACACACACACACATATATTAACGCTCAGATTTCAGCAATAAATCACAACCGCCACTCAACTCCTGGGCTCCACAGCATAAGACAAAAGCATAGATTAGGGATTTAATAACGGCAGCTAGGTCAGAGGTCACGCGTGTGCGTGTGTTAGACAAAGATAGAGCATGTTACTGAAATCATATCATGCAAACCCAGTCAGTCACACAGAATGATGATTGTTCAGATCTAATCAGGTTAGAAAACAACAACGTCGTGTTTGAGCAGAATCAGCAAACACTGAGGATTGTGGGTCACGAGCTCTGTGCTGAACACACACCCTTCATGCAAAGAAATGCAGAAAAACTGCCAGCAGGAATGCACTTGTGTTTACTGACAAGAGAACGCTCATTTCACGAGAAACTGCATTCTCCTCAATCACTGTCGTTTAACTCTGAAACTATACTTCAGTAAAACTGTGTGTGTGTGAGTTTGTGAGTGAGAGAGTGAGTGTTTGTGTGTGCGTGTGTGTGAGAGTGAGTGTTTGTGTGTGAGAGAGAGTGTGTGTGTGTGTGAGAGAGGGAGAGAGAGAGAGAGACTGTGTGTGTGTGTGTGTGTGTGTGTGTGTGTCAGAGTTTCTTCAAGTTTAGTCAGACTTTTGACGGGTTGCTGTGATGTTA
>JAUCMU010000036.1:13368888-13379348 GCA_032275025.1 Enteromius treurensis
GCAGAAATTATGCAAATTGAACTTTAGTGGGGGAGGGAAAGAGCACAAATTACTTTTTTTTTCTAATGCATTGGAAATCAGACGTATACGTGTCTGTCTATCTATCATGAGAAGATTTAACACTTTATTTTAAGCATTTATGTATAATGCATATAATGCGTTAAAAATGATCATACTTTCTGAATAGATATTTTAATGTGTTTACAAGTAGTCAAAAGATCATAAGATGCATTAAAAGCACATTTATTATGAGTTATATTTAAAGGCTTTAATAAAGTGTTAGCAGTGATGATTGGGAGCGGCCTGGAACACTTTACCAATTAAAATAACTTATACAGAGTGAAAATAGGGTGCAAACTATAAAGAATCAAAAAGTCAAGCCTAAAGAGAAAAGGTGTTGTTTTTAGTCTCAATAATGCAAAATCCAAATGAAATCAATCAATCAGTATAATCCAATCCAAAACATCAGTGCTGCTTGCATTCGGTCCCTTAATCAACAATTAGTGAAATGCATTTAAATGAACTGCACTTTGAAAGATAAATGAGAGAGGAGGGGAAAAAAACACGCTAAAACAGCATAAAGATCCGAACGCTTAGGCAGTAAGGTAGCATGAAGAGTTTGCGTGTGTTTGGAGCCGCTATGTCAGTGTCAAAGGACAAACTCAGAGAGCAACACACATTTGTATGCCTTCAGCAGTAAAACTCAAAGGAATCTCAGAAGATGAAAGAAGTCAAATGAGTGTGGAGCTTCATCACGCAACACTCGAGCACCTGCCGCACTCACCTTTACTGCCAGACGAGAGTGTGTGAGTGAAATAAAGCAGATAATGGTGTGCGTAAGATATTTTGAAGAAGAACCCTGAGGAAGAAAGATTTTATCTACTTCACAGAGACTGAGGGCACACACACACACATGTTGGTTTTTGTGATTTATGGGGTCTCTCTCTTCATAGGTGTAATGGTGTTTCTACTGTACAGACTGTATGTGGTATTGTCCTACACTGACCCTACACCTAAACCTACCCCTTACAGGAGCATTTTTAGGTTTTCAAAACACTTAATTCTGTGTGATTTATACGTGTTTTGAAAAGTGGGGACATGGGATAAAGTCACCTCCCCCCTGTAATGTCATTACACACATTTATGTCCTGATTTGTCACAATATTCTTGAGGCAGAGATTTAATTATCATTTTCTATTTAAATATATGTGCGCCGATATACTTGAGTTTTTTTATTCTTGAGATTTCTTTTTTAAATTTAAAATGTGCATGTATTATGTAACCAGAATCAATTTCTCTTTACAGATGTCATGCAGTATTTACACAGTGTTCATGTGCGTGCTTGCGTGTGTGTGTGTGAATGTGTCCAGATCCTACCTGCAGGGTTCACTGCGAGGGCCGGCCACTCATCAGTGTCATGTTTGTGGGCAGGAACAGCTCTGAATGGAGCGAGAGGTTTTGAAGTGTCATGTTTGAAGTACAGCATGAGAAAACGAGCTACCGGCACGCAACCCAGAGCAGGAGGGTCTGATCGTGTGAAGCTCTGCACACCTCCAGTTACACAGAAGCACAGGTGTGTTCATATATCTGCAAAATCATCACTGCTTTAAAACGCATGCATGCATCTAAAACATTCAACACACTTGCAAAAGCTACAGTACTGTAAAAGCTTTGAGACACTAAACGCTGTCAAAAAAGGATTTTCTATGAGCTGAATGAAATCAACATTTGGTGTGAGCATCCTGTGCGTTTAAAGCAGCTTTTGTGCTCTTGAGCAGATTTTCTTCCCAGTAGAATTATAATCACACACTTCCAAAAGGCTCGCATCTTTAAGTAAAAATGACAGTGTTCTGTAGCTCAGATGTGCTAAACCGTCCGGAGCAGATGTGATGTTTGTGTGTTTTGACATGTCACAGTAATGGACATGACCTCTGACCTCCATACCTTGCAGCCGGTGGGAAGCAGAAGGTCGAGCTCAGATGTCATGAACCCAATCCGACTGAGACGAGCGGCTCGGGGCACACAGACACACCGACTCCTGCCTCAATCATCTGAGAGAGAGAGAGAGAGAGAGAGCACTAAAACAGCTGCAAAACAATCAGAACACTAGTATTATCAGCAGCTAAAATGGTTTTAAGTCAGTTATCTTCTGCTGTAGTGTGTCAGTAGGAAATATCAGTTTGCACTTACAAACATTCATTTGGTCATTGGTTTGAATAATCCAGTGAGGTTTCTGTTTGAGTCTGAGACGGACTCAATCCAGAAGAACTGTGTCTCCGAGATGCTTCAAGAAAGACACCTGCAAAGCTCAGAGAGAAACTCTGAAGAGCACAGAGGACAAAAAACCGATAAATGAACATTAAACATTAAAAAGTCTTTATCTTTACAGAAACTGCTTCATGCAAATTATTCTGGGAACCAGAAATCCTCATCAAACCTTTTCAGTTATTTTCTGATATTGGTTCCCAGGAATGCTTTGCGTAAGGCTGTTATTTAATTTATTTTTCCTGTAAAGATAAAGACTTTTTAATGTTTAGTGTTCATTTATCGTTGAGCAAACTGTTGCCTGAAATTACCATCAATTTGAATCTACATTAAGTTGCCAGTAAAACTGCAATTTCTACAGGAATTTTTTACAGTCTCCCCCTTATAGAAGACCTGTTTGCACCGTTACACTTTCAGATAAACATCATTTATTATTTTTAGTAATTTCTTAGTCATTTTCTTAAAGGCCTGTGCCACACACACACAAACAGGGTGTTAATGCACCTTAATCCAGATTGTATTGTGTAGTGTAGGTTATAATGTCTTGCAAGGGTTTTAAGCAATGTATTTGTTGTTCAGGTAAGTTCTGGACTTGTTTAATAACCCTGTTATATAAATGATTTTGCTCTCCCAATTAAACGACCTTCACCTTCAGTAAAACACGACAGAGCACACAGAGATGATCTCTGCCACACTGCAGGATTTCATAAATCAATACACACTGAACTCACAAAAAACAATTTCTAGAAAACAGCTGAGCGTAACTAGAAACATTTAGTTTTTTTCACGACATATTTATTTAATATATAACATTTCCAGGCCAGGAAAATCACACCTGGAACATTTTCTTGATATTTCAGCACCACATTCAGATCAAAGCGTAAGCAACATAAACGCCAAAATAGTGCCAGGATGGAGACGAATTGTAAAATAAATCTTTGTTTTTGCTTTCTTTGTGCACAAAAATATTTTTGTAGGTTGACGTCACATGGATTATTTTAACGCTCTCTCTGCTACGTTGTTGATGGTGTTAGGATCTTTGCTGTCTATGGAGGCTCAAAGAGTTTTCAGATTTGATCAAAGATATCTTATTTTGAGTTCCAAAGATGAACAAAGGTCTTACAGGTTTGGAAGGACATGAGTGTGACAGAATTTTCATTTTTGAGTGAACTATCCCTTTAAGCACTCTCAAAAACTCCCCTTACAACCAGTAAAGCTCTTATTTACATCACACATACATCTGCACTTCGTTCTTTATGATGAAAGAATAAGCGTCACAGCTGAATTCAGTCGGTGCACTGAACAAAAACAATCCGAACACCTCTGATTGGCCGTTGCATTCATAAGCTCAGCAGACTCGTGTGTGATTGGTGATACTGGGCAGTGCTGTAAAATGCATAAATACTATTGATCATTAATTATTTTAACTACGGTTAATGCGTATTTTCCGTGACATAATTCAAGATAAATCCTTTAATCTTGTTAATGGAGCTCATGAGTATGAAGCAGCAAGCAAACTATGCACTAATTCACTTACTCGATTTCATTCAGTCCTTCAAGTGAACTGATTGAGTGGAATGTAGGGAACAGTGAATGAGAGTATAGTGGGCTATTTCGGATACAGCCATGGACATAGTGTTGCTGAAGAAGCTCAAGGTCATGTGTCACTCTCAGACAATCAAAAGTGTGCAAATAGGCGGGAGCTGGTTGAAGAAACCATGCCCACCTAGCAACAGCAGCGGCAATCCATCTGTCACCCAACATGTTTGTCTGAGGTTTGTGAGCTGCAAAAATCTTTTACCCAAAGCATGCCTTTGTAAAGACTCACAGCCTCCTTGTCATCTGCCTTAAATTCAATATGGCGTTTGTTCTTTCTATTGTTTATTGTAGGTCGTCGGAGCCTAATTCACTGCTGCTATCCAGTTGCATGAGCGAATCTAGCAGGACACAGCAGTATCTTTCAATCAATCAATCAATCTTTTTTATTTCTATAGCACTTTTAACAATGCAGATTGTAGCACAGAACATTATCAAACAAAAGAACAGAATGATGGTGATGTATAATGACTTTAACTATTTATAGATTTAACTATTTATTTATCAAATGCAGAGACTGTCTCTGTAGTCAAGACGACGACAATCACTGGAAATCAGGTGTTCCCAACTAAGCAAGCCAGAGGAGACAGCGGCAAGGAACCAAAACCCCATCCATGAGAGAATGGAGGAAAAAAATACAGTTATTCATCAAAAAAACGTATTAGCCCAGCTTTAGCATGAATGAGCTTGTCCCTCAGCGATCAATAAACTCCACTCATGACTCTGGAGCACAAAACAGTTATGATATTATTTATGATTAATATATGATAAATAGCTCAGGTATATTTGAAGCAATAGCCAACAATATACAGTGTTTGTCAAAATTATATATATATATATGCCAAAAATCATTAGGATATTGCAAAAAGATCATGTTGCAAAAAGTTATTTTATAAATTTTTTATTGTAAATATATCAAAACCTAATTAGTGATTAGTAAGATGCATTGCAAGAACTTCATTTGGACAATTTTAAAGGTGATTTTATCAATATTTTTTTGCACGCCCAGTTTTAAGTCTTTATAGTAGTTGTATAAAATATTGTCCTCGCCTAACAAACCATACATCAAAAGCCATTTATATTCAGCTTTCAGATGATGTATAAGTCTCAATTTAAAATATCACATCATATCTGGATCCGAGCGGTGTCGGGTCACGCGTGATGCGCGCGAGCGTGAGAATGAAGGTGATCGGCAAACTTCAAAGCGGAGCGCCTCACGCAAGCGCGATTGTGTATCACCTTCCGTCCTCTGAGGCTCGGCGCGCGCGTGAACGCGGGACTCAGAGGACAACAATAGTTGCGTGCGGAACCCAGCAGCAGCCATCAATCTGAGCGTCAGCTCACGCAGCGGCGCGGCTCGTGCTGAGTCAGACAAAAACCCCGAGAAAACAGCCATGCACTGAAGGGAACGCAGATATGTGACTGCTTGACACGCAACACCATCACACACCCACACACACACACACACCTATACCTATACCTACCTCCAAACAGGGCACATCACACGCTACTGTTAAGAAATATCTAACTAAATTTTTTCCTACATCAAATATTTATCTATTTTATTTATTTATTTATTTGTGCAGCTGACTGTATCAGGCTTGTGGTGCTAAAATAATTAGTAAGAATAAAAAATGTATGATGCATTAATTGCATTTTTTTTATACAATAGGCCAGTTCATGAGAAAGCCAATTTACCGATCTACTATTTAAACATTATTATCAATATTCTTTTTAAAACTCCTCCTAGAGCTTTAACTCTACATACCTTATATATGTTATATAAATTAGCAATTTTTTGCTCACATCTGGGGACCTTTTCCAGAAAATATGTTACGTGCTTACCTGATAGTTAGAACAGAAGTTTGCTTGAGTAATAATAATAATAATAATATTAATAATAACAAAAGAAAAAAATCAGTTGTTAATGTTAATGAAAACAGGTCAGGTCAGCTGAAGTTTACTGGAAGGGCCATTGTTGAGCAGTTTTGCAAGGTAGCCGAGTTACACACACACACACACACACACACACACACACACACACAGACACACACACACACACACAGCTCGGACCCTGATCGCTGCGCGGGTTAATCATCGCGTGCAGACTGTGTTTGCTCTCGCTGTGCCAGGGGTCAGTTGGAGGGGGTGGAGGGACGGTGGACAGTCACCCATTTATCAAAACAATCACTGCAGGCACGCTACTGTTGTGTAAATAGCAAAGTTGGCTGAGATTTTACCAGCGTGTTTTTTTCAGTCCTTTCAGAAGTCGCCGGTTTGAGTTATGTGCTGATCTAATGAGAATTATAGTTTGAGAGTGAACTGTCAGCGCAGACAATGCTGCTTTGCACAAAAACAAAAAAGAAAAACAAATTGCACATGAAGAATTAGGTGTCAGGTGAGTTGCATGCAAAGAAAAATGTTGTGTCAGGCTGTATACATATACACCTTGCATTTAAAAAACGAATGGTCTTCAAAAAGTACATTTCTCTTCATAATAAAATGTTATCACAGAATTTTGGACTTAATAATTTGATCAACTTTCTAGCACACATTTTGTGTTTATTTGTGTAATTAATTAATAGCAGTTCTCACTGATCTCAGTGAATATTACCAAAATGCTTCAGTACTTCCATATCGCTGCTCTTTTGTTGGTTTTGATGGCTTCTGTTGTCGTCATTTGTAAGTCGCTTTGGATAAAAGCGTCTGCTAAATGATTAATGACCTTACTGTTTTTTTTTCACTCATAAACTAAAATGCATGAGCTCTGATCATGAGGCCTTATCAATCAGTTCCAAAAAGTATATACAAAGTATACAAGTAAAAACAAAAACCAAAAATCCAATATTTTATGATAATCATTAATTTTTAAAAAGGCTGGTTATTTTGGGGCAGCACAATTTTGAAAAATAAAAATAAAGGTTGGTTCCATAAAGAAGCTTCTTTAACATCCATGCAACATTTCCTCTGCAAAAAAAACTTCTTTGTAATAAAAAACTCCTGTATTAAAAAATGTTGTTTACAGTCAAGAAAATAATGGAAATTTAAAGCGATAGCCAACAAGACACTATATGGGTAAAAATTATATTTTTTATTATATGCCAAAAATCATTAGAATATTAAGTAAAGATCATGTTCTATTAAGATATTTTGTAAATTTCTTACTCTAAATATATCAGAACTTCATTTTTGATTTTTAATATCCATCACTTACTTAATTCGGACAACTTTATGGCAGTTTTTCTCAGTATTTTCTATTTCTGCCCTCTAAAAATCTAGATTTTCAAATAGTTGTATCTAAGCCAAATATTGTCCTATCCTAAAACAAAACAGAACAAAAAACATAATTGATTGAATCATGACTGATTTTGTGGTCCAGGGTCACATATCACAGAGTGAGTATCACTCAAGATCATGTGTGAAGATAAGCTCCTCCTCTAAGGCATGAGAGCGGGCCGGATCACAGTGTTAGTGTGAGGTTTTGGACTGGTTCTAGCGGTCTGGAAGGACAATGCAGCGGGCATCGCTCAGCATGAGCCAGTGTTGTCTTTGGCCGGTGCTCAGGGCTCGTCTCCAGAGCCGTGTTGAGTAACTCACTGAAGCCAACTCAAGCATAACAAACCCTTCGGCCTGTCTGAGACAGGATGTCCGTTTACAGCAGCTACTGAGAGTGTGTGTGTGTACATTTACATGCACGTTAAAGTCGCCGATTAGAGAACATGCCGATAAAACTGAAGAAATAATCGAAAGTGTGAGGCAAGCTGAAGGCCACGGTGCTGAGCTCGAGCAAATTATCATCATAATACAATATTGTTGCATGCTTCTACATATCTCAGGAAACCCATAAAAGCTGTTAATTGGACTGTTCCAGTCAGGAAAGCATATTGTTTACGTGTTTATTGTCTTGCGTGATTGATAAACGATGAACGATTGTAATACGTTTTATAGCTTTCCTGCTGGTTTGCACACGCGGCGAGTCTGATGCATCCTGCCCTTCGGTTGTGTAATTATAATTCCCGCAGGACTGTTACGAGTTCATAGCGAAAATAAATAAGTCAGCTTGAATCCTGGATAAACTGTTTAAATATGTCTCTCACGAAGGACATATTTTTCCTCAAGTACTGCTGCGGGAACGAAAAATATATTATTGCATTTGATAATATAACATGTAAATCCATGTTTAGTGGTTGTTAAATTCAGGTAAAAAAAGTGTTTTTTTATGCCCCGGTCTATTTTGCTTTATTCAGACTTTTTTAAAAAGTAGTTTTAGCAACCACCAGAAAACCCCAGCAGCCACAGATTGTAACACATAAACTACCAGAACACCCTAGCAACCACCAGAACACCCCAGTAACCACGGAGAGCACCACATAAACAACCAGAACACCCTACCAACCACCAGAACACCCCAGCAGTCACAGAGTGTAACACATAAACTACCAGAACACCCTAGCAACCACCAGAACACCCCATTAACCACAGAGAGCACCACATAAACCACCAGAACACCCTAGCAACCACCAGAACACCCCAGCAACCACAGAAAGCACCAGAACTCTAAATTAAAGAAAGTAAACAGAGAGATGCTCGCAGTGATAGTTTTTCCCATATGAACCCAGGACAAAGTGTGTTCTGTATAAACTGCTGTCACCGCGGGCAAGTGTTGTTCCACCTGCCTCTCTCTCCCAGTCACATGGCACGGAGCCACAGGCACCATGAGACACCATTGATTCTAGATTCTAAAAGTCTGTTCTGTTTGATGACAGAAGGCCATCATTGGCGAGGGCATCTGAGGTCCTGAGGAGATGCATGCGTGTGTGTAATGCACAGGTTTTATTGTGGTGTCGTCTGTCAGTGCCTCGTCAAGGTGTGTGATAGAAATGTGCCGTCAGCTCCATCGGCCCGCCAATCAAACTCCAACTGCTGATTCTACTTTGACTCGCTTCCAACAAGAAATAGAGCAACAGCCAACTGCCAATAAAGCTCGTCTTTAATTATAAAAATGAAGTAGAGAAAATGATGCCCATGTGCTACTGTTCTGCCCGGAGCCGTCGAGAGCCTTTGGTCTTCAGAACCACAAAAATCAAGACGAGATCAAAACCTGTCTGATCTCTTCATCAATATAACACTCTGCAAAGATGGCATGATTTATTATTTGTTAAATGAGCAAAACACTGCCTGATGGAGGAAATTATTTTTAATGATGCTTAACTATGGTTGAGAAGCAGAGAGATGAAGAGATGATTTACTACTAAAATATGACTTACTTGATTTCAACGCTTATGCCATGACATTAAAAAGTACATAAAAAGGTAATTGTAACTTCTCTTCTGACTTCTTAATTCCAGATTTATATCTAACGATTCTGACTCAAAATCATAAGACTGCAATTCCAAATAAATAACCAAACAAACAATCAAATAAAAGAAGAATTCAAATTAAATTAAAAAAAAAAAAATTGCAAATTTATTTTTATTTAGTAGTGGAGTAAAAAAAAAAAAAAAACAGAATTACTTTATCTGAACTCAGATTTCAGTGAAAAAGTCAGAATTCCGAGATAAAAATGTTTATAATAATAATGAATTTTTCTCTCATAATTGCAATTCTATATTTTGCAATTCTAACTTTTCTCCCTTAGAACTGCAATAAAAAAGAAACAAATAATCAACATAAAGTCTCTATATATATATATATATATATGTATATTTGCTCAAGCTTCACTTAATAATCAGACAAAACAGCTCAAATAAGCTCTGCAGTGAATCACTGACCCAAGCCATATATGCAATCTGTTTTAAACATTCATATTTATTGTGGGTCTCAGATATTCTATGCAAATCAGCCAGATGAGCTTGACTCCATTGTTGCTGTCGGAAACAGACAAAGCCTCGTCTAGGTGTGGTAGAAAATCGCTTCCTCTTGTTAAACTATATTGGCTCGACTTGTTTCTCTATCAGCTAATGTAAAGAAAACCACATGACTAAATACACAGGAATGCATCATAATACATAATCAAGTCGTGCTCCCTATGTAGTGCACAGCTGTTTATTCAGGGACAGACTGCACTCATAAACATTTACATGTTCAGAATGTAAAATGAAGCAATAATGAGAACCTGCTCCTCAAAGCATGTCACGCAAACACACACACACACACACACACACTTGCTCACACGCACACCGACATGCTAGTGACTCGAGCTTGTATAAGCATGCACACACACCCCTGCATCCATGACCCATATAACAACAAAATAAAGCTGTGTGTGTTTTATAGCAAAATTCACAACTTTTTCTACACGTCCAATATATTTTACTAAATAAGGATATAAGAATAATCTCTGATTCGAACCAGTGTTATTTAAGTATGCTTGATATATTATTAATTTTTTAGATTTCAGTTTTTTTGTTTTGTTTAGTTTTTTTGTAGTTGCTTTTGTTTTTAGTCTTAGTTATTTTAGTAATTTAATTTAACTAAATGAAAATAATTAATGTATGAAAAAAAAACTTTGTTCAATTAATTTCATTTCAATTAATGCTTATTTTAAGTATTTTTATAAAAAAAATTTTACTGGTGTTTATAATTTATTTTTTTTAATA
>JAUCMU010000036.1:13385076-13399148 GCA_032275025.1 Enteromius treurensis
TTCCTCTAACTCACATTTAACTATGTGCATTTTCCCCCATGTTTTTCTCTGGACATGGACTGGCACAGAAAACCCATGTCCAGTTTTTTGCACTGCAAAGATGCCATTTCTCTCATCTACAGTAACACTCTGCAGATGGCAGGCCTGTGTGATATCCTGGGACAAATCTGAATGTCTCCTCAAGAGGTGTGTATTATAATTTTTCTTGAGGAGACTAAGATTACAATGTTGACACTTTACATACTTCCCACAAACCTCTGCTGCACCCTGCGCCGGTTGCAGTGCATACAAGTGGTCTTGTGATGGACCAGACTCTGTTGAAGGGGTGGCACAAGGCAGGACGGACTCTGTTGAAGGGGTGGCACAAGGCAAGACGGACTCTGTTGAAGGGGTGGTACAAGACAGGACGGACTCTGCTGGAGGGGTGGCACCATGCAGGACGGACTCTTTTGAAGGGGTGGCACAAGGCAGGACTGAGTGTCGATTATAACACAAGACCAAATGCCTTTCCATATCGACGCGTCTTATTATGGTCCGTGAACAAAAGGGGCAGTGATAATGCCCTGCAGCACGGCATGGTAATCTGCATCGGTGTAAAATTTTGTCTGGGATAAAAAATAAAAAAAAATTTAGCAAAATATTAAATTTGAAACTTACATGTCAACATAATTCAATTCCTTTATTTCAGACTCTTAGGTCCATATCAAGAAAAGTAAGAAAATACAAGATAATACAAACTAAAGATACACATTGAAAATGTGTCCACAACACCACTGAAAAACACACAAACATTCATGCCAACACTTTCAATACCGGAAGTACTTAGGATCACTTAATTTAAGGGTAACTTAGAAAAAAATTAATTTAACGTTAATTTCTAGAATTATTCAATGCACACATGCAATTGCAAACATTCCTTAAAGGGTGAATATTATTATATACCAAACAAATATCTGACTTGCACTTGTCCAGCTTGGGAGCTTAACTATAATTACATCACAAATGTGCGGTATAACACGAAGGACAAAGAGCAAAAAACCTCATATTTGCACATAAAAATTAGTAGATGTGTCATATGTAAAGTAGTTTTAAAGTAGTCTTTTTGAGTGACAACATACCTTTAAAATGCAACGAATGATCCATCATTGACATACCCACGATAATTCTATGCCTGGAATTAAGTGAAAACAAGTTTTCAGTCACAAAATGTAGCCACCAAAACATATAAAGTTAGGTCACAAAGCTGTCACAAAACTAACAATGACATTTCACAAGTAGTTTTGTTATGCTATGATAACCTCGTTGTAACTCGCTATTGTATCAATGCTAAATTAATAGGTTCCAATAAAAAATAAAATGAAAGTTACCTTAAAGTGTACCTGAAGTAAAGTGCGCGACGCCATTTTCATTTTAGTGGAGGTCACGTGTTTCCGGTTTGAGGCTGGAGGTGACGTATTTCCGGTGGAGCTCCACTCGCCATATGTCTGCAGCCAGGTCCTCTTGGATATTTTTGGCAATTCTGTTTGTAAGGTTTTTTTACCATGGGAGAAAAAAATTTATTGCAACCTTTTCTTCTCACAATTCTGAGTTTGTCTCAAAATTCCAACTTTTAGCTTTAAACACTCAGAATTGCAAGCTTATATATAAAAGTTAGAATTGTAATATAAAAAATAGCAATGACGTCTTTATTCTTAACCCCCTCTGCATTAAACACTCAACTCAAACATGTGTGATGAGAAGCTCCTGTGTGATCTGCAGCTGACCTCATGTCCTCCAGAGGACACAGCGCCCGAGGAGACGTATTAAACGCGTGCGAAGAGCCGCTCGTGAAGATGCCGACTGTCAGGGGCCAGATGGAGGGTCATTAGCGTTTTAGAGATAAAGAGCTCATCCTCACGCAAGAGCAGCAGCAGGAGCCTGAGGCTACACCCCGACATTTCTGGACTCGTCTGGCCGGTTCTGCACTTCTCGCCGATGGATGTGCATGCGAAGAGCTTGTAAACCGGAGAGGAAGCGAAGGTGTAGAGTTTGAACGCCTGAGGCTAAGAGAGTTTAGACAGAGCTGCAATCACGCCTCAGGATCACTGTACACTCCAGTAACCTTCAGCAGGTCACTTCTGAGACTCACCTGCAGTGCAATACACGGAGAAACAAACAAATAATGCTTCTAAAGGGAATTTACTAACTTAACAGCTTCTGAGAGCTGTACTAATAATTACACTCAACTTTTTTATTCCCATAAAAAGTTGCTTTACCATTGCATAGAAGGTTATTTACCATGAAAAAAGTTTTTTTAGATCATTAAAGATATTAAAATGGTTCTTTTATTGCGTTGCTGTGAAAATCTCCTTTTAAAACCGTAATTTATATAAGAGTTTTTCAGACATATACCATCCTTCATTTGGGTCTGTATGAAAAACAGAATAATGTATAAAAAAAAAAAAAGAAAAAGAAAAAAAAAGAATTCTATTTGATAAATACATTTTAATATAACAAAAATAAAAGGAGGTGAATATTTGGATCCATATGAAAATAGAATAACGGGGGAAAATAAATTAAAATAAATATTTAAAAATATTGTAAGTAAAAATATTTTATGTAGGAACATGTAAAACACACTTCTCTGCTGACAGCAGCTTATGAAAACATTCACATAAACAGCATCTGACAGGAGTTACGATGGGAATTCAGATCCTATTGATCGGCTCTTGGGAACAAACTCCTGGCTGAATGTGCACATACCAGACAGAAACAGCCAAACCTCACTGATGATTGTGTTCAAGTCGAGCACAGGCCTAAAACAACAGGCCGAGAGACAGACAGACAGAGAGAGAGAGAGAGAGAGAGAGAGCGGTGTGTTTGGCCCGGGGCCTGGCAGCCCAGATTTAAGAATGAGTTAGCGTGTGAAGGCTGTGTGTCGCAGCAGACCACGCCCGCACCTGTCAGGTGTTCACCAGCATCAAACACCAAACTACTGCACAGATGTGTGTCGCATGTCTTCACGTTCACATGTGAGCATGCACTAATGCCTGGAAACCGCTAAATATTTACACTGTCACTCTGAGAGTATGTGCTACTGATCACACACACACAAAGCATGCACGCACACACAAGCACACACACACGTTGCTAAAGTGGAACTATACTTCAGGTACACTTTAAATAATTTGCATTTTAAGATCACGCAATCCTCATCTAAGTGACATTAAAACACATTGAGACTTAATAGAAAGAAATGTGCATTGTGCACAAGTAGCATGCCAAACTAATCATTACTCATTCTTGAGTTATCAGTGAGTAAATGTTAATAGATTTGAACTATACTAAATATGAAATAAATGTATTGTAGTACATTACTTTCTTACTAGGGAATACTCTGCTCGACAATAAAAAGATGCAGCTCCATTTCAAAACTATCTCTTTGCTCAAATTGCTTAATTGTATCTTTTTTTGTATTTGAAGCATCAAACATATTTGTGTTATTTGATCAAACAGGATGAATATTTCCATCACACCCACTTACTGATGGCTGAGCTTCTGTTTTCCCTCCAAAACGATGTCACTTCCTGGAGGATGATGTCACTGTTAGTTCTACACAAGAGTTACTGAAGACACAGGGGGAAATTCTGAATTATTTATCCTGCACAAAAAAATAAATAAATAAAATATTTCAACTAAAAGAAAAAAAAAAACAATTTATATAATTTTCATTCATATAAAAAAGTTATAAATATTAAAAATATGGATATTAAGAAATGCGCTACCATTCTTCTTCAGGTAGTGAATGCTTTTATTCAGTGAGAATGCATTGTATTGCTCAAAATTTGCCAATTTCTATTCATCTGTGAATCCTGAAAAATAAATATGTGCAGCACTCAACATTGATAATAATCAGAAGTGTGTGTTGAGCAGTAAATCAGTATATTATGATGATTTCTGAAGATCATGTGACACTGAAGACTGGATGAATGATGCTGAACATCACAGAAATACACTCTAACACAGATTCACACAGGAAACTGTTATTTTAAATTGCAATATTATTTTTTTTAATTTTGTACTATATTTTTGATCAAATAAATGCAGCCTCGTTGAGCAGAATAGACTTGAAATATTCTAATAACCCCAGTTTTTTTACACTAGAGTATCTAATGAAGACATGAAAGTGTGCTGGAATGAAGCGAGCGTGTGAAGCGTCTTCATCCAGCGGTGTGTGTGTGTGTGTGTGTGTGTGTGCATCTGGAGCTGCGGTCTGGTGTTTGTGATCTGTGCTCAGATAAGCGGAGCTCCTATAATCACTTCCTGCAGGTGTTTGCTGCATCGAGACGCTGTCGCTCATTCTCACGTGAGATCTATTTCTTCTAAATGAGATCAAATGTACAGAAAATGAGAAACCAGTTTGTGTTTTCTTATTTTCATCCCAGTTATGTCACATTCAAGAGTCTCAGATGAAGAGCAGAAAATCTGAATGATTTCTGAAGATCATGTGACACTGAAGACTGGAGTAATGATGCTGAAAATACAGCTGAACATCACACAAATACATTACACTTTAACACCTATCCTCAGAGGAAACAGCTGTTTTAAATAGCAATAATATTTCACATTTTTTATACTGATTTTTGATCTAATAAGTGTGCAGAAGAGACATGATCATCAAAGAATCTTTGAAAACATCTAGACTATGTCTCAAACCGAGCTGCTTCACATTCGTTTTATATCTCTAGCCTCTAGATCTGGAGACTCGGTTGTGTCTATTTTTATTCCTCCAGAAGAATTTTAGAAGAAACATTCGAATGCTAAATTAAAACTGAGATAAGCATCAGGTCCTGTGAGGGCTTAAGGAGCAGAGATGTTTCCTCTGGGCTGAGCTATTAACACATCAGCAGATAAACACAGAATGTCTCAAAAGCTCAGCTGAAGATCCACTCAAGAATGACCTTTACTCGACCTCTGACATCACAAACCTCTCATAATTGTCTCATGTGCCTACATCACTCATTAATCTCAACATTTACAATAGCAATGAATATTATAATAAATGCAGCAGGAGCATTGCTCATCGTTATTGGTTCACGTTAACTAATGCACAATCACTTTGTGGTTAAGCTTTACTGAAAAGCAGGCTTGAAAGAAACAACCACTTTCATTTCTGGTTGGTTTGGTTGATTTCATACAATGTAAAATCAAGATCAAAATGTAATTCTATCTCTGCTGAATAATAAAGTCACCTGACTGACATACAGTGTTATTTAAGTATAAAGTTTATACTATACTAGCTTTTATTAATTTAGAATAAAATTTATTTCTTTAAGGTTTTCGTTTGATCTATTATAGATGTTATCTATATGAACCCTGACATGCACATGACAAAGCATGTATTAAGCTAGTTGATTAATAAATAAATCCCTGGACCAGAAAAGGATGACAAACCCGTTCATATAAACACAAACAGGTAAGTATGAAGAACAAATATTGCAATGCATATATTATTTAATAGTTCACAAAGGATGACTTGTCAGTGAAGAATTCTCTTTATGTATTAAAGTTTCATGTTGTGGTTTCATGTTAGAGTTATATAAACCTAAACAATAGTTAAGCATCAGTGGAAGTATGCAGTCGGTCGACATCCGTCAACTCTGATGATCTCCTCACCAGCGCCTCTAGAGGATCTGTGCTGCACACCCACACACACACACACACACACACAGAGTACAGTATAGTACGTGCAGACTGTAACACAAGCATCTCGTATACGTGACACATGAAGAACACAGCAGAGCTGATGATAGGAGAGATCTGCCCGAACACAAACACACACACACACACACACACACACACATATGCTGACAGATCTGTGTGTTTGATAGAACTGCAACCAAATGAAGAAGAGCCAAATGAAAAGTGAGAGACCCAACTGCAGAATAAGTCAAGTACAGAGACGCATGCTAATAAATATAAATATATATATATATATATATATATATATATATATACGTTTATATAATATAGAACCTATTCATTGCCATTTTAAAATTAGGCTACTGAACTTACACATATGAGCCTTTAAAATTTCAGATGCCACTGAGAGGCTTTTGCATCTAAACTCTTCACATGTCTTATCGGATCACCATCAGTTTGTCTGGAGTGACATGAAGAAACAGAACAAACTGAGATAGACTCAATCCAGAAGAACTGTGTCTCCGAGACGCTTCAAAAAAAGACACCAGCAAAGCTCCTGAGATTTAAGAAGAGGTCAAATTCATGAGAAAGTTCTGCTTTACTCTCCTATATGGTAAAAGCAAAAGTCAATAAAATAACGGGAAATTAATTTGAGACTTATTTTTGACACCTGCTTCAGAATGATATCTGTACACAGATGTTTTTCCCTGAGCAGAGCACGAGCTCTTCAGTAGTGTCCAGCCTGTAGAGACTGTGAGCTGTAGTTTAGCTCCACCTGCAGGATCAAACACAGCATTACATCCGAGAACAGCAGAAACCTCTAACCATAACCCTAAGCCCTTTCTGCCACTAAACAAAAAATGAAGAGATATTTTATAACAACTATAAAAAGATTTTTTTTCTCATAATTGTGAGATAAAAAAATAAAATAAAAATAGATATTCCATTCTTTAATTTTTTATTCAGTGGCAGAAACAGCCTTCCATACATAATTGAGACGAATAAGAAAGCTAAATGAACTTTCTGATTAAATGGATTAGGAATAAAAAGCTGGTTTTATTACGGCACGTTGAGCTAAAATGCATCTGAATTCATCTGAATGACTGAACCCTATAGACTTCCACTTATTTCTAGATCCAGATGTATTTCAGAGATCAGTTCTGGCTGTGTTCTAAATTAAACACTAGGGTACCGTCTAGTATGGAAGCCCATTTTGGCACAGAATAAAAATAATATAAAAAAAAAATCAAAAGGTAACTGCATCTTTTTATCTAGCAAACTGACTTTTTTTTAAAGCTTATAGCTTACTTTATCCCTAAAAATCTTTAATTCAACTCTGAGAAAACAAAAACAGAATTGTGGGAAACAAATTCAGAATTTCTAAATTTGTCCAACATAAAACTCACAATTCTAAAAAAAGTCACAAATATGTTTTTATTTTCTAAATGTAAATGTTGTGGAAAAATGAATTGCACAAAGTTTATATCCAGCAATTCTGGGTTTACACATCACTTTTTGTTCTAGAAAAAAAAGTTGACTGTTTGAATTAGTGGAATTATTGATTTTTTTTTTTAAATAATTCAGTTTTGAATCCGTTTGATGAAATAATGAGTCAAGAGAAAGAAATTAGAAATCATAGCTGTTATTTCTTTTGGTTCGTTTGCTTTGCATTGTGGGACACAGCATCTCACACAGTGAGTAAATGCAGATTGTAATCCAGATGTTCCATACGTAGTGTGCACTGCTAAAAGAGGAGTATTTAAACCTCTATTCTGTTCCAGTTCATTCAGACACATGCATCATCTTGAGTCTTTCTGATCCACTGCCCTCAGCTAAAGCGATCGTTACGCAGGTCATTTAAACGGATGATTGTATGATGTTCCTCATTTGAAGCAGCTGGACTCTCATCTAATTGGTCTGGGCTTTGGTGTGATGTTATTCCAGCTTCATGTGTTTGGCATCAGCTCTCCCTCTCCTGACGCCCACTCCTCAAGCTCCGCCTCTCCGCTGGATAGAAGGGGCGAGTCCACTGTCAGGCCACGCCTCTTCTCAAACACTTGCTGCTGCAGGTCGGTGATGTCATGACGGATATCGGCCATCATCAGCAACAGGAAGTCAAACGACCCTGGAGGCCCCTGGAGAGAGAGAGAGAGAGAGAGAGAGAGAGAGAGAGAGAGAGACACACAGAGAACCAGGCTAGAACTTTAGAACCAGATTTGCATTTGCTGAAGCAGATCTGTTTTTGTACAGCAGCAGCAGCAGCAAGTTTCAGCTTTGATTTCTGGTCCTGTGTGAAAGCAATGCTGCATCAGATATGCATTGTTATCTATAAAGTATATATAGAGTTATTAGAGTTACCTGTAACATATTTTTAATTTAAAAATGAAATAAAATAAATCACCTAAAGCATAAAAGTTAACGGAAATAAAATACAAAAAAGTTTAGATTTTTTATATAATTAGATTTAATTTACTTAAAAATTTTATTTCAGCTGCTGCCAAAAAACAAAACATGTTTAAGTTTATTTAATAATAATTAAAAAAAATGTATAGTAATGTAAATGCCCAAAACACAGTAACATTTTAAAAACTTTTACAAGAAATAAATTGACAATAAATAAATAGATAATTATAAATAATATATTAAAATCTAAAATAAGTAGCTCAGTGATACTGAAATAACACTTGAGTACAGTCTTCTATACATACTATTCTTTATAACAATTTCTCATCTAATATTCATTGGTAGGTCTTTACATTTAAACACCTAACAAAGATATTTACAGTTATATACATATATATATACTTACAGGAGATCCTCTGGGTCCAGGAAAACCTCTGTCACCCTGCAGAGAAACAAACACACACTTGTATATCACTATTCATCTGATCATTTACAGTAAGGACAACATTAAGTTTGAGTACTAAATTTATTAATAACACTAAACTGAATGCGTAAAGTGGTTTTGTTTCCATCTACATGAAGCAAGACAAACGCACCTTCTGTCCGTCTTTACCAGGTGCTCCTGGCGGTCCCTGGACAAACATATGAAAGGTAACGAATATGAAATGACTCTCATCTATGAATCATTTGTGGAGTGTTTTCTCAGTGTCAGGGGTCAGTAAATTAGATTTACCACCGGTCCCCGTCTGCCCGTCTTTATGTGCTGAAGATCCGGCTGGGGCCCCATCGGACCCATGTCTCCTCTGGGCCCCTGGGGGCCCGCCGGCCCTCGCTCTCCCTTCTCCCCTCGATCACCCGGGTCACCTGAAACGCAACAAATATCAAGAGAGACTTCATTTTTCAAGTTTGGACATTCTTCTGGCTTAGTTCACTGTGTTTTTACAGTGTTCTGTGTCACAATAGAAGAGCAAGATGTAGAGTCTGATTTAGTTCAGGTAGAATGATGGATGTGTATTTACAAGCTCTGAAAGGGTTAAAGTGGTTGATCCAGAGGCAGTCTGGTGTGTGTGTGTGTTACCTTGTAGACCAGGTGGTCCTGGTGGTCCAGAGCTGCTGTGTTTCTCTGGTTTGTGACTGTTATTATCCAGACTGGAAGATGAATCCTGAACACACACATACAGATCAAACAGATGAATTGTGTTTGAGTAAAGTGTGTGTCTGTGTGTGTGTGCTTTACCTGTGCGTGTGTTACCAGAGCATGACTTACCTTTGTGTATGTTACATATGCATGTGTGTGTGTGTTACCTGTGTGTGTGTTACTTGTGCATGTTACCCATTTGTGTGTGTTCCTGTTTGTGTGTGTTACCTGTGCATGTTACTTGTGCATGTAAACCCAACATGTGTGTGTGTTACTTGTGCATGTGTGTGTGTGCCTTACCTGTGCATGTAAACCCAACATGTGTGTGTGTGTGTATGTGTTACCTGTGTGTGTTCCAGCAGGAGTCTGATCTGTAGTAAGCTGCTCCTCATGTTGATGAAGTCCTGACAGCTGAGAGAACATGATCCAGAGCTCATCTGTGTCTCAGACTTACTGGAGGAGCTCACTGACACACACACACACACACACACAGCTCATTATCACACAGTACACATGCTGAACACACAGATTTAACACAGATTAACGAATTAGCTACTGAAAATAATGTGTTGCTAAATGCATTACTCACTGTTCATTTTTATTCATTATTATTCCTAAAAGTGGTTGGTAAGGGATTTTTTAATGTAATGTTTTAATGATATTTTTACATTTCTTTGATCAAAATAATTTTTTTGTTAGCCCAGGCCCCTTACTTTTAGCTTAAGACTTCTTTCTAGTCTCTCTATTCAATAGGTTTCAGGAGGAAATGTTTTTTACTGGTGAGATAAAATGTTTTGTGAATACAAGCTCTGATCTCTGAGAATGAGTCTCTCACACACACACACACACACACACACACACAGACTCACAGTTGTGTTGAGGAGCGCAGGAGCGCTGATCCTGAGTCAGTGTGAACCCAGAGTTACAGCGGCAGCGGAAACTACCAGCAGTGTTTTCACACACATGTTCACAAATGCTGCTGTTCGATTCCTTACACTCGTCCACATCTGAACACAGACAGAGCTTAAGATTGTGTGTGTTTGAGAGAAGAAGAGCTTGACCAGTAGTAGTAACTCGGTACATGTAACTAACCTATTTCATTTAATACAAAATAAAAAAACACTTTATTTTAAGGTGTCCATAATACACAGTAATTACCTAGTAAGTACTTAGTAGTACACGTTGCACATTCAACAAAATGTACTTACTATGTAACTAAGTTATGGAACAGTCTGTAATGATGTAGATGTAACAGGCTGCTGCTGTTACACATTTGTTACAGATCGAGTCTGTTACACAGATACTAATGTAACCAAAAGATGATCACATATGACTTTATAGAACGCCATTATAAATTCAAGTACACAGACATAAGCTACTTAAAATAAAGTGTATCAAGATTGCACTTAAGTGTACTTCATGTGTATTTATACTGTAAACTTTATAGCTGCAATTAAGTTTGATTTAACCCATTAGTAGTACACAGCTTAAATACATGTAATACCTTTCTAATTATATTAAAATGACAGAATATTACACAAGCATAAGCTACTTAAAATAAAGTATATCAAGATTGTACTTAAGTGTCTGTATCATACGTGTAACAGTAGCTGTCTGTTACATCTACAACATTACAAACTCTAATTACAGGCTGTTTCATAACTTAGTTACATGATAAGCATGTTTTATTTCATGTACGTACAATGGATACTACTAAGTACCTAAATGGATAATGACTCCTTAAGACAAAGTGTTACCAATATAGGTAATCATTTACAGGTTTTGGGAAAAAATGTGTAATTCAATTATAGTTACTCATGAAAATTTTGATTTCACACACACACACACACACACACAAAATATCAATTTTTGCATTTTAATGCCACAAGTTTTAGTTTTTAATTAGTGACCTATTTATACACACTTTTAAGAGATTGGTTGTTATTGAAATAGTAATACTACAGTATTGAACAGATTTTAGATAGGGTAACCTGTAATCTGTAAGCATCAGATGTCTAAAGTAACACTGACCGATGCAGTACGGATGCAGGCGCTGCCGGTGTCGCTCTCGGTCGAAGCGGTATCCCTCGAAACACGTGCATAACACACGGCCGAAGTTATCCGTGCACTGCTGCTCACAGGGAGACCCAGAACACACGTCCACACCTGAACACACACCGCCAGCTTCAGATCTGTGTTCATGCACAGCTGACAGTAGCACACACATGTATCATTTACATATTATAATTATAATTAGAGTGATTTCTGAAGGATCATGTGACACTGAAGACTGCAGCGGGGATGCTGAAAATTCAGCTGCACATCACAGCAATAAGTCATGTTTTTGCATGTATTCACACAGAAAACAGCTATTTTACATTTAAAAAAGCTTTGGTGGCCAGAAGAGAAAATCTTAGAACTATGCATCATGCAAAATAGATAAATAAACAAACTAAACAGAAAAAGAAATCAGCTACACCAAACCGAGATGTCAGTGTAGCATGTATAATGACTGACAACATGAGAAATAAACTGAAGGTTTTACCTACTTTCAGGCACACACTGACCCATCGCAAACCTGAAGCCTTCACAGCACTTCCTCCTGCAGAGAGTCAATAACAGGAACTGATTTACAGCTGAAGGTCAGAGAAAGCACGATGCAGTCACAAACAAACAAGACGCGGTTCTAATGGAACGAGTTAATGCAAACTATAAATACACAAAATATACAACAATTGACCAAAAAGAAACTACACGTGGCCTCACTAATGAACCACTTTTCATTGGAATCATTGGAACAAGAGAGGGGTTAAAAGCATCACACTGCAAACATGCTTTTCTGGCCCAGATTTCTTTTGTCTTGTTTTCCGCCAAAATATCGAACAATTCTTGAATCAAGAAGTATTTCCTAGACAAGTAAAATTATTGCTTTCAGTCTAAATTAAGTGACCTTTAGCTTAGAACAAGCACAATAATCTGTCAATGGAGTAAGCTAAATAATCTTATTTCAAACTGACTGTTTATTTGGTTTTATGCTTTTTCCTTTCTTCATCATCTCGTTCTCTCCCTCCTTTCACCATCATCATCATCATGTTGAGTTTTCCCACTCTTCATCTCTCTATTCACATCTCATACAGCTCTTTATGATGTTCACACACCGTCTCAATCAGAGTCACTTCACTGCTCCAGAACAACACAAATCACCGGAATAAAGCACACAATTCTGGATGTTTCTGTCATGAACGTGTCAGATCGGTTCCTGTGACCCTTGACCTCCTGACCTCTGCTGCTCCTTAAGAATCTGACCTCTTTCAACACACACACACCTGGTCTTCATTTGTACATAATAACACACATCAGATCTTACGCTGGCTCTTTAGTTATGTTTTAATATTATTTCTAATATATAGAAATTAAACTGAAGGCTTACTGCAATGATTAAATTGCTCATCTAATGTGCTGCGTGTGTGGCACTGTGTTCATTGATAAGCTCATGACCTGGTATTTTTAGTTTTACATCGTAGAAATCGAACGAATGTAGAAGCAGAAGATATTAGTGGTTTCCCACCAAAACAAAACATTTGAAATAAATAAAATAACATTGCATTGCATACTGTAATAAATTGAATTATGTTAACATTTTTTCGTACTCCACTTACTGTTTTAGGTACAAACACACTTCATTTTGATTCTTTTCATCTTTCTGTCATTTCACATCTCCTATAAATGTGTACTTGAAAACAAAACAAAAACACGTCCGTTTTCATACAATATAAACAGTACAGATGGGAATTTTGCACATAATAAATGTGCACAAATAAATTATGACCGATTATGATACGTGTGGTAAAAATGAACAAGATCTCTGCGCTCCAGGCAAGTTGTAGTCTTGCGTTTTCAGCTTCTTTGCTTCTTATTAACACATGTCATGCAGGTTTGGCAGCTACTCTACAAACTTTCAGTCCATAAATGAGACGCAAACCACAGTATTTCAGCAGTGTTTTGTCAGTTCTCACAGAGTCTCTAACACTAACAGATGTAAAAATACTGGACTACTGAAAAAGCTCCTGCAAACTCTTTTACATTTACAGTAAACCAAGAAGCCGGAGAGCAATAAAATCAGCCTTATTATGCACAAATCTCGATGTTAGTATCTACTGTACTTACACTATTCTGACCACACAAACTCACATTCTTGAGTATCTTGTTTTCCTTTTCTCAAAACACTTTGAAAAAGACACTGGGACGTTTTCAGGGATACAGCTGTATTTTATCTTGTTTTTAACTCTCTGACAGAATATTAATATACTTATATTCAAGAGACAATCTACTAAACAACCCTCAATGCAATGCTGATTTGAAACAGAGGTATCCGGTTGTGTTTCATTGCAAAAGTTTTCTAGTATGTTTTCAGAAGGAACATAAAAGTTATTAAAGTGAATGCAAAAGCATTGAAATCTAATTTTTTCATCACTATGTGTCTTTAGAGCACTCTCTAATTCTACAGTCATTATTGTCAGTGTGATTCAGTACAACTGTGTCATAACTAAACATCTCTCTGTGCCAGAGAACTCACATGATAAAGGTCACATGACTCTCCTGTCCCTGATCATTAAAGTGCCCCTATTATGCCATTTTAAAGGTTGCTAATATTGTTTTATGAGTCAGGTTTACGTTTATGCAAGGTCAAAAAACACTTTAGTTTTCCCTAAAAATAGATTTAATTTTACCCCATTTCTAAATGATTCATAAATGTGAAGCAGTTCGAAGACTCAGTCTGTCTAAACCCCGCCTCTCCGTGAGCCCTCACTGCTGTGATTGGTCAGATGGCGCAGTCCTTTATGATTGG
>JAUCMU010000036.1:13399248-13410097 GCA_032275025.1 Enteromius treurensis
TCAGTGTCTCAGTAATGGAAGTGAATGGGATGAGAGTCAGGATGAGAGTCTGATAAAAACATCACAATAATCCACAGCACTTCAGTCCATCAGTTAACATCTGGAGAAGATGAAACTAATCCATTCTGACGGCACCCATTCACTTCCATTGCTGAGACACTGATGCAGAGACACATTTGTGCAAACTCATCCTAATCTTAAACGGTCTGAGGGTGAGAACATATTTTCATAAGTGTTTCTTTAAGAAATATTAAATGAAAAAGCATGTATTACTTGTATGACCATGATACAGACACTCAGCTTATCGCATGAGGCATTTAAGAGCTGCTTTATGAAGTCATTACTGACAGGAATACTTTTAAGGGGGTCAGAGTGTTAGCATTAAATCCTTCAAAGCATTTTTGAGAGTATTAATGTCTCTCATAATAAAGAAATACAATTCGAACTTAAGATTCGAGTCATTTCGCTTTAATCAGCAAAACATATCATTTCATTTATAAACATAAACAATTTTATCATGTGCTATACACTGAATTTACTATATGTGTTTAAAATCAAAAGTTGCATCTGTTCAATACTAGTTAAACCACGTTTTTATTCACTAACATTAATAACTGCTGTAAAACAATGCGCTTGTAGGCTATTTGTTGTCAGCTGATGCATGATCTGACACAATGTAAAGTGTCAGAAAAGAACATGAGACAGAAACACAAACACTCACTCAGACGCGTTCACGCCGCACGTCCACAGGAACACGCACACGCACAGGACGCCGAGCGGAGCGCGCACGAGACGCGTCATTTCCCTCCGCATTCACAGCAATCTCGAAAAACTGAATTTAATTTAAAAATGACAAACTGAGTCCGTCATTATCTCACATGTTCAGTCCAGTGAAGCCCCAGCTGCGCGCATCTCGAGAGACGAAGCTCCTCCTCTTCCTCACACCTTCACACTGCTAGGGTCATTAATA
Source organism: Enteromius treurensis (assembly GCA_032275025.1). Taxonomy (NCBI): domain Eukaryota; kingdom Metazoa; phylum Chordata; class Actinopteri; order Cypriniformes; family Cyprinidae; genus Enteromius; species Enteromius treurensis. The sequence goes on from JAUCMU010000036.1 coordinate 13,400,219, forward strand.
ATTCAGCAGCTTTTTTACTTAAAAAGTCTTTATGAAAAAAGCGCTATTTAAAAAAGCAGTAAGTTTCTTGACGAAGGCATTTTAAGTTTTCTTTCACAAAGTCACTTCTGCAGCAGCCTATAAAATCATATAATAAGAAACATAATGTAACATTAAATATGAATTTGTCGTATATATATTTTTTATTTTTTAATGTACAGAAATACAAATGTTCGGGACAAAATATATTTTAAATATGCAAAACATATGTTGGCAAACAGTGAAGCTCAACAAAGTATACTATCAATTTTCATAATGTGCCAAAATATATTTTTGAAAATGTATTTCAGAGGCAATCTTACAGTAGTCAAAATATTGGCTTCAACGATTACTTATTTTAATTCTAATGTGTTAAATGTTATAGAATTAAGTTTTTTTTTCAAATGTGGTATGTGTAGGTATTTTGTGGATTGAAATATATGGAGGGTAAAATTTGTGTTTAAACATTTTTTGAATATATTTTTAGTGCTGGGCAACAATTAATTACATCCAAAATAGTGTTTCTGAACATAGGAGTGTGTCTGTATATTTATTATGCATATATAAATACACACACATGTATGCATATATAATATATATATATATGTGTGTGTAAATATGCGTCAATATAGAAATCTGTATCCTAAAAATAAAATAGCTTATAAATAAAGTAGATTAAACATCAACAATATGATTCTTTTTATTATGATTGTTTGTTGCCGGGACGGATAACAGACCCTGTTTCAGAATATCAAGGTTTTACTCTCCAGTCTTTTGAAGAAATGTATAGAGATTGTTTAGAAACGCTGTCAGGATGTTCACCAGTTCCAGCTGCTGAGGTGGTTCTTGTTAGAAAAGCTTGTTTTCGGGTGGTTTAGAGTGTATTTCTCTGTAAGTGTGAGGGGACAGATGTGTGTTTAGAATATTGTCCTGCTCAACAATGAGATCCTGATGAGCGTCTGGCTTCAGCTCAGTGAAAACACATGCTTCTGCTCACGACAAGAAGATTTCTGATGCCAACCAAAGCTAAGCTCACACATTATTGAGCAGCCACAGAGAGCCTTCCCACGCTCCCCGTCTGAAGAGTTTCTTCTGTTTGACACACTGCACTGACATCAGCATTACTGGAAAACACTTATAAATCAGACGACAACTGTTACATCTTATAGTCAAGGAGTTTTCTGAAGATGAGAATTTAGAATATTTTGTTGTTGTTCTCATAATGTTTTGTCTTTTTGTGTCAGAACACATAAACCTGCTTCAATCAGTTCATTTACTGGAAATGCAAAATAAAGATTCACATTTTCTGAAAAATTTCTAAAACTACAACGAATATGTGCTTGTTTTCCTTTTCAATTTTATTTTTTGTTTTGTTTTTAAGCAAAAACTCAATTTATTTATGTATTCTAGATTTTAGTAAACAAGACCTTTATCTCTTGTCATTTTGCATCTCAAGCAAATGCATATTAATTGATGAATGTGCAGATATTTGCACTAAACAGCTTTAGCACCGAGAACCATTTAGTGCATATATATAAATATACAGTGCCCTCCACTAATATCGGCACTCTTGGTAAATCTGAGCAAAGGTGGCTGTGAAAATAAATCTGCATTGTTTATCCTTTTCATCTTTTATTTAAAAAAAATTCTAACCTATCTTTGAATTAAAACAATAGAAATAGGGAGAATAACTCATTGTTTTAATGATTTTAACATCTTCACTGAACACAGAAGATTTTTTGAGAGTTGAAGGTGTCGGTCTGGAGGGAGTTTAACACAAAAATTCACACAGAATTAATGAAACACCTATAAAGTGGTTTTACAGGGCCACAAATGTACTTCTGAAGAATTTACAGAGACGTTACTGGATATTTGTGTGTTAAAGTCACAGCGGGACAGGATGAACTCATCGCCATCAGTCTTAAACCTGTTCTAATGGAGAGAATGAACTCGTTTCATAGTGATCAATCATTTTCTCTGCTCTTCATTTTCCCATCACACTAAATATTCAATATTTGTGCTCCAGACATAATGATTCATCAGACTGTGCCTCGTTACTTAAGTGTTCATGTATTATTCCCATATTGCAAAAATATGCATTTTCTGGGCAAAATATATTTTAAATGTGCAAAACATATGTTTGTAGACAGTCAAGCTCAATAAAAATTATTAAGTTAATTTCATATGCCAAAATATATTTCAAAATGTATTTCAGAGGCAATCTTACAGTAGTCAAAATATTGGCTTCATAATTACTTATTTTAATTCTAATGTGTTAAATGTTATAGACATGAAATAAAGTACTTGTTTAAATGTGGATTGAAATATATGAAGGGTAAAATTTGTGTTCAAACATAAATGTATATATTTTAGTGCTGGGCAACGATTATTCACATCCAAAATAAAAGTTTTTATGAACATCATATACGGTATGTGTGTACTGTGGATGTTTATTATGTATACACAGAATAAATACACACACATGCATGCACATATTTAAGAAATAAATTGATGTTTATAAATATATATTCTAAACAAATGTGTGTGTGTATATACACGCGTCAATATCTTCTAAACTGTATGTGTGTCTTTATCTATACATAATAAATATACACAGTACACACATATGCATATTATGTTCACAATAACTTTTATTTTGGATGCAATAAATTGCATTTAATTCTTTCCCAGCAATAAGGCCCTATGTTTATACAAGAGAAACATGGAGCCAAGCAACTTTACATCACTTTACATATGACCCAAGCCTCTGATTTTTAGATGCATTACATCCTCATAAATCCCAGATTATCCGTTTGTATTCACTAACTTGCTCTGTTTGCTGAAGAAAGGAGAAATATGGTTCACAAACCGCTCTGGCTCTCAGCGTGAGTTCATGAGTTAATGGAAATGAAGGAATGCAGATGGATATGAAACAAATTGGACCACAAGCTACAAACACAGCCGCAGACTTTAACGAGCTGCGTTTATGAGCACAAACGGGTGAGAATCGGTTGAAATCATCTGTAAAGAGGACGGATAAACGTGAACAGATGCAGCTGTGCTCTTTCATCATTACAACACTTTACACCTAAACCTGCAAGAAAATTCCACAAATCTAAATACTTAGTATCTACGGGTGGACAGTTCGCTAGTTTTAGCAGCTACCAGATTCAAAAAGTAAAAAAAAATCATGATTGGAAAATCTGAACTCTGCTGTATCTTCAGTAGATATGTTTGATCAGTAGGAGGCGCTATAACATCTACATTCAGTCGTCCGTAGTGAATGTGAGCAAATACACATCTTTACATCTTCTAAAGGGTAAACTCATATGTTGTGCCAGTCCTGTGTGTTTATGTTTAAGCAACTGACTCAAAAACAGGAAGTGAAAGCGGTGATATGACCATAATCACATGCTGGTGGTTAGTCACAAACATTACTGAACCCTGTAACATATTTGCAGTTTATATTTGTAAATGTGAACGATTTACTAATAATCAAGAAAGAGAGTTAGACTAAAATAATTCCATTGACTACAGTAAAAGCGTACAATAAAACGCTTAAATAAATAACTAAACATCTGGTGTTTTTCTCACCTGCCCACAAACTGACGTTCAGCACATTTCCAGGTCATCTGTGTTTCATGACCTCATTTTTATGTCCAGGATCACATCAGCTCTGAATGAAAGATGAAAAACCCTGTCAGATACTCATAAAACATCTACACACAATCAGATAACGGCCTGCTTTACTCTACTAATCAAATAAACTCTCTCCTGAAGAACAAACCGATTTTCTTTAGCAGATTTGATCATTTTTAAAAGTTTATTATTATTATTATCTCTTTTAAAATGGCTAAATATTCTAAATTAAAAATGTCATTTTTCTAAATAAATATCAGTTATCTCAAAACAAAACTAAATAAAATTAAATGAAATAAAACAAAGAAAAAACAAACAAATACATGCACAAGACTACTTGAAGACATGAAATGATATGGCAGAAACAATTTTAAAACATTTAATAATTTAATACGAAGGAGAGTTTCGACAAATCAGAATCTGTCCAGTTCAAGGACAAGAACCAAGAGAGAATAAGAGGAAACAAAAACACAAACAATGCAGCTGTCATTCAAAACCAGAGGAAGAACATTCACGTGGAAGTGAGCTGTCAGTCTCTCTCTCGAGGCAAGCGTTACATCGCGTTACAGACATAACTTAACTAGTGATGGTTAACAAACAGCTCAAATGATCAGCGTATGAGCCCAGGCATTTTATACATTTCCAAACTGAACATCCCGACACATGCAGGGGCCTGTTCCATAAAACAAGTTTACCAAATAAGCCGGGCTTATGGCAGATAGTCTGACTTCTTTTAATACAAATTAACTGGCAATAAGTCAGACTAACTGAAACAAGCCTGGCTTATACTCTAATCTTGGTTTATGGAACAGGCCCCTGGTCACAAAAACAGCTGAAATCTCTCGCGTTTTGTTGTTGATGTGATCCACAGGCAGTCCCTTACATCTGATGATGTGTGCGATGTTCATCCACCGCAGCAGCGTCAGGAGACACCCAACACAGGCAGAACTGTTCAGAATCATGTTGCATGTTATGTGCATTACTCTTCAATATTTTGGGATCACAGTGGGTTTTTATTAAACGTGATTAGCATTTAGTGACCGTAAACATAACAAGATGTCAGTTTCAAATAAATGCTGTTCTTTTGAGCTTTCTCTAAATCAGTGAATCCGGAAAAATAAAATGCATCAGTTTCCACAAATTAACATAATAATAATAATCAGAAATGTTTGTGGAGCAGTAAATCAGTATATTAGGATGACTTCTGAAGATCATGTGACACTGAAGACTGGAGTTGTGATGCTGAACCGCACAGAAATACATCACACTTTGACACAGACTCACACCTTATTAAATTCTAATATTTCACATTTTTACTGTATGTTTGATCAAATAAATGCAGCCCTGTAAGCAAAACAGACGTCTTTCAAAACATTTACAAATCTTACTAACCCCAAAAATGTACTGTACATGTTCAAATGACACAGACATATTCAAAGTATAAGTTTTGTTTTGATCTGAATATGATATATTCCCAGGGTGGGAAGCCACATTTTATGGAGAGCGTGTGAAAAACAACTAAACCAAATGTTTATGCTGTTTGTGGTGTAGCTGAACCTTCTTGTGTGTTGTGTCATTAACCACAGACTGATGTAATAATAACAATAACACTAAAAACTACCACAGTGGTTCCAGCTCTGACGGTTTATCATGAGTTAGTTACACACTGCTGTAGCTCACGTGACCTCTGACCTCTGAATGTCAGGCGGATCTGAAGCATGTGAGTCCGACGCACAGAAAGAAGTCAATCGATCAGCACAAACGATCGATGAAGAACGAGTGAGTCACTGACGAGACACAGAGGTTAAACCACACAAGAACCAGAGACGGAGAGCATACTCATATTTTTATAAACATCAGACCATGTGACGAGCAACAGGTAAACAGCTGAATTTGTGTATCTTTTGCTCAGTTTTTGTAAATGACTTAAAGAAACACATCAGTGCATTTGCACAGGAATCATAATCAGTGAATAACACAAGACTGTCAACAAACAGCTGAAAGTACAGTTCCCACAAACATGAAAATGTGCTGAAAACATCCTGACTTCATGCCACCTGAGATCTGGATGCGTGTGTTTCTTCATCTGATCTTGAGAAATGTGTCTCAGTAATGGAAGTGAATCGGTGCTGTCAGAATGAGAGTCTGATAAAAACATCAGCACTCCAGTCCATCAGTGAACATGAGGAGAAGACAAACTAATCCAACATTAAGATGCTTTTAACTGAAACCAATAATTCATAATAACACTGAAGGGGTGTTGCGGTCTGATTCAGGAGAGAAATCTGATTCAGAAATCATCCAAAAGAGCTCTAAACAAATATGTGTCTGGATTTTGATGTGAGAGAACACAGGAGATGGACTTTTTCACTGCAGGCAGAGTTATTATGGATTGTAGACTCATATTTTTGCTGGATTAGTTTGATCTTTAGTCTTCTCCAGATGTTACCTCATGGACTGGAGTGCTGATGTTTTTAACAGGCTCTTATTCTGACGACACCCATTCACATCCATGGCTGAGACACATTTCTCCAGATCTGATGAAGAAACAGACTCATCCGCAAGTGAGCTCTTTCTGTAAACATCATCACTGATTGACTGTTTTAGGTGGCGCTGATGCAGCATTTAGACTCCAAGCCACAAGCTTTGTGCAGTTGTAAATCTACAGACTGTTTAATCAATTACATCTATAACAAATGTCAATAATGACACAACATAAACATGCTTTAAAAAACAAACAGACGATGTGTTTCCTCGAACCTCCACAGGACGGCACTGAGATCAGGTCTAAAGATTCAAAGAAAGACTGGCTTGTTCTTTGGCTGATGATTTGTATAGCGCTTTTCCCCTTGCGAACCATTGCAAAGCAGCTTTACAGAAAAGAAGATTTTCTTCATTATTTAGACATTATTTTTACATTAACAAACATAAAATACTCCACCACAGTAGTGACTGTAATGTCAATACACTCTGTATTTTAGCTTGAGTATATAAATTATGTATGCCATCAGTCTTTTTTATCCTTATTGAACCTCAGCACCTTCAGCTCATCATATATAATCATAAATCATGTCCTTTCTGTGTTTATATTAGTGTGTGTTCATTTGAATTCATAACAGAACTGCACACCGAATTATTATCGACCCTGAAAAACACAAACACAGACACATTTCAGCTGCATAATAAAGCCGTTCTGCTGAATGGAATTGCATTAAAATACAGTCTGTTGGCTTCCTTTACACTTCAGTGAGTATTTGTGGTTTAGAAATAGCTGGATTTTGAATTTTGATCATAATTCTTCTTAACCACATCATTAACATTTGGTTGCATCTTTGCTTCCTAGATGAGATTTGGCATGTGCTCTGAATCTCTCTCTAGGTCTCTGACTGCAGCTCCAGACTAGTTCAACAGGTGAACACTGACATGGGGTTGGTTTAGGTCTATCTGGCTCTGCTTTCAAACCATCATCCTGATTTAATGCATAATAATGTAAGAAATTATAAACTGGTGAAGCCAACATGAAAGCAGGACTTTAAAGTACAAACACCACAAAATCATGTGTCAAATTCGCATTTTAAGTGAAAGCATTAATTTGACAACAATCATAGAAATGAATAACATTTCAGTATTATTTATATAATATTATAAAATCTGTCAAACGATTAATTGTAATTAATTGCATCCAAAATAAAAGTTTATGTAAACATAATATATATGTGAGTGCTATGTATATTTATTATATATATATATATTCATACATTATATATTTTGTAAATATTTATATTATATTTACAATATATATGAACATCTAATGTATAAATATGACATATTTTTCTTAAATATATACATGCTTGTTTGTGTATTAACATATACATAATTAATATACACAGCAAAGAAACATTATGTTATTTTGGATGCAATTAATCACAATTATTTATTTATATTTATTTATTATATGACATATTTATATTTTGAATGGGATTTTCTTTTTGTATTGCTATATTTAACTTTTAATTATATGTGCTTTTGCCATTTTTATAAATCTGTAAAGCTTTTATGTTTTAGTAACATTTTTTAATTTTAAAAAGTTTAAGTTTCGGTATCCCATCCTATATATATATATATATATATACATACACACACATATTTATTTTAAAGAAGTTATTCCTAAATTTAATGTAGAAATGTACATATTCTGTGAAGCTGCATTGCAATTATTTGTCTCATGAAAAGAACTATCAAAAAAAATAAATTAACATGAATTAAAGTGCTATACAAATATATTATATTGAATTTATTTAAATTTCCAAAAACTTGTTTACTTAGCAGCAGCAACAACACTGATCAGTTCACCATATAGTGCAAAAGCAGCATCTGATGATTTTGTTAATGAGCCATAAAAACACCTGGAGTCATCCCATTAATTAGAGATATTTGCAAACAAATTCAACACAAACTTTCCTCAAGTCTCCTCAAACCAGGTCCCACAAGTCCATCCTAAAGTCCATGAAGGAATGAGAAGCACAGCAGTGAGTGATCTGATTGGTTTGGGGGCATGTCAATCAAGCTCTGCCGGTCTATGAGGAGCTTGGTTGGAGTTCATGCCAGAACGCCGTCTCCACCTGCGCCCTGCTGCACATCTCACTCCAGTGCTGGCTTCCCGCCTCAGAACCTCCGCGGCCAATCAGAACACGGCCCAGAATGCAACTCTTCATGTACAGCCGTCCCTATCAATCAAAGACAGAGTGAGGTCATTACTGTAAAATATTAAGACACATCAAAGCGTGACTCTCTCAGACATGTGATATAGAAAACCCTGTACCACAATTTATGCACCATCTGAAATCTATAAAACAAACTTTCCACGATGTATGGTTTGTTAAGATAGGACAATGTTTGTATGAGTCGCAACTATTTAAAAATGATATCTGAGGGTGCAAAAAAATCGAAATATTGGGAAAATCTCATTTAAAGTGGTCCAAATAAAGTTCTTATCAATGCATATTACTAATCAAAAATGAAGATTTGATATATTTACGGTTGGAAATGTACAAAATATCTTAACGGAACATGATCTTCACGAAATATCCTAATGACTTTTGGCATAAAAGAAAAATGGATAGGTTTGACCTCCACTGTGTATTGTTGGCTAAATATACTTGTGCTGCTTACGTCTAAATCGTGAAACTCTTCTGACCTGCATCACGATGATCTCCAGAAGCAGGGGTAGTCTGCTTATATCACCAGGAGGTAGATCGAACAGAAAGGGTGAGTTCCAAACCGCGTTCGCTCCACTGGCACCCTTCGTCTCCTTAGTGCTGATGACTTCACCGTCCTGACGCAGGTTGATGACAACATAGTGATCTACAGAAACACAGACGTCTCTGAATTCAGCATGACTGACTGACTTAACCTGAATAGGAGCAGTTTACAGGTTTACAGGAATATCTATCTGACCAATGTTGGGGATAACAAATTACATGTTATGCAACTAGATTACTTTTTCCAAGTAACTAATAAAGTAAGGCATTACTTTTAATTTACAAGCAAATATCGGGGTTACTCTTTCAAATAAGTAATGCCAGTTACTTTGTTTCTCATGTATTGACTGACAGCTCTCATGTTGCCATGTTGAGAGAAATAATATAAGGTTTTAACAATATATTTTGGCATATGAATAATATAAACAACACCTTTTCTTAAAACAACATATATTCTCGTAATAACAAGATTTGTTAAAATGACATTTCTCGTTATAATGAGGTCATAAAAGTAATGTTTTTCATTTACAGAAGATATTATATACTATCACCAGTGTCGGGGAAGGTTTCTTTTAAAAGTAATGTATTATAATGTTGTGGTAGTGCGGTACATGACTTTTGAGTTGTTTTTAAAATCTGGGCATGGCTTGTTTGCTTGTTTTTAATATAAAAAGCTCTTATTTACAAACGTTAAATCCCTTTCACACCAAAAAAAATAACTAATCATGTTTAAACAGAGCACAAAACGTCTGCACACTCACTCCCAATTTCTCTCAACAAAAGCTGTCAGTCAATACAAGGGAAACAAAGTAACAGGACTTACTGATTTGAAACAAATGAGATATACAGAAACAGAGAGACAGACGTTACAGTTTTTTCCAGATGCTAGCACCCATTTCTCAATACTTAGGTCACTTTTGCAGAACTCTTCACACAGTGAGCACAACAGAAGTCTATGTGG
>JAUCMU010000036.1:13414706-13441105 GCA_032275025.1 Enteromius treurensis
CGGAAGTGACTAGACTGGACGTCTGTTCTTACCGACAGCCCCAACTGGCTTCAAGCTAGCTACCTAATCACTAGTTCATGACTCCTTTTCAATCACGTTTACAATTGGTACAGAATGCTGCCCCTGTGGTAGCTTCACTGGTTACCTGTTGATTTTAAGGTTTTAATTTTTGTATTCATGGTCTTGCCCTCATTTACATTTCCGATCTTCACTATTTGCCAATCTTCCCAGAAGTTACTGAATGTCCCCAAATCTTAAGAGAAGAGGGCTTTTTCAGTTCCTACCCTCAAATTCCAGATTTTCAAATAGTTGTATCTCAGTCAAATATTATCCTTTCCTAACAATCCATACATCCTCGGAAAGCTCGTTTATTCAGCTCAATTTCAAGATTTGACCTTTATGACTGATTTTGTGGTCCAAGGTCGCATACAAATAAACTTCAGCTTGACTAGGTATAATCTCCTCCAATACCTTCCTCAGTCTTCTCCTCGCAGGGTTGAGCTGCCGATTAAAGGTGACAGAGCAGTCGGGTTCCCAATGGATTTCAGCACATGGAAGTTCGAGTTCACCCAAAGCCGTCTCCCTCAGACCAGAGAAATCCCTGCTGGACACGGTCAGTCTGAGGGTACAGGACTGGAGCTCCTCGGCTGACCGCACCTGAAGCTGGAAGACCTGCACCGGAGCCTCCGGACCGAGGCTGTGTCTGCGCCTAGGGCCGTCCAGAATCGGCACAAGGCATATCGGAGATAGGCAGGCCCTCACCGTGGTCCCACTCAGTTTCCTAGAGCCTCGGTACAGACCCAGAACGGTGAGGGTGAGTCTGCCTTCTGCAGGAGAGTAAAGAAGCGTGAAGTGAAGGGAGGGTGTGGTTTTGTGAGCGCCAGAGCCATAACAGCGGCCGCTCTCTGCGCTGAGCTTGCTGCTTTCAGAAACATTATCACTGCTTCTACGATCAATCGCCCGGCGCGACTTCCCAACCAGGCTGAGTTTAGGAATGCTTGGCAGCGAGGAGCGACTACGGACAGGTTTGGAGGCTTTGTAGGGAACAGCAGGGGAGCTGAGCCGGCGTAGATTGAAACGAGACTTCGTAGGATGAGATGGCAAAGACAGATCGTCTTCCGAAGGAGTCGAGCTGCTGTTCAGTGAGGGATAGTCCAGAACGTCTCCGTCCAGCTCTTCGTACTGCTGTTTGATTGGCAGAGTGTTGACGGAAGGGGAGGGGCTTAGAGTCACCGTCACATTATCTGCAGGTAGAGGGGGTAAGGAAAGCCCCGCCTCTTTGTCTTCCAAGGGGCGGAGCTTCTGATGCCAGCAGCAGACGATGCAGCCAATCACCAGGCAGAAACAGAGAACGGCCAGGCCAACAGCCAATAAGATTTGGAGATGCACTTGAGAAATAAACCAACAAACACACAAAATTAATTTAAAGATGATCATTTGATAAATTAAAATAATTAAAATTCAACACCAGCTCCATGATTTAAATTACCAGGGCCATAAAACTAGTCATCAGCATATTAAGTAAATATCATGTTACTTGAAGACATTTTACAAATATTATGCTGTAAATATATCATAACTTCTTTTATGCATTGCTAAGAACTTCATTTGGACAATTTTAAAGGTGATTTTCTCAATATTTAGATTTTTTTGCACCCTCAGATTCCAGATCTCAATTAAATATAGTCCTATCATAACAAACCAGACATCAATGAAAAGGTTTATTCAGATGTCTTAATTTATTGACCCTTATAACTGGTGGTGTGGTTTATGGTCACCAATTATTAAATTTGGATGCATTCAAAGTCGCTTTGCATAAAAAAAGTCTGTTAAATGCATAAATAATATTAATTTCTAAAGCCACAGTTGAATATATTTATAATCAGTGTAAGGAAAAGTTACTTTAGAAATGTAATAGTTACATACTACAAGTTACCCTGTAAAATGTAATAAGTAGTGTAACTGTTTCAATTACTTTACATTTGATTACTTTTTGTTTGTTTTTGTTGTAATCTTTGCTATGACAGGAAACACTGGCATCTAACAATGTTTTGGGAAAAAAACTAAACTCGTATTTTAGAGATGTTAAATGAGTTAGGGTTGCAGGATGCAGTCCCCTTCACGGTTTCATAAATGACTGTACTTTAATTAGAAACATTATTTCTCAGCAGTTTACAGTTATATTTATTACATTTTGCAATCCCTTCACATCTGACTAGTCTCTAACACTCTAAATATCATGGCACGTGTCTGAAAATACTGCAGCACGATTTCATTAAACTCATCACTAATTTAAATGACTCTCAGCAGTTTGGTCGTGCCGTCCACCTCTCGGGTATACTAGAGCAGTAAGAAATACTCTGCAGGAGTGCACTAAGACATCTCCCAGTGAAAACTGTTAAACCGAGGGCTTGTTTACTGCTCTTCTTTCTGTCCGAATGCAACTCTTCATTCCTGATCACATTAAGGAGCCTAAGGAGGAAATGACCCTGGGTTCTAATCAGCGACACGGGCATCATCAGTGATCAGAAGCAGAGCCGAGCTGATGTCAAACCACAGACACTGACAGTTCAGAATGACCTTTATGCATATAACTCAATTAATCCAATCAATAACAGTCAACTATGAAGTCATATGCCAGCTGTGTCTCCTGTACTACTGTGGCTGACCTTCTATATTTAGTTAAATTTCATGTACATATTTCTGAAAATAAAAACAATTTGACTTTAAATAAGTGCTTTAAGGTGCTGCTTTTATCTTAGTGAACTGTAAGCATTGCATGTACAGTAGTATAAAAACCCATATCACTCCTCATGATTATATGTGCACGTGCATCATGTGCGTATTTGTGCACATAAAAACAATATTATCTTAAACATCTCACAGACTTGCTTTAAGCTGCTGCTTTTGTCTTAATATGGTATTGCATAGTATAAAAGCTCATGCATGACATGAAGCCCGTCTTCCTCACGATTATCAATAAACCAAACAAGAATTGTACGCTAAACAATCAATGAAACATCTTGCATAAAAACAGAGAGATGTTTTTCTTACCTTCAAGTTCCATTTGCTGACTAACTAGTGAAGTCTGATCCGCGGTCATGCTCTTTATTGAGTGTTCACACACTAAACTCCGTTCACGAGTCCCTGCGCGTTCTTTAACCTGGCTGTATAAATCAGCCGACGCGAACGCGCGCCATGCACGCACGTGCACCGCTGCGGAGAAATCGATGCGGTTGACCGCTGATGCGTGACGAGACTATTCGAATTAGTGAAGCAATGCACTCAAATACGGCGAGATTATAAATAGAATCGTCAGATGTATGTTATTTCCGCACATAATAGATTTAAGCTCGGTCTTATGAAAAAGTGCACATAAATGCCAGATAAAAACAGAAAATAGTGGTATTGACACGCAAGAAGGACGGACTATGGTGTGCATATACAGTAATAAGCAGCATGATACGCATCTACCCCACAAACAACTCTTTGTCTATCATATGCACGTCTATTATTATTGCGTAAATAATAGATTTACGCAAGATAGCTATAAAAAATAGCTCTGTATTGACTCTTCCCCATCTTCTCTGATTACACATAAGTGTAAATACAGCAGGTTTATCATAGTATCATTGACTTCCGGTAGGACTGCACATTACACTTCTGCTGAACACAACATTAATTTCCAGATGGGCCATAAAAAGCCTGATCTCACCCAAACTGAGCAAAGCCAAACCCAGCATTAGATCAAACAAAACGCTGCTATTGCAACTAATGTTTACTTTTACTTAAATGTGATGAAATCTAGCTAAGAAAACTAACATTTTATCCAACCTGGAACTTCAAACATCTTGATTATATTGCACAAATGATGCAGCACCATCTCAAAAAAGAGTACCTGGCATTTAACCAAGATGCATTCCATTAAATAAGCTACGTTCTTCTACGTTCCCTCATTTTAATTAGTTTTCAATTCATATTTTTGCTCCTGTGTCGTAGATTAAACTACAGGTGTGCAAATACAGTAATAAATTATCATCATCATTCAAGAGGTGACATCATCTTTATCACTCTAAATTCATACATATATATATACATATACACACACACACACATAATTTTTTTAAATGACACTGTCTGACTTCATGAACATCCTGCACATTTCCTTGTATGAATAAGTTATAATAAATAAAGATGAGAGTTTGAGCTTGACCAGATCAGATCACTGAAACTCTATTATAAGCTTTCATCAAATTATGTCCTTAATTCACTACACATATTCATTTTTAATAGGGGAGCTGAAAAGGTTCAGCGGAACAGGAACGAGCCGTGTTTGTGTGTGAGCTCCTACCTTCCAGGTGTTGTTTACTGATGAGGACGAAGAGGAGCATCCAGGTGAAGATAAACAGAAGAAACGACTCGATCAGACCCTTACAGAAGAAGACCCTTACGGCCGTCCTTCATCATACAGCTCCTCTCATCATGTCACTGTCCACAGGTTTTTGAATGCTTAATCTGAATTGATGCTAAATATCTCATGAAGGCTGCATCTGAAGAACTCGGACGGGTCACACAGAGCACTGGTCATCTGTCACATCTCTGAACACTGAGCTGTACAACGCCCTATTTATTTACTCATAGTTTTTTATCATTATCATCATTAAATTATTATTTTACCATTCAAACAAGCTCCAAGTCAATACCTGAATTTAAAGTTGTAATCTGGCGAATAAGGACGCAGCAAACAAGTGTAATTTACCTAGCCTCGGTCTTGGCCTGAGGGACATCACCGTCTCTTCCGTTATTGATGTAAAACATAAAAACAAAAGTGAGCAACTCTGGCTCCTCTTATCCTGTCAGGACAGCAGCTCTCTGTTGCTATCCGATAGAAACACCTGGGCGCGTAATTAAAAAATCCTGCAAAAGCAGAGCATCTCAAACACTTCGAAGGGTTCTTCGTGCACTTTGGAGGCCTGGCCTTTGAAGTCCACGCACTCCACTTTGGGACACAGCTTAAGTCTTTGCTTCCTTTAATTGTGATGATTTAGGCTCACCATTTATCTCAACAAATTGACATGCCAATCAGCTAAACAACTCAAAACACCCATTAAACTATTCATTTAATCAAATGCAGAGACGGTCTCTGTAGTCAAGATGACAGTAATCTCTGGAAATCAGGTGTCCCCAACTAAGCAAGCCAGAGGAGACAGCGGCAAGGAACCAAAACCCCATCCATGAGAGAATGGGGAAAAAAACCTTGTGAGAAACAGGCTTAGTTGGGTCCAGTTCTCCTCTGGCCGGACGCCCAGCACCTAATTTCCAGTTCAACGGGATGTAAATCTACAAGTGGAGGTAAATGTCTCTTCTCACTCATACCTTTTTTAAGTTTTTGAAATGTTCTCGTGTTTAAGTGTCCCACACTTAAAGTTCCTCCATGTTAGCTATATTATGGAGAATGTTTGTCCAATCTGACATAGTTATAAATGTTATGTTCATCTGTAGAAAGTTAGAGAGCTAAATGTTGATCACTAAAAAAACTACAGCTAATTTAGCCCAAAACCTTCCATCCTATTAGATTCTCGTAAAATTCTGAGCTTGTCCAATATGTGTTCCATCTATTTAAACATGTCAATATCTTGGTAGAATGCTAAAAACATGAAAAACAAACTTTTTCCCCCAAAAATGATCAAGCCAAAATGTTACCGGATACCAGGAATGACCCCTGCTTTTGCTAATTTCAACACAATTTAAACAAAGGCAATACAAATTATGTTACAATTTAAATTTCTTTATGTAATGTATAACATTTGTGGTGATAAGAGTCAAGCTGCATGGCTGTACATTTATCTACAAAACGAATATAATTCAGCCAATGAAATCGATGGAAAATTGACAGTTTGGACAGCTGTCAAAAGGGAAAGAAAACACTCTAAAAGTTGCATACCAATATTAATATTTGATAATACGGCTTGTTTTGTTAATATGAAAAGTTTAAACAGATACATTGAGTGAATAATTCAATGACTTACTACACATGGCACTATTCTGTGCTTGCAGAAAGAGTCGAATGAATGAATGAATCAGCAAACAAGTCTGCTTGGTAAAAGGAATCAGATGAGTCTGGTCTGGTCCTTCCACTCTCACTCTTTCATGCCGTCTGAGCCATGATTGGTAGACACACATTCATTATTTACTGAAGCAGCAGTGCATGTCCGACCCGCTGCTGCTGGATGAGAATTGTGGGAAATCATATAATTGCTTCTTTCACTTACAGAAAAGAGTCTCACTCCATTTCTCTCTCTCTCTCTCTCTTTATAATTGGTCTGCAGATATTGTTATTTCCTTTCTGTAAAAGAATATTAAAGGAAAACAGGAAAAGAGACTAAATTCATTTCCTTTTAATGAAATCTTATTTCGAATGACGATGTACTGCTTTAATATTACATACCATATATCGTCATTTACACACAAACAGTTTTTGATGAACTGCATGCACTTAGCAACTCCTCATTTGACAGATTTTTGCGTAAAAATTAAGTGAAGAGAAATAAAGGTGTTTACATTTACTTGCTCGAACAGGAAGAATCACAATCCAAGAATAATACTGTGCCCTAATGAGAGAATTTCCACTCAAAGTAGCACACATGCATCCAGTAACTTGGACACACTTTTTGGCTTTACTAATTATGAATTATTAAACTGTGTGATTCAATGCAGATAGATCTGGTTTATCTGAATGCTTTAGACAAATAAAAGGCAAAGCCACACAGGAAAGCCAAACCGTAACACGTCTGAAGAGACACAAAAAAGGCCACTATCAAGTATTTATAATGTGTTATTAGTGCTGTACATTTTACTTACAAACATGTGTAAGATTGTAATAGTTTGGGGCAAATTTACTCTTATTACACTTATTGCAATTAAAACTAAATTAAAATAAATAAATAAATCACACAATTAAAAAAGAATGAGTGTGTGTGTGTGTGTGTGTTTATAACTATTTTATAACAATTTCAAATTTTATATATTTTTTTAAATCTTTATTTATTGTACTTTTTTAGACTCTATTTAACTATTTACAACAGATCCCAAGATCTACCCATATAAGTATAGGATGCAAAAGTGATAAACAAAACAAAAAGGGAAGCTGTAGCCTGTCACACAGCTGGGGAAAATTGTTCCTTAAACATTTCCCTGATGAAGCCAAGGTGCATCTTTAACTCGTCGGCAACGATGGCGCGAAAGTTCCCCCTCAGATACAGAATTAGGGTCTTTGGCTCACTTTTTTTTTTCCGGGGAAGCCAGTAACAATTGACGTTTTGCCATCTTGCAGTGACATGATGTAAAACAGTAGGCGATTTATTTATCAATTCTTTAGTAAGACAGAGGAGCTAGAATTAGAGGACCAGGCAAGGTCTCAACTGGTGGAGCTGGTCTCATGTTGAGCGACTGCTTCTTAATAAGTGTAGAGCGGGTCAGAGCAGCTCATCTGATCCACAGCTTCTCACACAGACACACCTGAAGATGCTCTGCTGCTCGTTACTGACCACTCCGGACGGCTGACGGACTCTCCGCTGGGCTTCAATTACTGCGCTCCACGTTACGCCTGTGTCAGTGTGTGTGTGTGTGTGTGTGTGTGTGTGAGAGAGAGAGAGAGAGAATCACACGTGTGCTCTTCACCACATAATGCATGTCTGAATGTGTGTTTATTGCCCGGTGAGGTAGATAAACCAAGCGTCTGACGGCGATGACCTTCAGTCCTGGTGAGAACAGCGAGAAGCTTTGATCTGTTTTCTGACTCTGTGATTCAGTGAAATAGAATCAACTGCTTTAGAGCAACAGCCACTTATGCTGAATTAAACGCAGCTAAGACTTGAATTTGCACTGAAATAAAACTGAAAAATGCAACATATGATATTTATCTGCAAAGCTGGTAGGCTACTGTATGTACAAACTGTAGTCTGTTACTAATTCCTAATTACATGAAAAAGATTGTAGTTAGTAATGTACAGTAATCCATTATAATCCATTGCACATTCTTGTTTCACTGCTCAAACTCACTTTAAATAGCAAGTAGCAGGTTCTTTTAATAAGAAAACATAACTTACTTAAAGGTTGTGAGTCAGAAGCAGCAGACTGTTCTTGCAGAGGTAGAATTGCTCCACTTTATTGTATAGTCTCTGTGCACAGGCAAGCATACTCTCCAGGTTTTAGGAATCAGTCCTCTGTAAATATGCTGAACACACTCTAATATTTGTGTTCAACTGTTCTGGAACAGTGTTTGAAACACAACTTAACACTGATTTCTAGTTGTGTCCTCTTCTGGAAGCACGAACAAAGTAGTTTGACTTTCACAACGACACACAGCGTCTCCAGAACATGGCACCCGCAGCAACACTACAGCAAGAATAATAGCTCCTCCTTGTTTCTTTGCACAAAAAAATCTTGGGCTGTGTTAGAAAATAAACCCACTCTGTGGCGTAGAAAAGTGGGGGCGTGTTTAAACAAGCCGTTTTATGGCTAGAGTGGACAAGTCATAAATGTTATAATGAGTATCTTTTCGGTTTAAAAATTGTAATATTTGAAACATTAGGAATTTATGCACTAACAGTTTGTAACACTCCAAAGGGAAAGGAAAACCTGAAATCACATCATATGACTTCTTTAAGGACAGTCCCTGTGACACAATGTTCATTATAAGAGCAGTCCTCTTGCAGCCAGATTTGTGTGTCCACAAAGACTTGAGCATAAGTCAGAATAAAGTTAGCAATATTTGATTAAAAACTGCTGAGCTATAACGTTTTTAATAGAAAACATTTTCTAGGGAAATGATTTTGTCTTGATTAAACTGTGTTCTGGTGTAGTGTATTGTTTGTGAATGATCTGATCAGTGTGCATGAGATATAATTTCATCAGACAGCTATGTGATGTTATTTGTATCTGCTCTATCGTCTCTTGCTGGTCTTTTTTATTCAGTATTACTAAAGTGTTATTAAAGCCATGGTCTGTGTACTTTTAACAATCAAAATCAACAGTACATTGTCTAAGGGATCTCACAAAATTTTGTGTAATGACCACAGACTGTGTCACAGTGTCACAGAATCAAAATTTCATGATGGGTTCATGGAAAAGATAACTGGATTTATTTTATATGAATGAAATACTTTTATTGTAGCACCTAGCCTCACCTTTACCCGAAACCTACCAACTTCTGAACAATATGAATCACACACAGACAATATAAGCGCAGTCATAGGTATTTATTGCAAAAACTGACTATAAGCAGTAAAAAAAAACATTACAAACAATTTGTGTTGCATTTCAAGTCCTTCTAAAGGCATAGGATGTATGTATGCGAAGAAAGTAAAATACACTGTATTAATCGCTAAAATTATCCCGCTCTGTTAACACACTCATTAAAAGACACTCTCGTCACGAGACATACAAGAGTCAATAGAAATTTACAACCAAGGCTGATGTAAGGATTTCTTTATTGAAATTGCGCAAAGCCGCAGCTGTAGCACAGATGAGTCATGGTGGACGGAGAGAAGGTGATCACGTTCTCCTTTTGCCTCAAAAGAATTAACTGGAATTTTAATTTTAAAACTGGTGTGACTGTTCACGGAGAAAATCACACCCCAATATGCATGCAATAATGTCAATATCATTACCTAATATCTGAATCCAGATATCCGTGCATGGATCACGGCTGATGCCTGTCACTGACTTACATTGTAATCTTTTGCGTGAGCCCATCACAGAATTTTCGATTCTAACACAGAATTTTGAGTCCATGGACATGACACAGAATTCTGTGTGATCAGGTTGGTATGACATATGTTACGTTCATTGTTTGTCTCATGTCATTGTCATTGTTTGTTTTGGTTCTAGTCATGTGTTCCTAGTTTGATTTCCCCACATGTATGCCCATGTATGTTTTTTCCTGTGTTAGTGTGATTATTAGTTGATTGTTTTCCACCTGTGTTTCCCCAGCTGTGTCTTGTCTAGTCATTAGTCCTTAGTGTTCAAATACCCTGCCTTTTGAGTTCCAGTTTGTCCGTGATTATTGTTGCTTAATGTTGTATTGATGTGTTTCTGCTTGAAACTTGATTTACGTTGACGAAGTGTTATATTAAATGTGAATTGAGTATACTCTGCATCTCCAGCAATCTTTGTGCCTGACCGGCACATAACAACAAAATAACAATGCTGAAGTGACCGATTACAATAGAGGCATTATTTATTAACCTTTTACTTTATGCTTATTTAACTAGTTCCTTAACCCTGAGAGATTTGCTGCTGTCTTTTAATGTAGCACACAAACATAAAAAAAATCGAATTAAACCTTTATACACATGAATACATTATATTTTAAAAACAAACTATTGCAAAAAAACAAAACAGTTATTTTAAATTGCAACAATTTCAGAATTTTACTGTTTTACTGTTATTTTGTTCAACTGAATGCAGGCAGAAGAAACATAAAATGTTCAAAAATATTAACATTTTTCAACTTTTGAACTTTAGAGTTTAAACACACATCCATACAACATCTATGGCATTATATATCATACCTGTGTTTTTGCATGGAAATGGAAACCTGACAGGAAAGTAAGGGGGGAAACATAGTGTAAATTGCACTCAGAAATCCAATAAAGAAATCCTGAAATATGTGATGATTTGCAAATACAGGTCCATTTATCAATTTGTGATTGTAAAAAAATATACAAATATTTGCATGCACCTGGGTCTTATCAGTCATGTTTTGCATTTTTGAATCACATTTCACATTTTTTTAACCATCTTGCTTGACATCATTGATAAAACACTGATCAAATTGTTTCATTAGACACAATTTTTCGATACATTAGACACACAAAAAGTAATAATATTTTGAACTCATCACACAGCTCTAGTAGGAAGGATTTGGGGCCCTGGTTGTTGTTGTTATACAGGCTGGAAAAGGCCGATCTAAGGCAGTGTGAACATCCACAGTTTCACTGAAGTGTCCTCCAAACTGGAGCTCCATAAAGACTCGGTCCAGGGCGTTCTCTAGTCTTTTGAATGGCTCATGCGCCGTTATTTCAGACACGGTGAGGAAACATCTCATGGAAGGCCTCTTTCCATTTCAACACTCCTTCAGAAGAGTGAGTGAATTATTTCTGCCGTGTTCGGGCCGTGGTGGAGTGGCTGCTCTCTGAATGTTCTCCTCCACTAAAGAGCAAATTAGCACAAACAGAGCGCCAGTCACTTCAGACTCCCCACAAACTTTAAAGTCCAAATCGTTTTCCCAAGTGCAACCTCACGCTGGCTTGCAATCTTCCATTTTCAAAGCGCCTAAGTCTTCCGCCATCTGCTCCTCAGATGAAAGAGAGAAAGATGAAAAAGTGGAGTGCCACTCGGTCGCTCTTCACAGACATCGAACCAATTACGGTCCGTTTTGACTTCTGATGGCGGGAGAACTGGCGGCTCGCTCAGCCTTGCTCATCCGGGCATCATTGTTTTGATGTGCCATGTTACTAGACCTTTTCTTACTCAAAACATGACAACTTTAATCTTTCTTATTGCTTTTCATCACACATTCACGCTCAAGGCCTCGGCTTCGGATAGACTCTAATCACACAGTTTGAGAAACGGCCGGGAATCCAGTGCATTGTGTTTCCTCTGTAAATATTTGTTGCCTGGTGACCTACAGGATCTCATTAGAGTTTGTGCTTCTAGACAGCGAGACAACCCATCAACTCTGAAATGCTGACCACATTTAAAATGCCAATGCAAATTAAAAATATGAATAATAATGAAAAGGAATGTATACTTAAAAAAACAAAACAAAAAAAAACTTTAAGGCCCGGTTTCACAAACAGGGCTTAGCTTAAGCCAGGACTATGCATTAGTTAAATGAAGATATTTTAGCAACTTTTACAAAAATGCCTTATAAGAAAATATTACAGATGTGCATCTTAACACAGAAAAATGACACTAACATGTTTTAAGATATGTCAGAGCAAGATATTTTCAATGCAATTTAGTCTGGGATTATCTTAAGCCTTGTTTGTGAAACTGGGGGGAAAGAGAAATAACATACTTTAAAAGTGCATTGAATACAATTTTTTGATGCATTTAAATAAAAATGTTTATACATTTAAGTGTAAATTAAATGCAATTAGCTGATCTGACCCATTTGAATACATCTTTATATGTAATTTACAATTGTATTTAAAAATACGGAAACTGTTGAATGTACTGACAAAGTTTATGAGACCCTGAAATACTTTTTTTTTTTCTTTGTGTGTATGCTTGTAACAAACAAAAATATTATGCATCTGAAACTGACTGCCACAGGAGCACGAGGTCTCACGATTTTTCCCGCTGCGCACCTCTCTCTGGGTCTGTTCCGTTCACTGAAAAACTCAGACATGTTGCTTCTCTAAGGCCCCGTTTACACTAGGTGCATCTTCGTTTTATAAAGAGCATAACTTTACGCACCTATCCCAGAGTTTTCCACCCTCAAAAACGGACACTTTTGAAAATGCTGCAGACCCTGTTTTACTTTGAAAACTCCGGGGAAGGTTTAACGCCAGTGTAAACGAGGATCGTTTTTATTCTAAACACTATTTTAAAACGAAAACGCACTGGTGTTAGCGGAGCGCAGGAAAGTCAGTGTTATATTTAGCTTCTGTCACTATTTCATATTCATCCCGTTTTATGACAACAGAAACACTAAGATACATCAATACATTTATTGAGAATTTAGCTGCATCAGAATACGGTATGTGGACAAATAAGGCTATGTGTAACCTAAAAAGGTTTGTGTCTGTAAATATAATAAGTAATATAATACTGTATACTTCTAATTATTGTATTTCAACTGTAATTATCAATTATTATTCACAACTTTAGAAAGATCAGGCCCTTTCTTACATAGCAGGCCACACAACTTCTTACCCAGGCCATGGTCATCTCTAGGCTGGACTATTGCAATGCTCTTCTAGCCGGTCTTCCCTCATGTACAATCAAACCTTTACAAATGATTCAGAATGCAGCAGCACGACTTATCTTCAACGAGCCTAAAAGGGCCCATGTGACACCCCTCTTCATCTCCCTGCACTGGCTCCCAATTGCAGCTCGCATTAAATTCAAGACACTGATGCTTGCATATGGAACAACCACCGGCTCGGCTCCCGCTTACCTCCACTCCCTGCTACCAATCTAAACTCCCTCCAGAACTCTGAGATCCGCCAGTGAGCAACGCTTCATTGTACCATCACAAAGAGGCACAAAGTCTCTTTCCAGAACATTCTCTTACACCGTTCCTGGCTGGTGAAATGATCTTCCCATCGCTATCCGAAATGCCAACTCCCTTTCAACTTTCAAACGACTGCTGAAAACTCAACACTATTTGATATAAAAAAAAATCTTTAACCCTACTCTTTCTTTTATTCCAGCTTGTACTTATTTGAACATTGCCTGTTATACGGTACTATGAGCACTTACTAAGTTGTTTTTGCCTCTTTAGGACTAACTGCTTGATGCTTTCCCCATGTATGAGTTTTCTCATTCATATGAAGCTCAAATCAGCGTAAGGAAGTAAGAATAGCATGGCTGCATCAACGAATGCATTTTTACATTATTTTTCCTTTGTTAACACCATCAGGTAGGTTTAGGTTTGGGGATATTTCCAACATGATAGAGCAATAATCTTTAGCGACGCTCACTGGATGTTTGAATTCTGAACAGCCAAAAAACGTACCTCAAGCAGCATAATAAAAACACTGCAATACTGACCAGGTTGTGGTGGGTCCCGTACTCATCACGCCTGTGCCCAGGCTCTTCGCCACTCTTGATGGCGGTGCAGCCAGGGGGTACGTGGCGATCCCTCAGTTGGAGCATGCTATCGGGGTACATTTGTGCCCGTGCAGTGCCTCCGCCTGGCGGGGTCAGCCTCGGCTTCCGTCCAAGGCATGTAAGCTGTCGTCTGCCCTGGTGGGCAAGGCTTACTATGCCGCTGCACAGGCTGCTACCACCCTGCACGCGATGGCAATGCTGCAGGTCTACCAGGCCAAGGCATTGAAACACCTGCACGAGAATGGTCCTAACCAGCGGGCAATTCAGGAACGCCGCACAGTGACTGACTTCGCTCTCCGGACGACGAAGGTCAAAGCGTATGCCCTTGGTCAGGTGATGTCCACCACGGTAGTCCAGGAGCAACATCTCTGGCTGAACCTGATGCAGGTGCCAGACACCGAGAAGGCTCACTTTTCTTGACGCCCCCATCTCCCAGGTCGGCCTATTCGTCAACACTGTCGAGGACTTGGCCCAGTCCGGAAGCAGACTGAGGCGATGTCTCACATCCTGCCTCGGAGGGGCAGCCGGTCCCCGAGTGCACAGCCTCTGCCTGCTCATCGTCGAGGGCGTCCCCACTGTGGCACCCAGCACCTCTGCTCCGACCCCTGCTGAGGCTCACGATGCCCGACTGGCGGCCCGTCGTCGAGAAACACTCGCAGGAGTGCGGAGCATTCCTGAGACAGGCTACCCAGAGGTGATGAGGACTGCTCTTCGGGTGACGGCGACATCTCCATCCCCACTCCAGGAGGAGGGCCGGGAGCTTTTGTGCAGACTCCTCTGCTGACAAACTTGAAAAGTATCTCGCCTGTCGGCGGGGGGGTATCCTCGTAATGCGGCCTCAAGGGTCATGGCCTGTTCCATGGGTGTTCCCAAATGTAACGTCAAAGTGATTCGACTGAAAGCGCAGGGCACATGAAGGTTTTCGCTGAAGAGCCGAGCCGGCGTCAGCGCGACCTCAGAGTGTAACGTCTCCATTTCCTCATTCAGGGAACGTGGGTTACGTTCGTAACCTAGACGTTACGCATTATACGTGTGTTTTAGCATCACTCTCTGGACATTTCACTTTGAAACTGCTGCGAAACGTGCAGTAAGGTACATATATACGGGGTTACAGAAAATCATGTAGAGGCACATATTTCCAATGAGCCTGGTTTGCGACCCTTTCTTTAGTGAAAAATGGTCTTGTCTGAATCAGGAGAGAACTCTGCTACAAGCTCAAACAGCCCAATACAACTACAACGTGTGATGTATTTTTTTTGTTTTTTGTTTTTTCTTTTGGCATGTTACAATCTTTTGCCATGAGCATTGAATTTATGTTGCAAAAAAAAAAATATATATATAAATAAATAAAAGAATGTTCTTAAATCAAGATATTTTCTTGAAGCAAAATGAAAAGCAAGAGCCTAGGTCTTGTTTTCTGAAAATTTTGTTTAAAAAAAAAAAAAAAAAAAAAAAAAAAAAAAAAGAAAATCCGACAATAGATAATTATCAAATAAACTTCTTATACGCTTTTTTTCATATTATGTATGCAGATATTTATATTACTCAGATAATCCATGCATTTTTTTTCTTCGACTTCCCACTTCTGAAGTAAGAATGAGTTTGTTGTATGCAAATGCTTTGCTATCAAAGATCATTGCGGACTTGCCTGTTTCTTAGGGAAATCTTATAAGCCAAACTGTATATGGAATATTTAATCAACATGCAACAGATGTTTGAAATGTAGCATTCCATTCATTGGATAACATCATCTATACGCTACTGTACTGTATAGATCTAACTTGTTGATGAATCTGAAGCTCCAGTCATGCAATATGCATTAATTATCACTTCTTTACATATGCGTGACTATAATGACAACAGAAAGCAATGTAGATGATGTCACTACAGCAATGTAGCCCTCATTTTTGAAACTTGGACATTAAAAGTATCTCCCAGTCATCAATCAGTCATATGCTGATTTAAGAGCGTTCAGATATTTGTACTGCATGGTTAAGTGAAATATTAAATTGTTTATTAGCATTTATTCTGTTAACATGCACGGATGAAATTTTTATGAGATTATGGCCCTGACATGATTTGACTCTTAATTAGCCATCAACTTATGCAGTTGTTGTATTCCTTCATATAAGCTGCTAAAAATATCTAGAGTTCTTTATTGTATTGTATTGCAGGACTTTTCATTACTTTCTTTTGATTTCTTGACAGGATTTGTGATAGAAATTGCTGAAAAATATTAATCTTTTGAGATCTGTGTGTGCCATATGCGTGTGAAATTGCACTTTTCCAGGGAAAGGTGACATCAGTGATGCAGATTTACATAGAAATGACTCTATCAAGCAGATCACACAGGATCATGCAGAGACCAGCTTTGTGTTTCTCTAGGACTGTCAATCGATTTTTAATGGAATTCACACCCCCCCGTTCATTCACAAACCAGTGTTATAATGATCACTTTCCTCGACTCTGTCTGCCTTCGCATGAATTTCTTCACTCAGCTCATCACAGTGCATTATGGCATTGCCTTTCCAACAAAGAATCCCTGTAATGCTTCCTTACAATGGCCAGAATGAGGTATTTTGGATTAAAGATGCATCATTTTGCTCTCTATTCTCTGTAACAGCCTTTGCATCAGAAGCTTGCCTTAAAATTACCTTCAGACTAGTTTGAAGTTTGATATTCAGTCACAGAGTCTGCTGTATTCACTCTAAGACTTCATGACAGACTGAAAACATCAAAGCTTGACGGCTGTCACTCTAGAAGTGTGCTTACTAACTTCTCTCAAACTTCAAAGCAAGCCAGCAGACGTTTTGATATAGTGTTAAGGCTTTAATATAAAGTGACTTCCCTGTCCAATAAATCACTGCAGCAATTTGGCATATTATGATATGCAGTATTGGTATTGTTATAAGTTTCAGTGAAATGTAAACTTAACTTTTCAAGTGCCCCCATTTTTTTTGCCAACGGTCATAAACCAGGTTGCCATGATAATAATAATAAAAATAAAGTGTGCTTATTATATATGTATCTTATGAAAGCTTAATTCTCAAGAATCCTAATTACTAATTGATAATTACAGTGTTGTTAGTGTAGAGATGTAACAGCTCAAACATAACGCAAACCATTCAATCAGATTATATTTTTATACAAAGTAAAAGTAAAGGAAAGTTTATTTGTATTTCACAATATCATTTCTAAGTAGCTTCACAGAAAGTGATAATACATTGATAATGACTTTATGATTTAGAAAATAGATAGGGTTAAGAGCATTTTTATAGAGCATTTTATGTCAGCTACTTGCTTAAGGCAATATTTCTAGTTAACTAAAATAAAAGTTGATAAAAACTATAAAGAGTATGTGTTTTAGAACCTAAAGTATATATAACTTTTGTTTTGAAAGGTACTGCACCAGTAACAGCTATTGATATATAATATATATATATATATATATATATATATATATATGTGTGTGTGTGTGTGTATATGTATATGTATATGTATGTATATGTATATATACATGCTTTTATATATATATAAACATACATATATATGTATATATATATATATAATGTATGTATATACACTGTATTATCAAAACAAATTATTTCTGGAAAAAAAGTCTTTGTAACTGAAATATTTTCAGAACTAAAAAAAAGTATAAAAATGCCTTTAAAAATAGACCTACTGTATGAGAACAATTAGACGTAATGACTTTTGTCGTGTCACTTACATGACATTACACAGCAAGATCAGACCCTTGACCTCTGTCCCTGAGACAGTCAGTTTTGGATACATAATACAGCTACAGCATTTATGACACAATTTAGTTTTCGAGTTCATCACCTTTGTGTTCAGTAACTATTATGACATTCTTCATAACAGGAACTGTTTTTCATAGTGTAGGGCGCAGGTTACGTATGATCATAAACAATATTGGCCGGTGTGACATACATGTGCTTTGCCTTCACCTAAATGCAACAACAACAATCCAACGGATTCAAAAATAGATGCCTACCTCTCAAGATTGTGTACATAAATGCCAAACAATGTACGTGATGAGACAAATCTAAACTCAATTAAATATATATTTACACCAGAGCCGTGTCGAGTCTGGGGAAAGCGATGAGAGACGCCGTTTTCACAACTTATTCCTCCGACACTTTCAGTGTTTATTGATTTGTTTAATTTGAGGGCTTCGAGAGTTTCTCACGAGTCTTTCTTTCAAGCATGGCCTATAACATCTTCCTTTGGGGAGTAAAGACAAATACACCATAAAAAAACATTTTTCCAGCACTTCAAATTTTACTTTATCTTTTTAATTTTTTGGTTGATTGTCGATTTGGTTTTTACACATAGCTGTTTTTTGCATGTAACTCATCCTGCACCCCTTCATGAATGACTTCAAGTGACTCAAGTACTTTTACAAGCGATGGGATTTTTACTTGACAAATGATAAAACATGCAGAAGGGATCAGGAACATCAGTTATAAGATGATAGATGATATATTAAGAATGATGCGAAAACAGGAAACAGAGAATAAGAAAAGAATGAGATTGTTGAAAGAAATAACTGAGTTCAATAACTTTTAGTGTGCGTCACAAACATTATTGACCTAGAAGCACTGGAGTTTAAAGCTCCTGTTTTATAAACTGTATATGGATGTCACACGCATGGTTTCATAAAACAAGTTTACCAAATAAGCCAGGTTTATTTCTATCGGTCTGAATTATTGTTTGCTTTTTTAATTCAAAATAAGTCAGACTAACTGAAATAAGCCTGGCCTATTTGGTTAGCTTGTTTTATGATTGTTTGTTGTTGTTGTTGTGTTTTGTTGTCAGTTCTGGTAGATTTAGGGCCGGGGTTAGGTTTAGGTCACTCATAATTCATACGAATTGGCAACTCGTAAAATACACACTAGCTCTATAAATTGTAGCAAGAGATCACTCCGAAAATTAGGTTGATTTAATTGTGCTTTTAAACATGTTCTCGTTTTCTGAAAACCATAACTGATTTTTAATGTTATTTTGTAATTGTCCATCTGCAAACATGGAATGGAGCAAAACAAATGTTAATCAATACACCAATAAATAAATAAATTAAATTAAATAAATAATAAAAAAATAATAAACAACTTTCATAAGAGCTTTCCTGTTTTAATGGCCCTTCCGACAAACAAAACGAACTGAAGGTCAGTGACTTGTGTTCAATAATATGGATATCAAACAAAACTCAAAAGTCATTTTTTTTATCATGCCTTTTCAATGATTTACTCGTCTAACACAAAGATGTAACATGCCTAACTCATTTTCATTTTGGGGGATTTTCCAAGCAAATGATGATTTATGTGATTAATTTGGCATGAAAGGTATTTGATGTTACAAATTTGATATATGATTGATTGATGGGGCTAATGGAGAGGTGTTCAGATTCATTCGTTTCTCTTTCACCGTCTCCGGCCCCTCTGGATGGTTTTACTGCTGCTGTAAAAATCGTCAGAGATCTCGCTCTTAGCTGATTATTAACTGGTCACACTGGAAACTGAGTCTCCGTGAGCCATGTAACGCTGGGCAGAGTGATCATAAACACACAGCTTTTGATCAGAGGAGCGCAGCTGCTCTCGTGGGTGTGTTCTGGGTTGTGTAACACACACCGGCTCACCTGTAGCCATAGACACAGAGAGAGAGAGAGAGAGAGAGAGAGAGAGAGACAGGTTTTCTGTATCAGATCAGCCGGTTAATTTCCCTGTCTGTGTTGAAGTGTTAGTTGTGTAGAGTAAGAGCTGATGTTTGGATCGTATCGGACACCCACGATGACGAGCTGACTCTAGAATATACTCCAGTTACAACACAGGTGAGCGTCTGATCATGTTGTTATTCTGCTGTGTTTAAGTGCCACGTTAATATAGTTATAGTTAATATAACTAAAACAACTAAAACAAAACATGTCAAATGTTTAGTAACTTAAAATTATATATATATAAACACGTTTGTTTGTCTGCTTTTTATTATAATTATTATTTAATGCATTCTATTTCAGCTATAGTTGAAAAGTAACATTTAGTTTCATCTTAATGTGAATCAGTCGTGAAATTTTTGTACATGAATATATTTGAATTACATTCACTTTTTTAAGTTATGTTATACCAACTACCAACTTCATCACATTTCAATCATTTAAAAAGGGAAAAGCAGAACATATACTGTATACACATACATATCATGTAACAATACTCAACAAATGCGTGAAACATGGATTAACAATTTAAAACTCGTGAACGCTCCAAGTTACGGAAATTAGCTGTTTATTCGTAGCAATATGTTTTGCTACAAAAAAGTTGATAAAAACGTTAATGATGTTAAAATATGTTTCATATAAATAAACATATGAAACATGAATGTTTAATAAAATATAAAAATTATTATTTTAATTATGTTATATTTTATCAACTCTTGCACTCAACTTCAGCCCATTTAATTAATTCAAAAATATTTAATATTTTATATATGTACTTTTTTAAATTATATGTGGTATTTATTTTATATACTATATATTTTGTTATTTATTATATAATATTTATTTATTATACACACACACACACACACACACACACACTATAAGTCCTTTACACAATCTGACATGTGTTTAATATTGAACTGGAAATTAGGCGCTGGGCGTCCGGTCAGTGGAGAACTGGACCCAACTAAGCCTGGTTCTCACAAGGTTTTTTCTCCATTCTCTCACGGATGGGGTTTTGGTTCTGCCGCTGTCGCCTCTGGCTTGCTTAGTTGGGGACACCTGATTTCCAGTGATTATCGTCTTGATTACAGAGACCGTCTCTGCATTTAATTAATAAATAGATTAATTCTCGTCATTATACATTACCATCTCTCTGTTCTTCTATTTGATAATGTTCAGTGCTTTGCTACAATCTGTATTGACTTGCTTTTCAACTGATCTAAAGGATTTGTTTGTGTGGCCTGGGGTTTTTAAGGGAGAGGGTTAAAACATCACACCAGGGATTCTATAGACAGAAACCTCCACGCTACAAACATGTAAGGGTCTTTGGAACTAAACCTCCAGGCCTCTTCCACATGGCAGCATGTATCTTTGAGAGTCAGGTATGCATTTGCTGAGGTTATGCATTCTTTTAAATTGGAAATGAATTGGATTCTCATTTCTTCATTATGTAGGCCTAATTGGCTTGATATAATTTCTTGATTTATCAAAGTTATGCACTCTGCTAAATTTAAATTGAATTGGATTCACATTGTTTAATTATGTAATTGGCTTGATCTGTATTTACCTGAAGAAAAATAAACATCATTTCTTGATTCATTCATTGACTGCTGCACTCATTTAAGACCAGTAGATTGCAAGGACGCTTTAGTGCGCATGAGTATTATGGCTAGGACATGCAAACTAGAGGCCTGGGGAGATGAAGCAGTTGGCACTGTCTTGCATAGACCTCTAGATTCCTGTTATCACTGAAGTTAACACGTTGGTAATGATAAGACTAAGTAAAACTATCTTTTTGTAAACGCAAGCAGTAGGGGGCTGACAAAAAGATTTTAGTAAAAACCTCCAACCGCTGAGTAATTATCAGAACTAGCGAGTTTATGTAACTGATTTATGACTCTGATGACTTGAGGTCCCACAAGGAACGGGTACATGAAAGTATAGCATATCTAGAAGAATCAGGTCTCAAAATTAAGATAACGAAAAGCACCTAAATTTAGTATTGTAATTTTAATATCAGAACGTAAAAAATTTGAGTCAGATTTAAAACGAGGTAAACGTAAATTAGAAACCAAAATTAAAAGAAGCCAAGTGTTTTCAAAGAAACGTTGGAAAAGCGAGACGCGCAGGATCTGGCTAGTAAACCGGACCTTTTGACAATTATATTGTTTCTCTGTCCTTTATCATTGTGGTGTGGACACTGCTATTCTTTAACGTCGAGAATGATTTTTAGAACTTTATCGTTATTGTGCTTGGTGTGTACGGGCCTTCATACCCTTTCCATCCCATCTATGGAATAAAGATTTTTGGACACCAGAAAGAAAGATTTACTGCCAGTCAAAGGTGTCAGACCTGAAAAAAAAATCCCTTCTCCCTGTGCATTTCACAATGTCCTGCCATACTTGAACTGTAAATCTGGTTATTTTTAATTTCCAGGCCATAAGATAAGTCCCTTTACTACTCGTAAGCAAACTTGGAAACAAATATAGCATCACTGCCACTCATCAAAGCAGGACTGGGATTTCGAATCAGAATTTGTATGGGTATGGTAAGCCCAATTGTAAAACTTTAAATTAGGTAACGCCTGTTCACCACTGTCTACAGCCAGTGTTGCCAGATTGGGCGGTTTTGAATTTGTTTGTGCAGGTAAATATTGGCTTTGGTGGGTGGACAAAATTTGGGCGGGTTTGGGGTCATTTTGACGGTTTTCAAACATGAATTATATAGACTAATTAGTTAACATTAATATTAATTAGTTAAGCTCAAGGATACGTTTACACCAGGGCTGGGCAACACTAATCCGAATAAATTTGAGTTGATCATCCACACTGAAACGACTGAAAACGCTTACGTTGCTGTTCTGTGCATGCGTGAAGCGTGAGACAATTCGATTTGTGTCATTTCCGTGTGCCGTTTATTTACTTTATGGCTCTTTGAAACATCGTGGCAAAATGTCGAGGAAAAGCACAAGTTTTTTAAATGGACTGACAATAAGTCAGAGCATGTACAAACTGATATTAATCTTTAATAGGGCATGCAAAATTGAGAGCAAACAAAACTGCTGTACAATGCTGTCTGCCATCAGTTGAATTGGTCACATGACTGCATCATATAACTAAAATGCGTCATCGTTTTCGAAAGCCTCAGTTTTCACAGGAATTATTCCTGTTGAGGGAGAGATGACATGAAGACTCTTATCACTGCAACTTCGAAATCTGAGCACAGTTAAATAAAAATCTATTTTCTCTTTCAAACGGTTTAGATTAGTATTGAAATCCGCTGTGTAAAATTTTTAATAATGTTCAATATCATTTTGATAGTTAAAATTTGGGGTGGGTATTTTAGAGCTTTTGGGCTGGAAATCGTCCATCCAATCTGGTAACACTTTCTACAGCTAGTTGTAAGATCTTCATCCTAACCCTAGGCTTTTTCCCTTGCTGCCTTGAAAAACGTATTTCGAGATCAAAAATATTCTTTTTAGGAAACCAGACTGGTAACATTTGCATTGGATATAATATTCGAGGGAGAATGTTCATTTTAGTACGCTTCAGACTGGCTGGGATCTGTTCTGAGCTCTTCCTGTGGTGAGTGCATAAGTGTCTTCACGCTTTTCAAACTGGATTATATGCTAAAGAATGAATGGCATTCTTTTGTTGCATGGATGTGCAAATTGGCAAAATTATCATGCTGTTTTGGACTTTCACATCTAGAATTTTTTTTCAGAAACTAGAATAGTACTTTCTCATGCAGTCTTTCCCCGAAGAACAGAGTGACCCAGATACAGAAAGAATGTTTCACATTTTGGTAAGGGCTGCTTTTTTGCATCCGCCAGAGGAAAATATTACCCTTATGGTTCTCTTACACATAGTCTCCAAAGGGAAGAAAAAAGAGACTGTCTCCTGTGAAGCTTTCGAAGACACCAGGGCCAGTTAAAAGCCAACAACTTTTGGACATACTATTCAATAAATTAGGATAAGGGGGCAGATAATGAAGATTGTTTGGTAACACTTAACAGTCTGTTGACAATAAGTAACGTTGCACCTACTCTCATTAGAATATTGGTACAATGTCTGCTAACTCTTTATTGTGATGGTGTCCCAGCAGACATTCTACTATAACTAACTTTGCAAGTACATGACAGCTTATTCAAACCCTAACAGTACCGGTCTACAAATACTCTACTTACACTCCATGTTTTATGTACATTGTTTAATGTATTAAATAGGTAAACTATTATATTTCAGGTTTATGTCAGTTCAAGCTGTGCTGACGTGACTGGAGTCGTGTGTCTTACTTGCAGCATCTCGTAAAGAAGCTGACCATTGCTGCATTAAAGGGTATGTTTTTAAGGATGAAAACAACACAGCAACCTACAAAAAGGAGCTTCCTAAAGATACCTGTGAACGAGAGATCAAAGCCACGTGTGTTTACATTCCAAAAACAGGACAGCAAAATTTACGTTATTTTTGCAAACGAGCTGTGAAACAAACAAAACTGAATTCGTTGTTAACATCACAGGTAGGCTACAGTCTGAACATGCATGGTGATGGTATTTATTAAGCCCGATCTCACGTCAATTCATACATATTTTACGAGGTGGCAAATTTGTACAACCTTTGCTAAATCATACATTTTTTTTATGAGTTGCCAATTGGTATGAATTAGCCCCGCCCCTAAACCTACCCGTCACTGGGGTTTAGACAAACCGTAAAAAATCATACAAGTGAGGTCGTACAAAACTGTATGAATTAACCACCTGAAATATGTACGAATTGGTCGTGAGACTGTGTTGTATTTATTCTGCATCAGATCTTTTCAATGTACAATAAAGGTTTGGACACGCCTGATCATGCTTCCAAATAGTTTTTCGACCTTGTGATCTTTGTAAATCTGTTTACAGATTCTGGTGGAGATAATAGCACCATTACAGTTGCAGTTAAGAAAGGTATTGCTTATGATATTCACATTCCACTATTTTACTATTGTGTTTATAATCTTCCAGATTAAAGCTGTTCCTCATTTTGTAACTCCGTATCATGAATCATAAATGATTTCAGGAGTCAAAGTACATAGATCATAACAAAAATAAACACATCTTTAGACGAAATGTACAGTTTAAAATAAATGAGTCTGAAATTGATTTTATAGCTTTGACCATGTCAATATTCACTTATAGATTTTACAGATATTTGTTTTATTCATTTTCTCTTCAAAGGTGAAGCAAAGCTGACAGCATCTGAGGTTGCTGTCACTGCGTTCACCACAATTGTGTTCATCATCAGAATGTTAATCATTTATGGAAGTGCAATCCCACAATCCCGTGTCGACTCCAGAAAGACTATAGATCATCTGATTCTGCCACCAAAGATGATGACAACAGCAAATAGTCAGAAAGAGCATGTCAACAACAGACTGTGACTTTGATTGTTTGTATACCATTATCATGTTGAATATTTTGTACATTTAAATGTATTGACAACTAGATTTTGAAATTATTAAAGCAGTACAAACTCAAAATATTGGACAGTGTTGTTTCTCCTGCTCCCATGCAGGTTGCCAGATTGAGGAGGAAAGGTCAGTTTTACTGGCCCGGATGCTGCGTGTATGTCTTTTCTTGCGCTTCTGTAAAAACACTTCATTCTTTAAAACTTTGCATTTTAATTTTCCTTTTATGTTTACCTCGTTTGAATCTGACTCCAATTTTTTGGTTCTCTGAGATTAAAATTATACTACTTAATTTAAGTGCTGATCTTGGATTTAGTTATCTTAATTTTGAGACCTGATTCTTCTAGATATGCTATACTTTCTGTTATATGTTCCTTGTGGGTCCTAAAGCCATCTGGGTCTGACGTCGGCAGAATCACCATCCCTTAACACAAATCTCGCCAGCCTGATAAATGCTCAGCGGTTGGATTAATATCTTCTCTGCCAGCCGCTAACTGCTTGCTTGTTTAACGGACCTAGTTTACACAATCCTTGCCTTGCCTAACGTGTCAATTTCAGTGATATCAGGAATCAGGGGGTCTCCAGATAAAACATGCCTACTGCTCCTGTTTCTTGTGCCCCCAGTTTGCATATCCTGGCCGTAATATTTATGCGCGCCAAAGCCTCCTCACACCCTACTAGAAATAACGATTTCAACAATTGAAATGAATCAGGAAATAATGTTTATTTTGCCAGACATAGTAAAATACCAATTAAAATCATTCAATCAACATATCAATTCGAAAGGATATATCAACATTTGGTTACAAAGGTCCGAAAACGGACCTTTTCACTGACGTAAAGGCGTAATAACGTGCACTTGCTAGCCTGTCCCATTTATGTGTTCTCCGAATGCTTAAGAGGAGCCTCACCTAGCCTCTGAAGGAACTGACTTGGAAGGACCAGTCCTGCCAAGGACGTATCCTTGACATTGAGAAACACCCTCTGACTTCTACTACCTCTGATCACGCTGGACAGCGACAATGGCGACTAGCCAGGGAAAATCAAAGGTAGCGTTCTCAAACTGGAAGTATCGGCACTACTTCTCCCTCGTCGAAATGAAAGGCAATATGTATATGTATCATGCTCTCTATGCCGAGGAAAAACGATATTATCCACGTCTTACCTTATGAAGCACCTTACATCTACACATGTTAACACAAAACTTGTTGCCGCTGCTAACCCAAGCCCAAATGCAGCCTGCACGAGCTCCAGCGAAGGAGACGGAGACACTCCGTTTAAACAAGCATCGCTCAATTTTGTTTTGTTTCTTGTGCAATATTGTACAGATACAAATAATTGCACTAATTAAAGGCCAGATTTTCTTTTGTTT
>JAUCMU010000036.1:13454796-13476836 GCA_032275025.1 Enteromius treurensis
CGTGTAGAAACTAATACTCGGGAGACGGTTCCCGCTGCTGTTGGTTGGAGAGAGCCACAGAGGCGCTGTTTGTGACAGTATTATTTAAGTTGATTGCTCATCTGCAATTCGTCTATTGGACGTCTCCTTTGAGATGTCAAATAGACGTTTTTAAGATGTCTTTAAGATGCTTATGATTTAGAATGTATGTAAAACTGACATCTGAAAGATGTTTTTAGAACACAGATGCTTTCCAGATCAAGAGATCTTTAACAGACATCTTGCAGACGTACGTGTGCTATCTAGGCCCAGCATTTACTGCGTTATTAAATTATGTATTTATGTAATTAAATTAATTACTCACCCTCGTGTCATTCCAGAGCCTCCATAGACAGCAACACAACTGAAACGATCCAGGTTCGGAAGCATGGTGAGTGATCAGTAAAACAAAAGTGGCTCATCTTTAGTCTTTAGTTTTGCACAAATTAACAATTTTGCCAGTTATGTCTTCCACGTTTTTGTCGCAGACGTGAAAGTAACATGCTCGGCAGAGAACACTGGCTGAGTAAATTATGTTATGTATGTTTTGCTACCCATCAGATAGGGTGTTTCGTCGTCTTCTTACTTAATGGCAGTCTGCATCCAACTTTAGGGAGCATCACCGCCTCCTGCTATACTGGAGTGAGTGCCTGAGTTTCCATGTACAGAAACAAAACATACATTAAAAATGTTCTTCTCTTCATCTTTTAAATTCTGTTAATTAGTCTCGTTCTTAGATAATTTAATTATTATATGAATAATGGCATCATGTGACCAGGACCATTTTCCCGCCAAACACACACAGTTTCTTCTTCAGCTCTCGAACCTCACGGTATATTCAGGACTGAAGAAATCCAATGTTAAAGACCTGTACTGCTGGATCTGGAAGCTTATTCTGCCACAGAATTAATACATACATGTCATTTATTATTTGCAATAGTTTTTGTCAGAACTTCCTCTGAATAATAATAAAAGTAATAAAAAATGTTAACTGCGACTTTTTCTTTGGGCAACTGCGAGTTCATGTCTTAAATATTTGTCACAGAGGCAAGAAACATGGCTGTTTTGTGAGATATAAAACCAGAATCACCTGAAAAAAATATTTTTTTATTTAATTTTATTACTCCATGGCTGAAATAAGCTTCACAGGTATGAACACCAACATTGTTTCTGGATCCTGGAAACCATTAATGACTCCAAAACCTCCATTAGACACACAAATAAAAGTGGGACAAAGAATCTGCACAAGTTTTTTTTTAATCCAGTTCAAACAGAAGAAGAGCTGCAGCAAAACATGGAGGATCAGAGCTGGAACAGAGAAGAATCAGTCCTGAGAACGGAGAGAAAGCACATCAATATGCCCTCCAAACCTCACCCGGACCAGACCCAAACATCTGACCGGACACCACAATCATACGGCATCCCGGTGACCTTTGACCTGCGAGGCCGAGGCCGCCCGGTCTTTGGTTTCTAGCTGTGCAGCAGCTGAAGGCAGTTTGACTTGGTTAAGGTGAGCAGGTTTGGCCACCTGATTGTACAAATGCAGTTCACGTTTGGTTTCGCCACAAGAGAAAGACACAAAGAGAAAGAAAAGTCCAGCTCGAGGGATTCACGTCCAGCATATTCCAGATCCTGCGCAGAAACGGCAGCATGAGGTATGTAGTGTAAATCTCCACAGCAGAGTCTGAGGTACTTCACCACTGATTATCCATTTATATCATCTTAAAAACAACGAGAGTTCATTTAAAAACATCACAGTACTTCCTGAGAGAGACGCCTTCCTGATACGGAAAGCAAACATGTCAGACAATAACATCAGGCCCTGAAGCGTCGGTGTGGAAGAAAGAGGACGATGGTTTGCTGGAATGATTGCATGCTCACGCCGAGAACTTCATCACACCATTCATGGGTGAATCTCACGAAACATCCAAAAACATGACGCTTTCATCCAAAACCAGCAGCATGACGTAAGAAATGATGCCTGTTTTAGGACTAAGATGTTTTGTGACTTATTTAAATAATATATGCATATGTGTTATAAAATCATGTATATACAAATACATGTCTATAATACGTGCGTGCACATATTATGATAAAAATAAATATGTTTTATGAAATATTACAATTTAAAATAAGACTTTTCTATTTTCATATACTTTAATATGTAATTTATTTCTGTGATGCACAGCTGGATTTTCAGCATCATCCCTTCAGTGTTCAGAAATCATTCTAACATGATCATTTATAATCAATGTCGGAAACAGTTTTGCTGCTTAATATCTTTTTTGGATCCTGCTATTTTTTTCTCAGGATTCTTTGATAAAGTTCAAGTTATTTCACAGAATTAAATGATTTTTTAAGTATATAAGAACAGGGAACCGGTATTAGAAATTGCACTAATATTACTGTTTCCTGCTTTCTTGATGAGCAGAAGAGACTCTATTAATAATCTTAAAATCCTACTGTACCTTTGAAATAATGCAGAATTTATTACATCTGATGACATCTTAAGATTTCCTTATATATTTACTTATTAAAATCTAAATTATGTATGCAGATATGTGCATATACATATATATATATAAATGTGCATATGTTCTGGATTTCCATGAGATTCACCCAGCTATTTAAAACCTGCCCTGAGGTCCAGGTGAAGTGATTTGCTTTTCAGATCCCACTCGTTTAAACATCTACTGAAACATTCATCTGGTTTCTGAGGTATCTGATGGTTGTTCTTGAAGACATCATCAAACAAACACGCTGCAGAACAGCAGAAGTATTCCCAAGAACCTGATAAGATTCTGAGACTCGTCTTCCCTAACGGTCCATGCATAGAGGAGAATCAGCGAGGTCCCGTCAGCATTTCTGATCCCCACCAATTCAAACCAATTCTACAAAAAATAAAACTCATTCAGAGAAAGCCTAAACTACAGATCCTGAGGTACAAGACGTTCTCGTAACGTTCGAGGTATGACTGTAAAATGAGGAGCCTTGAGTGAAAAAGATCATAAAGTCACGAAACATAATCAGAAGACAGATCGAAACACACTCTAAATAATAATAAGAGGAAACATCTTCAAGTTCTGTAAAACCCGCCTGTCGTTTGGCTGATTGTATTTAGCGTTTTCGGACGTCGTTCCTGAAACACAAGCATGAATCGTTCATGAATCTAGTCTTACGTAACTGTTGCACTGAATTGATTGTGACTTTTACATAAGACTGTATATGAACAATTAACTCGTGATTCGTGAAGGAGGCCCGCCCGTGTTATTTTATCCGTGTAACTGTTACTGGACAGGATAAGATGAGGTAATGGTTGTGCAACAGTTTGATGTTCAGTGATCGGCTGCAGACGGGTTACGGAGAGCCGCAGGTCTCCGCTGAGCTCCGCCCCTTGGAGGAGGAGGAGGAGGCGGGGCTTTGGCTGGGGGCGGAGCCAGAGAAGGTGAAGCTGGGTCCAGGTGCAGCAGACGCAGACTTCTGCGCAAACAGAGTTCCTGCCCCAGAAAACATAGAGATGACGATATCAGTGCTGTACTGAGCCGAAATACATGTATTGTTACACCCCTACTCTATGATACTAAAGTAGCATCCACTTTAATACTTTTGCTTTTAAAACTTTGATAACAATTGATAATATTAATAATAATCAGGGATGCACTGAATGTTGTTGTGAGGCGTGCAACAAACATCTTCCCATGTAATCCCTAACAAGAATAATAATAATAAGGTTTGTTTGGGAAGATAAATTGATGCAAAATCGATTTTCTGGATGCATCACAATTCTTGTGGAGTTGATTCTGAGCTTAGTTCTGAACAGCAGATGGCGCTCTAATCCAGTTTATC
Source organism: Enteromius treurensis (assembly GCA_032275025.1). Taxonomy (NCBI): domain Eukaryota; kingdom Metazoa; phylum Chordata; class Actinopteri; order Cypriniformes; family Cyprinidae; genus Enteromius; species Enteromius treurensis. The sequence continues at coordinate 13,458,661 of JAUCMU010000036.1, forward strand.
ACACACTCAAATGCTGGTGAAGAAGAGCACTTGGATGATTCTGTAATTTCACCTCGTCTCAGAATGCTTTTATGACTCAGATGTATCATCCCAGCCCTAGTAATAATAATATGCAATGAATCCTGGGACTGTTCTGTGAGCGATACCTGAGTAAACGATGCCATTGACTTCCACCGACACGCTGATACTCGCCGCTCCGCTGGAGGAGACGCTCACAGACAGATCCTGCTTCTCTTCTACAAACACAAACACTCATTAGCGCACACACACACACACACAGGTATCAGAGCATCTCAAGCTCACTGACCGCGGGCCGGGGCTGCCAGGCGCACGTTTGCGGGGATCTGCGAGGCCATGGCCAGCAGGTTGTGATGGAAGGCCTGCTGCAGGAGCCTCTGCTGCTCCTCGGCCAGACGAGCCATCTTCCTCTCCGGAGCCTCCGTCTCTAGCTTCTCCCGGAGCTGCTCCAGAGTCGCCGCTCGAGCCAGACCCACGGCCTGCTGCTGACCGAACACCAGCGCCACGGAGGACGAGCAGCCATCGTCTGCGGGACAGAGAGCACAGAAGTCATGAGGGGTCGGGTTTGTGAAACCGAGACGTATGCTTCATCTGAAAGCTGAATGAATGAGCTTTCCATTGATGTGTGGTTTGTTAGGAGACAGGCATTTGAGAATCTGAGAGTGCAAAGATAACTAAATATTGAGAAAATCGCCTTTAAAGTCATTCAAACGAAGTTCTTGGCAATGCATATTACTAATCAAAAATGAAGTTTTGATACATTTATGTTAAGAAGTTTACAACATAATCTGAATAACCCAATGATTTTTGGCATAAAAGAAAAATAGGACTTTTACAATATATTGTTGCACATATACCTTTGGTTTTTCTGACAGGGACAATGACACCAATAATATATAAAAGTATAATGTGCTAGAATTAGCCAGAAGGTTTTTTGTTGCATCTGCAGTCCCTGGACTAATGGTAAAATTAATATATCAAACATCAATAAATAATACATGCTCCAACATACATAGAAAATGAACATTTTTTTACACTTTAATTCATTTTTTACTACACGTATCAGCTGTGCATGATAATTAGATTCTGCATCAATGCAACTTGGTATAAATAGGTATTATTGCAATAAACATGGCTTTTATAAACACAGCATGTTCCTGGCAGTGTTATGTGACATTTTATTACTTTCTGTTCTCACTTTTATTTTAGTTTAAGCCATTTTACTACTTATTTAATGTGTATATTTATTTCAGCTACTTGCCATAGCAATAAAAAAAAAAAGAGTTTTACTTTATGTACTGAAAAAAACTAAAACTGAAATAAAATCTGATAAATACAATAGAGACATTTTTTTATTCTAAATTGCTAAAACATTAACTAAAAATAAAACAAAACTGTAAAATGCAAAGATGATATCTAATTCAAAATATTAATAAAAACCTCAAAAAGTATCTAAAATATCACTGTTTTAAGAAAAACAAAAACAAAAGCATTATTATTATTTAAATTATTTATTTATTTTTGCAATACTTTTATTATGTATTTGTCTTTTTTATCACTGTTTAAAAACAACACATTTTTTTATTCTTATTTATTTATTTTTAAAATGTTTTTATTGATTTAGTTTTGGTTATTTTAGTTAAGATAAATGAAAATAAGAAATGTTGCCATAGCTGGAATAAAACCAGTTTATGTTTTTTAAACTACTTAAGTTAATGTTTATTTTACTTCAAGTAACAAAAATGTTTTATTTTGGGTTGTTTAAATAGTTCTTAGTTTTGTAATTTTTGACCATATTGATGCTGTTTAAAAAATTAGATAAAATAAATAAATAATGTTCCGCATTACAAAAGTTTTTTTCTTCTGCACATCATGTGACTCGTTTTGAGGAAACTCTGCCACAACCAGCAAGTGGAGAAACACACTAATTACCACATGAAACTTCCAGGAAATGACCACATTCATTCAATACCACTCCACTAGTGTAGATATGTGAAGATGCAGTTCATGTCAATGTCGACAGGAGGCGCTGTAACACCAGACTAAACACTAAAGCAGCACAAACACACAGCATATGCTCAATCTCTGCAAGAACCTCTAATAAACTCTTTAAAAACATAAGTATGAGTATGCATGTCACGTGACTATTGTTTAATAATTGTCGTTGCTTGACCTAACTGTATTGCTAATTTAAGATAACCGCTTAAAATTCAGTCACATTTTATTGTTGCATCACTCACCCAGTCCCTTCTTCAGAGATGGCCCCGGGGATGCCTGCAGTCCGTTCAGGGCCCCGATGGCCCCCAGTGCTGACAGGTGCATCTTGGGCGGGGTCAGGAGGTGAGGGGCGGAGCTGGGGGAGGGGCTAAATCGGAAAAGGCTGTTGCTGTACGTGGGACGACGGCCTTCGCGTCGGTTGCTGTCGATGGCGGCCTGCAGCTCGCTCGGAGAACTCAGTCCCTTCCGCTCGCATTCGTACGGATACAGATACTTCATATACCTGAGACACACAGAGCAGACACACTTCAACTTCTCATTCTGTGCACCAATTCTGAAGGAGAGTCTGATGAACGCATTTAAACACTAATTAATCACAGAAAAGTTATTGACAAGTTATGTGCGATTTATATAAACACAGTCGGTTATGTATTAAATATAAAGAGTTGGAAAAAAATTAGATGTGCATCAATATCTTGGATCCGTGAGTTTAGTCTTAAAGTGACAGCAGCCAAATAAACCTGCTGCTTGTCACAAAACAACCTGCGTTTTTTTTCTCTTTTTTTTTTCTCTTTTTTATTTCCACAATTTTTTCCCCGTCCTATATGACTTTTGTACAGCTAACATGGTATAATATCGTACAGTAAATGTAGTATTCTTTTAAAGAAATTCAGCAAAATAATTTCAATTCCTGCCACCAATAACTGAATTAATAAATGAATTAACTAATACACAAAAAAAAGTCAATAAATGAATCATCAGAATTTGGTAAGATTCTTTCTTTCTTTCTCCGTTTTATGTTTGACCGCTGTAAATCTAATGTGGTACAATATTGGTAAATGTAGTATTCCTAATTATATATATTTAAAAAATCTGCAGAATTCTATTAATTATTGCTACTTAATCAGTCATTCTGATAGAAAAAAATGTAATAAAAAAATACAAATACATTGAAATACAAGTAAATAAAAATACAAAAGAAAAGTTTTGGGGGAAAAAAAACAAAAAACAGACCCTTTTTTTTTTTTTGGACCACTGACATGGTCTAAAATAACAGAAAAATCAGTAAATGACAGTAAAATAAGCCCCTGCTCGGACTGACAGGAGAGTGTGGTCCTGCACACTTATAAACAGCTGAAAACAGCATCAGTTTAGCTGCTACTCAATCAACTACAGATGCAGTCACCCCCACACTGAAGCATCCAGATCACATCAATAGATCAATAGATCAATAAATCTATCACCTCAAGCTAATTAGTGGGAGGCAGTATGTGAAGTGAAGAGGGAGAAACAGCAGAGAGAGAAACCCTCTTTTAAAAACACTAGTGTTTTTAGCAGCAAAGAAATGGTTTCAAGTCAGTTATTTTTACAGTATATTCTGTGTCAGTAGGACATTTCCAAACAGTCATTTAGCAAATCCAGTGAGATTTGTGTCTGATCTGATCATCATCAGTCGGTCTCAGTTTGTTCTGTTTCTTCATGTCATTCCAGACAGACGGATGGTGATCAGATCTCATCTCTGTGAGTATTACCACAATAAATGGTCAAATAATTATCTGGAAATGTAAACTGATACTTCCTGCTGGCACACTACACTGTTTGGACCACTGTGTGCGCATATGTGCCTCTTTGTGTGTGTGTGCACTTGTACAGCTATCTTTGTGAGGGCCGGTTTGAGTTTTAGATCATGTAAAGTGAGGTCAAGACTTGGTTTTAGGGGTCAGGTTAAAATTGGGTAAAGGGTAGGTTTGAGCACTTAGTTCTGATGGGTAGGGTTAGGGTCAGGAGCTAGAGATTACATTCAGTCAATGTATGTCCTCACAAAGATAGCTGTACAGAGTTGTGTGTGTGTTTGAGTGTGTGTCGTACTGCGTGCGGAGTGTGAAGGCAGCGCTGGTGATGGACGTGGGCAGGTTAAGGCCCTTGGTGATCTCTCTCCAGATCTTCTTATTGATGACCTCCACCAGTCCTCCCTTCTCCGTCACCAGCTTATACAGCATGTACAGATCCAGCACCTGCTTGGCCATGATCGGGATCCTGTTCACCGGCGTCCCTAAAAACACCAACACACATCAGCGCCTCACACACCTTAACTGCGGTAAAATCACAGTAACACATGACTCACTGCTTTATAAATCAGCAGCAAGAGGAACACAATGACAGAAGCCCAGCCCATAATCAATAAAATCAGCACATGAAGAATGAACCACAATAATCCTAATAAACACTCCTCTGCACACTCAACCAGTTCACTATGGGATGTGTGAGGTTGCCTGGCAACAAAACAATCAGAGATCAATGAACAGCATGTTAATAAAGAACTCAGCCGATGTGTGTGTGTGTGTGTGTGTGTGTGTGTGTGTACAGGCTCATCCAATCAAGATGATTTTGAACAAAGTCAAACAAAAAACTAGTTCATATAACAACCTTTAGTAAAACATCAAAAGCCCACGTTTCAGTTTAACTCCATAAAGGCACTGAGAAAAACAGGCGGCAGATGTGTTTGTGCAGAGGTCAGAGTTCAGGTCGCCCACGTTACAGAACGCCCACCGCAGCACTTCAAAAGACACAGGTGGGCTGCGGCCCCAAAAATACATATTAGCCTGCTTTACACAAACAAGCCTAACCTGGATAACAGAGACGTTTGATAGCTGGGCATTAATCCTGTCAGCAGCTTATCTTTAGGTCAGGGGCGGCTGCAGACGAATAGAGTACACCGCGGTGCTCTGGAATAAAACACACTCCACTGTCTGCAGGAAAGGGTTTTTGGAATGAACTTTGTGTGTTTGTAAGTGCTGCTGAAGTAAAGAAAAATTATTTACATACATGCACTTTCAACACGCTTGTTGTGAATAAAATAAACAGGAATAAAACTGCGTGTAGGTGTTTAAATGCTGCTGAAGGAGGATATGTGTTCGCTAAATTAAGATAAAAGTGCATTAACAAAACTATAACATATAAAAAACACCTGTACACAAAATCTCAAAATTAAAAACATGCTTCTTCATGCACTGTTAAATTTGAGATTTTTCAGACTAGTGGAAAGTTTAAAAGACACTGTTAAGTGTTTATTTTCTAGTGCTTTATCTATTTTTTCTCAATACAGGCCATTTTCTCAAAACCGTTTTTTTTAGCGGCACTCACAAACACCAAACTATTTTATTCCTGTCTATATCCTGCAGACAGGGTTTAGTTCATATATAATTTGCTTGATTATAAACAACATTCTATTCCCCCCAAAATTGTGAAAATAAAATGTTTTCTGTCTGTTCTAAGCGTTTTTTTGAATTATGGGGCGAGAAAAATAATCATTTCCTCTGTAAAAACTTCAGAACAGGTAACACTTGTTAACTATTAACTACGACTTTTCCCTCAATAAATTCTTAATTCGGTGCTTATTATACGTTTTTGTACGGTATTGGGGAGGACTAGGGATGTAGAATAAGGCAATAATATGTTCTTGATTGGCACTAATAAATGGCAAATATTCTAGTAATATGCATGCTAATACACAACTAATAGGTGTAACCAAACTGTTGACTCCAATGTGTCACAAAAACAAACACTTGAAGTGCAATGAAGTGTGTTTTGCATGCTGCTTTTTTACTATAAACCACACACAACGGAGGCAGAATAGAGCGAAATCTCCAATCGAACAAGTGCATGATCATCAGAAGAGCACAGAGACTTTGATCTCATGCGGGTGTGATTCTTATCAACAGCCTCCTCTAGAAACACTCACATGACGGCTTTATGATCTCGCTCTACGAAGAAAAACATGAAACAGAAATGCAAGAATGTGTGCTGAAACACAGCAGGAGTGTAAAGGTCATGTGGCGCGCCCTGACACGCACACACATGACAACAAAAGAGCTTTACACGCCTGTCAGACTCACGCTCAGCATTCTGGGAGAACATGCTAACATGAGATCAGATCACGTCATCTGCTCCAGAAACATCTCTGAGCGTCAACACAGCATCTAACAATTAGTGCTAGCGCAGGGGTCAAGGGTCGGCCTGAGGTTATTGATGGCTGAATTAAAACGCAGGTCAGCAGGAAGCCAGGCTTTTATAGGTACAAGAGCACACAGAGACTAAAGAATAGACGACAGACAATAGACACGAGTCTGAATGATTTATACTGACCGCAGCTACATCCGTCCACTACTGAACTATACAGACTACACCACAACAACTACACACACACACACACACACGCAAATCTCTTCTGCTCACAGAGGCTGCATTTGTTTGGTTAGAAATGCAGTAAAAATGTGAAATATTATTACGGTTTAAAAGAGCTGTTTTCTGTGTTAATGTGTGTTAAAGTGTAATTTATTTATTTATTATTTCACACAAAAAAGATATTTGAATGCGCAAAAATATATCTTAATATTATTGTTTTTGTTCTATGTTTTTAGATAAAATCATTGCATCCAACATAAATATTTAGTTTGCATAATGTTTATGTGTGTGTGTTCTGTGAATATTTATTATGTATATATAAATGCACGCACATTCAGTGTCTGTTGCTGAAAATATTTACATATAATTGTATGTACGTATTTATATTAGTTTAATTCATATTAAAAACAAATATATTTAATATATTGAAATATATAATTGGTTTTCCCTACATGTAAATGGAGATGAAGTCTGTTACTGAACAGAAGCTCAGTGTTGCTGGTTAGTTAACCCACTCTGACAGTAACTAAATAAACAGGGTAGTTTCGGGGCTGCTGAGGCCTGTAGTTAAGAGTGGCGCCATCGTTCACCGAAGCTGCGCTCTGATTGGCCCCAGGCTGACCCTCCCATCATGCCTTGCTGGGTTGATTTTCCCACTGGGACAGAGCCATCAGGAGCAGAGTGATTAATGGCAGGTGGGGTCAGAGGTCACCTAGCAGCCCCTCCCACGCCTGGCTGTACAGAACAGAGCAGGAAACATCGACAGAGCAGCAGCTCAACACAGCCACTTCTGCCATTATCCTCAATTAATGACTAATAATAATTAAATAAGCAGTTTGATGAGATTAATTGAAAAAAAAAATAAAAAAATAAAAACCATACATGATTTTTGAAAATTGTTAAAAACTGAGTTGTCTGTTTTTGCAAATTAACTCTTATATATATATATATATATATATATTTCGTTTTTCATATACATTTTATTATATATGTTGTATTTTATGTTTTCTAAAGACAACAAATTAAAACATATACATATCTAGATCTATGTCTCTCTCTCTCTATATATGTATATATAGATATATATATATATATAGAGATAGAGAGATATACAAAAGAGTAACAATAAACTTTTATTTTTTTTCAAATGTAAACTAAATATTTTATAAATATGAAACTATAATAAACTATACATTTACAATATAATGCATAGAAAATATAACGCACAATTCTGTTAATATAAAAGTCGTTCCTCACTCGTTCACTCGAGCTGAAGAGCGTTTGAGCTGTAATTCAGCACAGCTCCTGAACTCAATCAATAGATATCAGCACGCCACATTAAATATGGCTGATCTGACATGACGGACGCGTGTGAATAATTCAGAGGCCGAGAGTGACACGGACTCAGAGGAAATGAATTTCTCCTTGGCTCGCTCAGTGTGAGGTTTCACTGATGCTCAGTGTCTGTGTTCAGGTGCCTTTCGTCTTTAATGGCAGGTCAGGGACGTAAAAGGTAACGCTCAATGACTGAAGAGAATCTGCTATATTTAGTCCAGCTCGTGCCTTCTAACCGAGACAGCAGCACATACCTACTGCGTGTTTACATGTGGCACTGCAATAAAACACACGCAGGGATATTTTAATGACTCATCCATCAAAACAAACCCCGATCGTGCCTCTTCTTCGGAGCAAGAAAATCACACCGTCACTGGAAAACTACGTTGAAACATTTCCATACGCGCACAAAAACATGTCATACGTGAAAGAGAAAAAAACGAAAAGCACAAACAAATCCTGGCAGAAAAAATTTCCATTTTCTGCATCAAACGAGTCGCATTTGTTTAGAAGAACTGAAGAAACCCTCACGCATCTTACTGCTCTTTAATAAAACCAATTCATTATATTCATGTTGTTTATACTTTATGTGGCAATAAGACATTCTTAAATTTAACCAGACAGATGCATGAACAAAAAAAACAACTAGTTATAGACGGGGTTGTTAGTTCATTAAACCACTGTTATAGTAAATAAAATAAACTTTGAATGAACTGAAATGAAATGTAACTGATCCAGGATTATTTACAGTTTATGAAAACCACAACATTTTTAATCTGAACTATTATTAAAACCAAAAAACGTCACTTGAAATAAAATGAATTTCTTACTTTACAATGAAATTATTACTGTATTTCTCATTTTCATGTACTTGAAAATAACTAAAACTGATACTGAAATAACAAATAAATACAAATATTTATACTGTATGTACATAAAATACCTAAAAAGAAAAACACACAAAAAAGCACTAAATCTTTAAGCTTAAAATGCCAAAAAACAAGCAAAGAAACAAAAAAAAACACTAGAACATATGAAATGAAAACTAAAACATTCTTAATATGAATAAAAAGTGTATTGGCATCTCACTGCAGGACACTAAAAACACTGTTCTGAAAATCAATAGGGTCAACTTTCATTGTTCGGACAAAAATAAACACTATTAATACACATTTAAATACAAAAAATAAATGCACGAATTAAAGGAAAACAAATGAACACTAAAACACAAAAGAAAAACTGAAACACTAATTTATATTTGCATCTCAGCGGGAATCAATAGTGTCTAAACAGCATCAGAAAGCTTTCATTGTTTGGACAAATTCAAACAGGGATGCGTCTTTCGTAATCCTGCGGTTTGTGTGGGACAGTGAAGTGCTCTGCTGAGCTGAAGAGACGCTGTAACCGGACTCCAGAAGACGGTCACCTGCACAGATAACACCAGGACGAGCGCAGGACACTCAAAAGACTCGACGCCGCGAAAAGTGAGACGCCAATTTAAGTGTAACTAGAGTCTGTGTGATCCTCCAGGGAAAAAAGAAGAGGAGGAGATCAGGATCTTATCAACACCTCCTCCAAACACCAGAGCAATACAGTCACGATCAGAAAAACACGCTCTGATGAAGAGAGGAGATGCTCTAGGGGTCACAGAGGTCACACAGATCCAGTCAGAGGTCAAATGATCAATAAATGAGCACACACTCAGATGAAGCCGTCACTGTCAGCAGCAGCTGCTCGAACCGGATTTGATCATAAATACAGTCAAAATCGATTCGTATTTTTAAGAGCTGTTTTCTGTGTGAAGATGCAAGTGTCATTTCGTTCTGTGATGTTCAGCAACGTTACTCCAGTCTTCAGTGTCACATGATCTTCAGAAATCATTCTAATACGCAAAGACACCTTTCTGATTATTATCAATGTTGAAAACAATTGCACTGCACAATGTTTTATGATGCATTTTATTTGTCAGGATTCACAGATGAATGGAAAGTTCAGCATGTATCTGAAATGGGATTGATTTGTAACATTAGAAATGCCTTCACTTTCACGCTTGATCAATATAATGCTTTCTTTCTCCATAAAAGTATTCACCTTTGAACAGAAGTGAATATATGGAGGTTACTATACTGAAGTACACAGGTGTTCAGTTTCTATTGTGGTTTGTAACTGATATGAAAACAGTCCAGTCTGACTAGTTTAAGTGAATCATTATTGGTGACTATTATAATATAGAAACTGCCAGCAACGCTTTACTTCAAGCATAATAAAAGTCATTTTAATGCATTAATTACGCCTTGTCATGCATCTTATAATGCATTATATGATCTCATTAATAATTGCAACCACTGTTATGATATTTTATAATACTCACCGTTCCTCCCTAAAAACATGACTAACAAACCTTTCAAATTTTTATGCATTTTAATCTAGGTTACAATTATTGATGAGTAGATATAATGCATTACAATGTACATTATTAATACCTTTATAATGCATTAAAGTGTTCTAGCTCTGTATCAAGCAGCATTCTATGTGTGCTACATTTGAACAAAAACAGTGTAACAAAAGTGTTACATTTTTGTCCACTTTTTCCAGAATTTATATATTCCTTTTTGAACTAGATCTGTCAAAGGAATTTGGATATATTAACTTTTAATTCTATTTAAATGAAAATTATATATATATATAGTATATATTTAAATAAATTGATATATATAAAATAAAATATTCAACATATTAAATATACACTATCCATATATGTGTGTGTGTGTATATATATATATATATATATATATATCTCAACTTAAAATTACCATTAAAAATTATATTAATTTAATATATTAAATATTTCCAAACCAGTTGAAGTATGCAATTGGAATTTGTATTTAATGGTAGTTTAAGCAGAAAAGGTTTCGGTGATTGAGCTGCTGTCAGCGTGAAAGCGTGAAAAAAAGCAAAGAGACATTAGACAGGAAGTGTGAAACAGGCTGAACGACACAGACAGGAAGAGGACGTTTATAGCAGGCGGGCGTCCAGCGGGGCGGCGGGAGAGAAATGCCTTTCAGCTTCACCATGTAATTTAAAACATATCCAGAATGTTATTCTGGAGCAAAAACACGTTTACACACAAAACCTCATCTTATAATCAAAGATAAATATATAGATACTAAGAATAAACGTCTCTGATTAGACAGCAGATGGGACGCCGGGCCCCCGCCCTGCTTCTGTCTCTGATAAATCACTGCTTTCAGCACGACTCAGACTGAATTGTTGTTTTTCTATGAAGGAAATTTCATTTCACTCAACTAAAGTCTTTTTTCTTCTGGTGTTCATCTCTGCTTGGGCTCCATCAGACAGTAGTTGTGCGTTTCAGAGGTTCATTAATCATGCTACGAGACATGGGCCCCTAATCCAGCCCTGCAAACCCACTTTATCAAGTTTCAGAGGCCCCCGGGGCCCGAATGCAGCTCAAAACACAGGAAGAACCAGCCGATAAATCAAAACAACATCTTATTTCAGCACAGCGTCCTGTGAGGTACGTTCAGCTCTCTACACCGTCTGCCAGAAAGACTCAAAGCCTGAATCTATAATACTGGTTCAGCCTTAAAATAAATAATACAAATAAACAATTATAGTATATTTTGGAATATTTATTAAATTTATTATATTTAATATAATTATATTATAATAATATATAATATATTATATTATATAATAATATTTATAATAAATAAATAAATCACCCTTGTGTCAAACTTAATATCTTTTGCAGAGCGCAAAACATAACATGTTTAGAAATTAATGGAACTAAAAAAAAAAGAAAAAAACAAACAAACAAACACAGACTTTCAACTAAAAATAGCCTCAACATTTGTTTGAAAAAATAAAAATAAAAATAAATAATAATAATAATAATATTATATATCAAACATAAGCAAACCACAGACATGTACTGATATCTTCAAAATGAGAAAAACATATTGATTTATTTCCTGAACACTGTTTCAAAATAGCAAAGAAATGGGGCCAAAAATAGGGGGATAAATACTGAATACGGTCAAAATTTGGAAAAATTGTAAACTATACTAATTTACATCAAAAGATTAAGATACACACTAAATGTCATTAAGACTTGGAAAAATAGCGAGAGGCGGGATGAATATTGTCACAATATTGGAAACATATTTACATTCTAAATAAACATAACTATTAGGAAAATATGGGAAAATTTGTGAAAATATATTGAAATATATACTGAATATACTGAAAAAATCAGGTATGTAGCAAATTTCATCAAAATTCCACACATAAATATTAAATGAATGTAAGATTCTGGCATATGAATTTCCTTCCCCAAATCTGAACATTAAAACCCTGCTGTTATAGTAATAATACACTGAACTTGTTTCAATAACCCGCTTTATGCTATTGCTTATCCCCCAGCTAACCACGCTCATACTTATTCACTGAGGAAATGTAATGGTTTTCACAGTAAAGAGATTTATACTGATTTTAAGCGGTTTGAATAAACCTTTCATTTTGCAAACAGGATTATTTAAATCGGATCTAATAGATGCAAATAGTTAATAATAAATTACGCCATGATTTGCTCGACTGCAGAAATCCGTCCTCTTTCATTGATATATGACTGACAAGTGCATCACATTCAGTTTATACGTTTGTAAAGCATGGAATCGAAATGGATCAAAATAAATCAAATAAAACAGAAGCTGTGTCATTACGTTACATGGAAACATGGAAAAAATTACTTTTGAGTTTCTTTTGAAATCTGAGCAGGGCTTGCTGGCATGTTTTTGATATTAAAAGAAGAACTTGTTTTACAAATAAAAGCCTCGTCACATTAAAAGTGAAATGAACACGCCTCAAGCTGAAGGACATGTACAAACACAAATGTGTCTTCTCTGCTTATTAGTATGGTTGAATTGGATCATTGAAGGCCAGTAGAAAAGATATTGGTTAAATAAAATGGGATTTAATACAAAAATATCATTTGTTTTATTTAACATATTATTTTATCCCTGGTTCGTATCGTTTCCTGGTTTCATTTGACTGTTTTTATTGATTTCGAGGGATAATGAATGTGTTTTGAACAGGTGAGAGTAAAGACTGATACACAACAACTCTGCACTTATTCCTGATTTCTCTCAACATGGCAACCCGAGAGCTGTCAGTCAATACATGAGAACTGGTGTTACTTACTGTATTTGAAAAGGTAACTCTGACATATCTTCTAAATTAAGAAGTAATGCGTTACTTTACTAGTTACTGTAAGTAGTCTGGTTATGTAACTTGTAACGCATTCCCCTCGACACGCGTGATCTGATGAAGATGACTCCTGCACCTGTGACACCAGACATCATACCACAACCGACGTGTTTGAAAACATCTGCGTGACCTCCTTAACATCTCACGCTCTGATGTGTTGAGCAGATGAATCGGGCTGGACGGCACGTCTCTGAAATAAAGAGCTGATGGGAAAAAGTGCAGCTAAACTGCTCTGAAACACACACACAGAAGCTTCCAGCAAACTGCAGCAGCATGTGGCTTTCCTGAAGCTCCTCGACACGGGGCCTCAAGAGCGGGCCCCTGACGCTCTGTTAAAAACAGCTGCTGGAATCACACACACACACACACAGTTCCCTGTATTCAGGCTCTCGACACGGAAGTGAGATTCTGTGGTTTTCCTTCCTCACAGAGACGCTTGAAGAGACGTCCCAGAGATCTTCTGCTCTGGAGACATCAGGACTCTCTCTAAACTAGTTAGTTATCGTCAGGACTGGGTTAACAAACACCAATGCAAATGTTTCTCACACATAGTCAAACACTGCACTCAGAGTCTGCTTCAGGACGTCTGCTTTTAGATTATTAAATCTTTGTTTTTATCTGACTGAATGTTTCTCTTGTTTCTGTTACAGGCTGATATGAAGCACTGCTGTGTGTGTGTGTGTGTGTGTGTGTGTGTGTGTGTTTAAACGCTCTGTGTCCTTCACGTGTGTGAACTTGCTGCAGGTCAATCCCCTCGTCATCCCGCGGCCCCTCAACATTCAGCACAAATAAACATACATCCAGATCTTCAGGTTTCAGTCCAGACATGAAGCATCAATCACACTGGCTTTACACTAACAAAACACACACACACACGTTCTTCAGACATGCATGTGTGCACATGCTCAAGGACACACACACACACAGGATCCTGACAGTGAACAAACTCTCCACTATCAGACTGCAATCACATGAATTCAGAATCTTTCTCACCTCGTTTCTGCATGAAGGTGAAAAGGTCGTCCAGAAACTCCTTCCTGTGCGGGTCGTTATCCAGCTCATACAGCTATCACACACACAGACACACATCAACTGTGTTACTCCAAATCATCTTCACACACTCACCCGTAACACATATGAATCAATTCAATTAAAACATTTACTCTGAAACAAGTTTGACTCATAGATTGCTAGAACATTTCACAAATAATTACAAATAAGTGACAAGGAACACAACAATTAAACATCACATGTTAGTTGAAAGACTGAAATTGTATTTGTTTACAAAATACACTCCTATAATTTTATTTTACAACTGAACAATATTTCTAAAAGTGTTGATGGAGAATGAGGTAAATTATACAATGCATTAAATTAATTTAATTTAATTAAAGAAAAAGAAAAATTACCATACAGACTGCAGAAAATCATAAAATAATTGTATGTATATCATAAAATAAAAAAAAATAAAATAAAAATGTAATTAAATTTAATTTTTAATAAAATAAATGTAAAATTAAACTAATGAATTAAGTACACTGAATTAATTATGAAATTCAGAAGTAGAATATATATATATATATATATATATATATAAATTTTCCTGTGCACACAAACAAATATACAAATAATGTTAATTGTGGATGAACTCACCTTGGCAAAATCTCTGGATGCCTCTCCTCTTCCACGAGCAACATCCACATCATCCGGCCAGGATACACTGCCGTTCTGCACACACACACACACACACACAGAGAGAGAGAGAGAGAGAGAGAGAGAGTGTCAGTTCACAGGAAATAGTAAATAAGGTTGTGTCTCTTCCTCCAGTAACACTCATCCTTCACTCTTGTCCTCTGACCTCCAACACACACACACACACACACACATACACCTCAGAGATATGAGTTATTCATGGATCAGTATTCATGTGTGAGGTCTGAAATACTCTTAGTCTGTAAATTCAAACACAACCAAACGACAAAAGCTTCATCAGAAGTGACTCGAGGGTCATCGGCTCTTGAGCAGATTCATTCTCCATACACAACACACAGAGGTCAAGGAGGTCATGGCTACAGAGAGCAAAGGATCATGGGAGAAAGGACTGTCTGTGAAATGGCTCAAATAATGGCTGTTTCCAGACAGGTTTCCACAGCTGCTGTCAGCTTTACTATAAGCAATAAATATAAACATGTTATGAAATGAACCCAAAAAACACTAAAGCTTTTGGATATTCATAAAAATCACTACAAACAAATACCGCTACCGTGCTCTGCTTCTCTAGAGCTGCTTCACAGCTGAAACTGTTTCAGAACCCATGAGTTTAGGACAGTATCACTGCTATTTTTCTGTGTATTTCTTTGAAGCTGCTTTGAAAACATCTGTATTACTACAGAAATAAATATGTATGTTCTGTGTATAATTGTTATGTCTATACAAATACACACACGTGTATATCTAAAAAAAAGTTAAATATAAATATATAAATATTTATCTGTAATATAACTTATAAAAAATGTGTTTTATATATATATATATATATATATATATATGTGAAAATATTTATCTGTAATATAAATAATATAATATAAATAAATGTAAATATTTTCTAAATATAATCTGTGTGTGTGTGTATTTATATACATAATAAATATACACAGGACAAATTAATTGCAATTAATCGTTATATATAATAAATAATTGTTTTATATACATATATACAGTATATATAATGAGGAAAATGTAAAATACACACAAACACACACACACACATATATATATATATATACATACATACATATATATTTTTTTAATAATAATAATTTTTATCTAGTTGAAAGTGAAACTAACTGAACAACACTGCATGACGTTCTGACAGACGCAAGACATTTAGACCGATCTAGTTACTGATCTGGTTTTGATCTCTGCTCATTTTAATATCAAATCATCAAGCATTCAACTAAAAACACATAAATTGTGTGAGAGGATGATGATTCAATCAAACCAATAAAATGCTGTAAATAATAATAGCAGTACAAATGGATTTATCTTAAAACGCCAGCTGATGGTTGTCTCTGACGGCTGTATTGTTTCTCGAGTCTAAATCTGTTAGCAGGTTTACAGTAAGCAGCGGGTTAATCACATTACCGCGGGACGTGAGAGGATCGCTGACGGATAAATAAGTCAAAAATAACTCTGATCTCTGATGCTCGGACACGTTTCAGCGGCTCCTCTGAGATCACAAACCACTGAACAAAAGAAAACCACACGTCTGCTTCAGAACTAGAGCAACTCAAATATCAGACCAATCTCTGAAATCCAGACAAACTCGCTCCGCACATAAATACAGCCATCATCACTTTACAACCTGACCGGACTACTGAAAATACATAGACAGAAACTGAATTTTTTCTTCTTCTAAAGATCATGTGACACTGAAGACTGAAGTAATGATGCTGAAAATTCAGCTTTGATCACAGGAATAAATTACATTTTAAAACATATTGAAAGAGAAAGCAGTTATTGTAAACATATTAAAAATATTTCTAAATATTACTGCTTTTGCTTTATAAAATAAACGCATGCTTGGTGAGCATAATAAAAAAATTACTTTTGACTGCTAGTGTACATCTCAGCGTCTTTGTGTGAGAATAAATTAATGCTAGTATTATAATTAATTTCACAAGAAAGTGCAACTTAAATGTGTCTACAGCACTGATGTGAAGCGCATAGACGGGAGCAGAAGCAGTCAAACATTCGCTTCATGAAACACAGAAACGAAGAGTGTGATTCTGTTCTGCCGAGCACAGCGCTTGCAACATCCACATCATGGGTTGGATTTCCTGGAAATGCAATACCAGCAAAAGAATCTGCCTCCAATGCTGTGCAAGTTGCTTAAAACTGAAGTGTCTGCCAAATGCATCAAAGTGAACGTATGCAGAGGTTCAGAGTAGTGAAGAGGATGCAGGTTTGAGTAGAAAGGCTCCGTGTCGAGGTGAGATTAATCTGATCACCGATCCTCTGTACCTGAGGAGTCTTAAACACAGCCTAACTAACCCAACTAACTCAACCAGACCAGACAGCAGCATTTACAACAGATCCTCTTTTACTAGAGCTACACATTCCACAAACCCTCCCCCTCACACACACACACACAGGTCTCTCTCTTCATAGGTGTAATGGTGTTTCTACTGTACAGACTGTATGTGGTATTGTCCTACACCTAAACCTACCCCATTTTCAAAAAAGTATTTTGGAAAGTGGAGACATGGGTAATATTCTAAAAAGTCACCCTCTTCTTGTAATACCTGTGTCATACCCATGTCATGATACACATTTATATCCTCATTTGTCACAAAAATGTGCACACACTCTTACACAAACACACACACACATCTCTTTACGGTTTCCTCTAAACTGTAACTGAAACACACCACTGCCTGCATCATGTGTGTGTGTGTGTGTGTGTGTTTGTGTGTATCAGAAAGCAGGGGCCTCTCGTGTCTCCACATGCCAGAGCCGTCTTGAGGGGTGTCTTGGTGACCGTCTGCAGGAGTCTGTGAGACTCTGTGTCTCTGTGCTTCTGTTACAGTAACTCTTGTGTGTGGCTCTTTTAATTACAGCAGTGTCTAGTTTGTAATCAGCTTCTATAAAGAGCGGTTCACACAGAAACAATGTGCTTGATTTGTTTTTTTTGCAGAATCTTGTGCATTAAATGAAATGCTTCAGTCAAGTTAAAGAAGTTCTACATCTTGCGTTTTGCGTTGAGAGACTGACAATGACATCATCACTGAACTCACATAAACTATTGTCCGGTTCACTCTGTAGAGCAGCTTTGACACGCTCAGTATTGTATAAAGCACTACAGTGTTTACGGAATGTATTCAGACCCCCTTAAATGTTTCACGCATTGTTATATTGCTAAATATATAAATATAAAAACAGCCTTTTGCTAAAACCATTTAAGTTCATTTTTCTCTCATGAATGTACACACAGCGCCCCATATTGACAGAAAAACACATAACTGTTGACATTTTTGCAGATTTATTAAAAAAGAAAATCTGAAATATCACATGGTCCTAAGTATTCAGACCCTTTGCTGTGACACTCATATATTTAACTCAGGTGCTGTCCATTT
>JAUCMU010000036.1:13484730-13505605 GCA_032275025.1 Enteromius treurensis
ACACAAACACGCATCCGCACACACACACACACACACACACACATATCCCAAAAACACACAAACGCACATACACTCTCTCTCACACACACACACACACACACACACACACACACCCCCCAAAAACACACAAACACACACTCTCTCTCACACACGAACTCGCATCCACACACACACATCCCAAAAACACACACACTCTCTCTCTCACACACAAACACGCATCCACACACACACACACACACAATAAACACACAAACTCTCTCTCTCTCTCTCACACACACACACACACACACACACCCTGACCCTAAACACACGATTAGAAGAGCGTGGATCAGCACTGGGAGAGAGGAGGAGCAGATTGAGAGAACGAGTTCTTCTGCACAGATTAAAGAGGTTTAAGAAAGGTTTCTGCTCATTTCAGCTGCTTATGTAGTCTTCAGGAAAATCAGGAAACGACCAACTATATTTACAGCGATATATACGGCACTGTATCGCTGCACTGGAAACAGAACAGAAGCCACATATTTATGTTAATTTGATTTCTTATTTTAACTCATAACTTGAAAAATGACAAAGTTACATACAAAGATCCTCACAAACCACAATTTGATATTTTTCATTTCAAACTTACTTAAAAATAAGCATATACATAATCGTGTGTGTGTGTGTGTGTACCCACAGTGATCCGTTCTGAACACCGCCTGAGCACTGAAGTGAACATCTACAGACCTGCACAAACACAAGCATCCAAGGATTTCCTTTCATGATGCAAACCTTGAGCCTTTATAACATCAACCCACAAAAACATCCCACAATCCCTCAGCACTGAACACTGTTAAACTGCAATACGCCACATTAACTGCCAGAAAATAACGCTTTCAAACATAACCCTGAACTAAAACTATTAAAAACATTACAGTTAACGGAAAGCAAACAAATAAATCAAATAAAACTGAAATATTCGAGGAAACGTGTAAGCTAAACGGAAATTAAAACAACTAAAAACATTTATTAAGCACTGAATTCACAAAATAAAAATAAATGAACATAAAACAGAAGAATAAATAAAACTGTACTAAACTTAAAATTATTTATATATATATAGCAGCTGATTGTTTTAATGGGTTAAAAATATTAATAATTTATATATGCATTAAATAATTAAATATAAAATTAAATAATTAATACACACACATATTTGTTTTTTTAATACCAATTTATACACACACAAACACACACACACATATATATAAAAATAAACAAAAGCACCTGAACTTCAATGAAAAGGGTTGTTTTAATCAGAATTGGTCTCAGTTCTGTTCTAACAGAAGACAAACGCATCTCATTCATAATGCATGAGCGTAAACGAGGCCAATCATTCGCTTGCACACCCCGGCGAATCCATGACGCTTCAGCCAGAACTAGCCAAAAATGAGCCTATTTGTCATTTATTTATGAACAGATTTCTGAAGGATCATGTGACACTGAAGAGTAATGATGCTGAAAATTCAGCTGAACATCACAGAAATAAATTACACTCTAACACAGGTTCACAAAGAAAATAGTTATTTTAAACTGTGATAATATTTCACATTTCGACTGTATTTTTAATCAAATAAATGCAAATTCAGTGAGCAGAAGAAACAGCATCTGATATATATATATACAGCTATTATAGCCCTAAAATGATCAAGCATCTAAGGGCTCTTAACGTGACACAACATCTCGTCTGAAGGCTTCAGGAAGGACTTTACAGCAGCAGCTGTCATTAAAACTCTCTCTCAACCTTCCCCCAAACCACGCAACCCGAGAGCGTGATGAGCCGTCATTATATACTGCTGGACACACGTAATGACAGAACACAGAAAACACTGCGTACAAGACACAGATCCCTTCCCCGTCTGCATAACAAACACACTCCATCCTTCAGAGCAGAAGCTTTCCTTTAACTTACAATTATTTCATATGAGATAAATAAACACGTGCACAATGTGGTGCATCTTCGTTCAAGAATCACTGGTTTTAGTCAGAGGAAGATTTTAAGGGCTACTGTACAATTTAGTTTGCATGCATTTTGTAAATTGTTGAGCCCATATGAATTTATTACTTTTTTAGTTGCTTCTCTTCAGTCAGAATTACATTAAATTTTAAATTGAGATATAAACTCAGAATTCTGTGTGCATCTAAATCATCTGCTCTTTACTTCTTGTGCTTAAATTGCAAAGCAATAAATATGCAATCGATCAATTTTCTAATTACACTTTAATCACATCAGCAGCTCGACTCCTGAGACATAAACTCACTTCATTCGTCAGCCTCGTCTTATTTACGTCCGTCACCATCAGGAACATTTATTGTGATTAACAATTCCTTTCTGTTTTCTTCATGTCACTGGCAGTGTAAGCATAATACATTTTTAAAAAATAATATATATTTTACTTTTTACAATATTATTATTACATTAATATTTATAATATAATTTTTTTAATATGTTAAATAATAGGTTAATATGAGAAAATCAGCCCACATGATTAACTTTAATGCTCTGAAAATAAAACTGATAATAAATAATAATCAAGTTAATTTATTATTTCATATTCTATATTTTTGACAATAAAGTTTAGATACTTTTACAAATCTGTTGATGTTTTTTTTTCTGCTTTCATGTTAATTTTACTTTACATTTTAGCAGTTCTGCTGTCATTAATTTTTTTGTTTTTTACAATTTTACCTTTAAAAAAAATCATTTTATTCAGTTTTTTGGTTTAGTTATAAGGAGGGCCAAATTATTCAAAATGAAATTATTCAATAAATGTTGAAATATACACTGAAAATGCATAATGAATTAACTAAATACATAAATAAAAGCACAAATAAATTATTTATTTATTTCTGCATTTATTTCGTTATTTATTTCTTCTTAATTCATTTATTTCTTCATTCATTTATTTAGCAGAAATAATGAAATAAAAATAAATAAAACAAACGTTAAGAAACCTATAGGCCTAATATTATAAACACTATAACATTCATTTCCCTTCTTTCCAAATAAATAAATTATATTTACACATTTCTGCATTTATTTCTCCATTTAATTATTTCATTATTTTCATTATGTATTTAACGATTTATTTATATATTTCAATATTCATTTAATTGTAAGTAATTTGACCCTCCATACAGTTATTTCAGTACATCAAGTTTTTATACTTAAATTTTAGTTAACATTTATTGCAGGTAAAGTAAAGGATTTTTTACGTTTTGTTGTTTTATTTTTAATGAACTCTGCACAATTATTGTGTTAATTAATAACTGCACCAGACCAAGTCTTTTCGCAATCAGCGCATGTTATTCTTAATAAAAGTTGAAATGTTATAATATCAAAAAGTGAAATTTGCATGATAAACAGTGCTTGCACACTAAAACAAGCTTCAGGAAGCGTCTGACTGATGTATAGGATGCATTTAGAAGTTCAGGTTTCAGATTCAGCTGCTGATGACGTTCATAAACTCCTGTGACGCAGCATTCCCTTCAAAATCAATAAACTTTCACCTTGCAGCTACTGTAAGCCTGCCACACACACACATGCACAAACACTCCCACGCGTTTGCTGACAAATTCGGGCCAAATGTCTCTTTGTAGGGCCTGGACGCCAGCCAAAGTCGACTCAGCGTTTGGCAGGAGCGTCAGAGAGCAAATAAGTGCAGCGAAGTGTCCGGCTCGGAGCCAGAACTCACACGGAGAGCAGATGTTTCTGCTGAGGAGCTCAAACACTAAAAGAAAGGTGTGAAGAGGACCGACTGACCCAGCTAAGCCTATCCAGCTTCCTAAACATGCCGATCAAACAAACACGTGAATAAAGCCTGCCAGATTTAAACCAATCCGTCTGCTTTCGATGAAGAATAAGACTCACATCATCTTCGAATGAATGAAATTCAAACTAGTACAAACCCCCACGTCAAGTTGGAAATGTTACAAAAACTTCAAAGTAGCTTCTGTTCAATTTACTTCTGATAACTGTTCACATTTATATTATATTTAACAAACATGCACATGCTTCAGGATGTCTTGCAAAAAGTAATGTTCTTACTGTAACGTATTGTTGCCTTGTCCCGTTCAAGTGTCTATAAATATTTTTAAGATGTACATGCTTTTACTTTGGATGCACAATGACTGAAATACATTAAAATGAGGTGAGATTAGGCTCAAAACAAGACATAATATCAGTCAGTGTGATACAAAAATGCATGTTGATTGAAGAATGATTACACGTGTGACCACACACCACAAAACCAGTCAATGTTTGGAAATTGATCTGAAAGCTGAATATTTAATCTCTCCACTGATGTCTGCTTTCTTAGGGTCGGACAGCTGTTCGATAACCTGGAATATGAGGGTGCAAAAACCCCTGAGAAAAACAACTTTAAAGTTGTTCAATGCATATTACTAATCAAAACGACATTTTCATATAGAAAACACAAAATATCGTCATGTAACGTGATATTTACTTACAACCTATTGTCTATACTGTAGCTACGAAACACCTGTGCTGCTGGAACACATACTTATCCTGGGAAACAAGTCAAAAGCCCAGCTGTAATGAGGATAACACAAGCTCTTACCGCTTTAAAGTGATCCTCGTAGCTCCAGTCTGCCTGACTGTTCGGAGAAGACCCAGACGGTCGCCCGACGGGCGAGAGATCATCCTCGGGCTCCTCTTTGACCCTGACGGCCGGTGACGGGGCTCTCTGCGCATCTACAGCAGCACCGGGGCCCGAGTAGCTCCGGAAGGGCCGCTCGTCTTCCTCGCTCATCATCCCATCATCCTCCTCCTCTTCCTCTGAGTCCCGGTCTCGCTCATCCTCGCGCTCCGAGTCCAGACTGCTGTGGTTGGAGACTCTGGGCGTCTGTCCGGTCCCGGGAGCGCCGAGGCCCCTGCTCACGAAGCCGGCCCCTGAAGCCCGCGCGGCGGCGGTCAGGATGGCCTGCTGAGCCGCGATCTGCTGGGCGTACATGATGTGAGCTTCTCGCAGCCTCCGCTCCTTCTCCATCTCCAGACGCGCCTGCTGCTGCCGCTGAAGATGCTCCATCATCTGATCCAGCTTCACTCCTGCAGAGGCGTTGTGAGGAAACCCTCCGGACAAACCTGCCTCCTGAGACAGACACACACACATCCATCAGATACACACGCACTACTCACATAACACAGGCACTGTATCTACCTGGTCTCATGGCATAAACATACCTAGGTGCACTTTTTAGCGAGACGCAAAATATGTACCGATAAGTACACATTACTGCAGTTTCCAAAAAAATGAAGAGTAGAGGCAGTAAAGCTCTGACACCTTTTATTCCTTTTCACCCTCATTTACAGAGTTTCGATTAATAAAGCATCATTTTCACCCAATTAGTTCAGAACGAATTAGTTCTGTGCAAAAGAAAGATGAAATGACACGGCTGCATCAACAAATGTGTTTTTATATCAGTTTTCGCATTTGTTAACACTATCAGGTAGGTTTAGGGTTGGATTTGGTGTAGGGCATATCTCCAACATGATACAGCATTGACTTTTAGCAACAGTCCCTGGATATTTCAATTCTGAAAAGCTGCAATACATCTATTTACACACATAATAAAATGTGCCAGGGTTCACGTGTTGAACCTGTGTTTTCGTGCCACTCAGAGGACATTTCTCTTTGAAACTGTGGCAAAAAACAAGCTACGTAAAAACAGTGTTGCACAAGAAGTGCACAGAGGTACGTATTTTTCTGAGACCAGGCATTATAGTGTACAGCATGCACCTTCTTTGTTTTGGCAACACCATCAGCATGTTTGGGCTTCACATGTAAATATATACGGCTAGGTCTGTCACAAAAACAGCTTTTTGGTAGCACTTTATTTTACCGTCCTGTCTCTCAAGCACATACTACAGTATATTGTGCACACAATAATGAGGTACCTTTCGTAAGTTAGTTATCTTAACCGGTATTTTCTTGGATAAGCACACATACTGTAAAATACATAAAGCTCAACCGCTTTTTTGTTGTGCCCCAGAAATAATTGCGATCATCTATATTACTGTCATTGTTTTGTGCCGCAGAAGATCTGTGATCCTGGAGCACCGCAGCACAGCAGACTATTTGTAGAAATAGTAGTTGTCCGGGTTAAAACGATCTATTATCTTTAATGGCAAAAATAATTTCGGATATTAGATCACGTTCCATGAAGATATTTTGTAAACTTCCTATCATAAAAATGTCAAAACTTTAATTCTGATTTGTAATATGCATTGCTAAAGAATAAGAAGGTGATTTTTCTCAATCCCCCTCAGATTTAAATAGTTGTATCTCAGTCAAATATTGTTTGTCCGATCATAACAAACCAGACATCAATGGAAGGATAGTTTATCATATTAACCCTTATGACTGGATTTGTGCTCAAGAGTCACATACAAGCATATTAATGCAAGAAGGCCTAAAAAAAGCTTGTATGGAGATTTTTCCATCTCCCTGATCTCTTTTCTCTGTAAATGAAGGGTGTCCACCAGTCCTACTCGGCCGTCAGATCCATAAACAAGCAACCTTTTTTTGTATAATCTGAGCTAGCTCCTCATGACCACAACACATTATGTAGAAGTCGCTGCAAACGACGTAGGTGCAAAAAAATATGGTAGCATTAATTTTTATGTAAATATAATGGGCGATATATTGCATCACCAAACATTATTGAGGTCATGCATATATATATATATATATATATTGTGCAGTAAGTCGATATATTGATTATTGTGACAGACCTACATATAGCTGCTGAAGAAAACATTAAAGGAATAGCTCAGCAAAAAATGAATTTGCTGTACATCCTCAGGTTATCCGGGATAAAACATCTTAACTCTGGATTAGTTTGATCTTCTGTCTTCTCCAGATGTTAACTGTGTGCTGTGGATTATTGTGCTGTTTTTTATCAGACTCTCATTCTGACGGCACACATTCACTTCCATGACTGAGACACATTTCTCCAGATCTGACGAAGCAGCTGGAACGACCTGAGGCTGACTGCATTTCCACTTAATTTTCTTAATTTGTTCCTTAAATGCAAGAATGCCTGATCGTTTTGGAAGAATCAATTAATTGACTGGTCTTTTAGCCCGGTGAGGGCTTGGCTATTTTCAAAGCAACTAACAAGTTAAAGTCCTGTAAGAGTTAACTTTGGAAAACAACAAAAGTGGACTCAGGTTTGTCTCTGTTAAACATTTCTTCGAAAGCGTCTGCTGAGTAATACTATTACCACCTCAAATGTTTTGGCAACATGATAAGGATGTTTGCAGAACGTCACACGCACCACATCCAGCATCCATTGATCATGTGCATGCGTTTTTGTTTAGCAAACATAAACATTTGGCTGTTGTTGCAAATTCTGCTGATGTCACCAACTCAACAACATTAACGGAGGAAAGATGGATTTAGAATGCGCCGACAAACAACGAATCGCCAATAAATATATATTTTCCAAACACATACAGTATACAGATGCACATGCATGGCCAATAAAACACATTAACTGTCATGGTAATCAATACTAAAAAATAGGCTGGTAACAGGTGGCTAATGGGTCGGTAAGTCACAGCAAATAGAAAAAAAGATACTTGCATTTCAATTAAACCGTATTCTACACAGTATTTACGATATTTGAATGCATAAAATCAATTGACAATAACGTCCTTGCAAATATATCAGTCAACAACAATACAATACAGCACATTAAATATCATGAAATAACACGCATTTATAAATAAACCGCCTCAGCTCTCGTTTACAGAAAGAAAACAGAGCAAAAGTTGTTTGCAAAACACAAGAATTTAAAGCAAACCTCAAAAGCCCTTTAATGAGAAACTGTCAAAACCTGAAAATTCATTAGTAAAGTAAACACTGTTTGTTTTCTGCAGTATGTGACGATCAAACACCCGGCTCTGAACTAAATACTGTTCAGCAGGACAGACGGGTTAAATAAACTACCTTCTTCACTTACCAGAAATAATACTCTCAGAAATAAAGGTCTCACTGGGGCGATACCTCTTCAAAAGGGACCTAAACTCTCCATTTTGATACCTTAAAGGTACATATTATTCCCAAAAAGCGCACCTTTTGATAAAGTGCCACCCCAGTGACAGCTTTTGTACCTTTGTGTCTGAGAGTGTATACTAATACAACCTTTAAAACCACGCACAGTGCCATTTCTGAAGCTAAACAAACTTGATTCAGTTACTGACGAGTTTGGTAACACTTTATTTCAAGGTGTCCTTGTTATACGTTACATGCACTTAATATTATAATGACTATAAATAATGCATGATTGCATGCAAATAACACTCAATCAAACCCTTACTGTTTATTAAGAACATGTGATTCATTAACATGACTCAGTAGCTGAAGTCAGAGTAAAACAGTCAGGCATGAGAATATAACATGACTAAAAACAGCTGAGCGGCGGATCAAAGACGAGCCCCCTAATGAAAGCAGCATGTTTGTGCATTCAGATGTGTGTGTGTGTCAACATGATGATAGTAAAACTTGAAATCCCAGCTTTGTGGGTTCCCAAGATAAAAACAGCTTCATTAAGGGACTACAGAATGAAACTCTTCACATGACAGAAGGTTTCTGTGGGTTTAAAGGGTGGGAGCACTGACTATAAAGCGTCTATTTGTCCTTTTCCTAAGTGAAAATTATACAAATACCCTTAAAATGTTGCATCAGATCCAGACGCATGAGCAATGCATCTCTCTGAAAGTGTATGAATCCTATGAGAACATTCACTATTCATATAAACATAATGTCCATAAAATGAATCTTCTTTGCACTTTTAGTGAAACTGTGCTTACATGACAAGCAAATATGTTGCTCTAAGAATGTTTGATTGTAAAACAAGACAAATATGCCAAATGAGATTTTTTAACACACTCTTAACATGATTTCATGGTTTGTACATAAAATGAAGATAGGTGGACAACGTTTTACGGGAAAAATGTCATGCTGGCTTTTTATTTCTTACTATCTATGCACAAAAGCAGTCATAAGCAGCACAGGTATATTCGTAGCAATGACAAACAATAGGCTACAATGATTGCATAACTCGAAATTAGCACTTTTTCTTTTATGCCGAAAAATATATTTAGTAGAAATAATGTTCTATGACGATATCTTGCCAATTTCTTAACGTAAATATATCAAAACAATGTTTAATGGGTAATATGCACTGCTTAGAACTTCATTTGGAAAACTTTAAGGGCGATTTTCGCAATATTTATATTTTTGCACCCTCCGATTCTCGGTCAAATATTGTCCCAACAAACCAGACATCAATGGAAATAATATTTATTCAGCTTTCAGATGATGCGTAAACGTTCATTTGAAAATAAATGGCCCTTGTGACTGGTTTTGTAGTTTAGGGTCACGATTTTTGACTGAATGTTGTTTCTAAGAGCAGTTGTTTAGCTCTCGCTCTTTCTCCGGATAGTAAGAGAAGCACCGGGGCAGAAACACAAACACACTCGTTCAGATGATCGTGTCTCGGTGCTCGGTTCACGCTCACAGCTCAACACTTCAACATCATTAACATTCTGAACACTGTAACTAAGTTACACCGACTCACCATCTGCGTTTTTCCGCTGCCGCTGTTCTCCACCATACCTCCGCTTCTGTCCGCTCGTGTCTGTCTCTACACGTTAACTCTCGGTGAACCGGCGGCGCTTTCCGTTCGGTCCGGTGCGCTCCGTTTCAGGCGAGCAGAACCGCGACCACCGGCGTTCAGCGCACTACTCCCCGCAGCTGCAGCTCCCTTCCGCTCCGCTCCGCGACTTGCCTCTCTGGCGTCTCCTCCCCGCGACGCGACGCACGCGACGCGCTCCCCCACCCCGCGCGGAATGCGTTCACAGCGCGCGCCAATCAATCACACACTCGGATAGACTAATGTGTGTGTTTTCAGAAATGTACATTAAATGATTGCAATAATAAAATAATCAGACTTTCCTAATGAACACAACGATCATTTAAAATAATCATAATAATAATTAAATAGTAAAACAATTAAAATAAATATTTAGAAAATGACTACATCTAATGCAGATATAATTGCACTGTCAATGCATTTGGTATAAAGATATAAATAAATGTAAACAAATATTCAAGTGAAGACTAAATATAAAAGAAATATTTAGAAAATGGTTTTATGTCAAAATAATTCTATAATTTTTTTCTAAAGACAATTAGCCTACAATAAATGGATAATCCTACAAAAATAATATTATAATGACTACAACAATAATTAAAAAAATATATAATAATAATAATAATTACAAAAATAATAATAAAAAATAGTTAGAAAATGATCAGTTCTAATGTCAATAGAATTCTGTCAGTGCCTTTGGTATTCATAAAATTACATAAAATTACTATAATAAATAATAATAGTAGTAAAATAATAATAAAAGGAGAAAATGACCAGATGAATTCTAATGTCATTACAATTCTTGAAGCGGTTTCATGAAATGTTACTGTATGTTTGGTATTTATAAAATATACTTTATTTAAATGGATTATATAAAATAAAATGTTCTAATGAATATTCTAATGATGAGAAAAATATTTAATTATTTAGAAATCGACAATAAATTCTAAAGTCAATACAAGTTCCTATATAGTATATTGGGAATTACAGAGAAAATACATAAATTAATACACACAAAATGACTAAAAGAAATTCTAAAGATGACAAAAATTCCCTGAAAATGTTGAGAAAATGACTATCAATTCTTATATTAATATAAATGAAAATGATAAAGCAGTCTGCTGAAATGTTCCTAAAATAAATACAAGTTCTTATGATGAAAACAATTTGAAAGAATATTTATCAAATGGCAGATCAGTTGTAACAGTAATATATTTATTGTGTTAAACAAACAATACAAACATTATTAAAACCCTTCATTGCTTGAATATATGATGGATGTGCCTTAAAACCTAGTGGACTGCCCCAAATAATAAAAAAATAAACCTTTCTCACCAAATTCTCACTGCATTTTCAGTTGGATCGTGTAAAGGATGTCAAAATGAGACATTAAGGAAGTTCAATAGCCATGTTATTCAATGAAGAACCTGCATGACGTCAGCATTAGCTTCATGCTGCATGTTTTGATTCTAATGTAAGAATTAAACTCAAAGGAGGCGAGCAGCGCCCTCTAGTGCTCATGCGCAGCTGGACATCTACTGCTCCTACATGAATTCTTATTTCTGATTTATTACATGCATCCATCAGCTGTCTAGAAACAACATCGCTTTCATCCTCGTCAACAAACCCTCAAAAGCAGATTGGTGGTGATCCGTTTGCATCTCTGCTGTGATACATTTATAAACACTCATTAATGAGAAAACCAGAGAAAGTTGAAGTGTTTCCTTTAATTCCACAAAACATTGTTACATACAAATAACATCGTTCTTGCAACAAAATAAAAGTCAATAAGGTTTTCGCATGATAGTCAGTGACTGATCTGCTGTGGCTAGAATTATAAAAAAGAATTATAGAATTAGAAGTGTTTTTTGCATAGTGTTGAAGATTGTCCAGTCTGACACCCGACTAAACACACACACACACACACACACAGGATAAACAACATATTTCTAATACTCGAGCAAATGCCTATTTAAGGGCAGATAAAAATATTCTTGATTACACATTTTTAAATACAAAACAACAAATATATCTCACCGCAAGCGTTTAGCTAAAATAACACACACACACACACACACATCAGTCTCACTTTATCTTAGTAACAAAATGTGGTATTGTTTGACAGTAACTGAATATCAGAGATTTAAGTGCATTCAAAAGCTTACAGAGAGAAAGTATCACTTAAAAAAAGTTAATAAACACTTTTCAAGAGTCCTGAACATCAATAGTAACACACACACACACACACCAGGATGTAGTGTCAGGTTTCAGTAACACTGTACTTCCACAAACGCTGCACTGGAGCATCATGGGTAATCTGTGTGTTTCAGATCCCACTTTCATCTTTAGTTCCTTTTCTGAGAGTTCTGAAATCATCAGCCACTGTCTCAAATGAAATGATGATTGTAAAACACACACACACACACGTTTGTGAGCGATGGCCACCGAATACATACATGCATCAATCTCATAAAACACTCCCAAATCATATTTCACCTCAAAATATTACTGGAATGTTCATATTGTGACTAAAGCAAATGAATTAATATGCTTTTGTGAAATCGGTCAGCTCAAAGGCAGCGCAGCAAATACTTCCATGACCGATAAATAATTGACAATTGAAATATTTTCAAACATCACAGCAATGAGAATGAGATCTTTGGCATAACTATGGAATTTAATTTTGAATTCTGAAAAAAAAAGT
Organism: Enteromius treurensis; assembly: GCA_032275025.1. NCBI lineage: Eukaryota > Metazoa > Chordata > Actinopteri > Cypriniformes > Cyprinidae > Enteromius > Enteromius treurensis. The sequence goes on from JAUCMU010000036.1 coordinate 13,497,155, forward strand.
ATTAGTAACTTTTGTGGATTTTTAATTTTGTGAATATTTTCCCTCACAATTCTGATTTAAAGACATACAAACTTATAATTCTGAGATTAAAAAAAAGGTCTGAATTGTGAGAAAAAAAATCTTTAAATAAGATCAAAATATATATATATATATTTATTTTGTGACAGAAACAAAAGCATTATCGTAAGATGTAAAAAGTCTAAGTTTTACCACCAGAATTTAAAAAACAATACTCACAAATTAATATCTCACAATCCAACCCTTTTTTTTCTCTAAAAACTGTGAAAAAGCTTCAGAAAAAGTCTAAATTGTGAGATCTGCAAGAAAAAACATCAGAATTGTGAGATTAAATATTATTGTTATCTTTTTATTAGTGTTGTCAAACGATTAATCGCAATGAATCCAAAACATATATTTTTTGTTTACATAATGTGTGTGTTGTATAAATACACACCCGTGCATGTATAAAGTCTGACAATATTTACATGTATATACATTTATATTAGATTTTATATGATATATAAACAGATTTAAAATATACACATTACACTTTTGATTAAATATATACATGCATGTGTGTATTTATATATGCATACATAATAAATATACACAGCACAGAACATATATATATATATATTATGTAAAAAACAACCTTTGTTTTGGATCCAATTAATCATGTGACAGCACTAGTTTTTTATGTTTGTAACCCGTGGCGGAAACAAGCTTCCATTTATTACCGAGAGTGTAAGGGGTAAATAAACTGAAGAAACAGACACAAGTTGCAGTGAAAATAAAACTGCATTAATATACTAAAACCTGCCTCACTTTCAAGTATAACCCCTAACTGATTGACTGTGATTTTGAGGCGATATGTGACCGGCTCTCGAGTCTTTCATGAGATGCAGTAAATTGTGGCTCTGATCTACTAGTGTTTGAGATTTTAGTGGAATAGAGACCATGACAAACAAAACGAGTCTGTGCTCTTAAAAACACCGTATAGAAGCCAAGTGTGTGTTTTTGCTCCGTTCACACACCGGCAGCTCTCTGGGCTCGATCACTGGACACAGCAGGAGCAGCAGACCGACGAGCTCAGGGCTTTCGGAGGAATCAGGTCCAGATCCTCGTCATCAGGGATTTCATCCAGGTGATATCCGTCCTTCAGCAGCTGTCTGCTCAGGTCTGGGTGCACCTGCCCAGAGACACTCATCACTGATATAATCCAGCATGTTGAACCCTTTAAACCCGGACATAGCGGATATCAGGCTTATACAGTTGAGCTCAAAAGTGTTCACCCCCCTTTCAGAACCTGCAGTAATATCTTCTACTAACCCTAAACCTTCCCTAACAGTCCACTCTGAGAGTTAGTAGGTATGGAGTTGCAAAATTATTTATAGTTAGTAAAAAATGTCTAATGTCTATATATATATATAAAAATGTATATGGATACACACAAACACATAGATTACACATAAGACATGACATGAACATGCTATATTTAAGGTATAATAATAAAAGTAACTATAATTGATTATCACGTGTCTTGTATTGCTATATCATTAACTCACCTCTGCTGAGGAGTATCCAGACGAACAGTCCAGCTCCGCATCACTGATCAAATCAAACACCAATCAATCAATCAATCAATCAATCAATCAGCACACACTTCTGTTTGGAATCAGGGTACCTGTCTGAATCCAGAGAGATGAGCGAATCCTCTCCGGTCTGACTCAGAGCCGCGTATCCTTTATTAAACTTCACACTGCAGAGAGAAGCAGAAGAGAGTAAGAGTGTGTCCTTTCCTCTTTTACAGTCTGTTTGTGTGCTTGAAGAGAAATAAAAGAAGACTCGGTTTAATCATTAATAACAGACCAAACGCTTTCCTGTAACAGAGACACTCCGTCTGACCAACCAATTCAAATAAAACAATACACTTACTGTAGTTTGAACTCTCCTGTGCAGTCATATCCATATACCATTGTCTTTTTTAGTAATTTTGCAGATGATTTTTGTTACTTACTTAAAATAACAATAAACATTAACAAAAAAATTTAACATTTAAAAACTAGATTAAGAGATGCCAAAGCAACACTTCTTGATTAACTAAAATAACTAAAAATGGAACAATTAATAAAAATATATATAGAAAAATTTACAAAAACACATAAAATCTTTCAAATCTTTGACTAAAATTAAAACAAAAAGGAAATGTAAAATTCATACTAATTAAATATGAATAAATTATAGTACAATAACACTATTTTTGCTGGATTTTGTTAATTTTTTCACAAGTTTTTAGCTTTTACTGAGTGTTAAGTTTTAGTACTTAATTGAATAAAAACTAAAATAAACATAACGTTACGCAGTTCAATGCATCTGTAAGTTAAATTCACATTAATTCACACTGATTGATAAAGACAAATGCATCCACTGAAAGCAATGCAAGTCACTTCCCATAAAAGCACCTGCCGAAGTAATAAATGTAAAGACGTGACTGTTTATGAAGTATGTGTTTAGTTTCCCTGAAGATGCTGCTCGTCGGTGAGACTCACGTCTTTGGTTTGTGTCGAGGCTGATGAAGCACGGGCCTCCCTGAGCCCAGTCCTCTCTTCTGCAGAGCTCGTCTCGCCGTGTCTCTGTGCTTCTCTGAAAACACAGTCTCTAAGTCAACACATGCAGATTAACACATGAGTTAAGAGTGAAGTCTCAGTACTCACGGAGTGTGCTGTGGAAAGCAGGAGCTTTGGGCATGATGTACGGCCCCCTCTTCTCCACAGCCTGTTTCTGCTCATTGTTTTCAGAACTCTAATGATTAAACATCTGATTTCATTCATCAGCATTGTGAGACGACTCATAAAAAAGAGGTGATTTCAATTATCGCTACCGTATTTTTCTCATAACAATAGTACTATTTGATATAGCATGCATACTACAAGGTCATTTTTTCTAATAGTGCAGCTTATTTGGCTACTAAACTTGAAATCTGATATCACCTATTGATAACACAGATGACAGTACACACACCAGCTGCTAATAGTGGCTGTACTGCCCTGATTTTCATGGATACGAGTGATTTGTGTGTTTTCTCGTATTTATAATTAACGGAGTCCAGCAACACAACAGACGATCAGACTGAGACGATATCACCTTCATCGTGCTCTGCTCTCGGCTCTCCATCGTGTCGCTCATGTCGGTGTTTCAGAATAAAGATTTAAATGAGAAATCATGTTTTAAATCACACCGTCGATGCCCATGCTAACAGACTTTTCGAAACACTGATGTAAACAGAAATTCTTCTTCGCCTGACGTCACTTTGAGCTCAATCCGCGCGCTGCTGCCGCTCTCAGGCGCTCCAGCGCCACTGCAGCCTCCGTGCAAGATACTGTTAATATGTAAAAAAAAAAAAAAAATAGACTTCCAAAATATATAAATCTGAAATCAAAAAATTTAAAAGTAAAAAAAGCTTTAATAATTGTGATTTTTAATGTCTGTGTTGTTTTTTTATGTACTTTAATTTCAGTTTTTGTTATATCACAGTTAATTATTAGTTCAGTTATTTTATCATATGAGGTTTATTACACCTAGTTTTATAGGAAACCGATCAAAATTAAGGGAGTTTATGATTAAAACATAGACAAATATTTGCCAGTTGGTTTAGAAAAAACAATTTAATTCACAAAAGCTTGATTTAAGAATGTTTAGATATTTAGATAGTTATTTGAAAAAAAAAAAAAAGACCCAAGAGACATGCATTTTATATACCTATTTTAAATAGCAGTCAACATTTGAAGTGGATAAAAAAAGTGTATCAAAGTTGTCCTAAAACAAGAATGTATTTTTATTTTAGGTTTTAGGACACATTTGATGAAAAGTGTATATATATATTGTGTGTGTATATTTACACAAAATAATAATTATATATAATTATATATTAATATTCATACATTTCTTCATACATTTTTAGCATTTAATGTGTCAAAAAAAAAAAAAAAAAAAGGAGATACAAACCTTAGAGTGAGTGTTTGCTGCACAAGCTCATCATCCAAACACAAACCAAAACACTCAAACTCATTCAGTATTGCTTTGTTTATTAGGCCCTTTATTTTTATACAGGACGGGACTGAGTTTGACTTCCTGAATATCGTACAGTGAGCACCAGAGAGGTAGTAAACCCCATTGAGTTCACAAAAACCCTGAAACACAAACAGAGGCAGATCACGACACGGACAAAACCCGGTATTAAGAACGAATTAAACGCTTCCTGCTATTAATGCATTTAAAAGCATCTGAAAAATGAAAAGGAACCAACTTGTGTGTTAGCTGCTGTGAGGAATCAGATCTTATCGATGCCCAGCTCTTCTGGAGTGGAGATGCCCAGCTCCTGCAGCGTGGGTGTGAGCTCCTGGATCAGGTACGGGTAGATCTCTTTATGAGGACCAGACTTATCCTGAGGAATAACAGCATGTGTGGAATGTTAATGACAAAAAACACTAGTAATTAAACTTCTGCCCTGTGGATGGAATTAAGCATGAATGACCTTTTCAGTGTTAAGACTTCAATAATAACACTGCAGTTCAAACACATCCGGATCTGGGAATACTCTCATAAGATCCCATAGATCATAGGTTGTTTCTCTCACTTTGACAGCCTCTAGGATGCGGATGGCACTGGCCAGATCATTCAGTCTCCTGCACGCGCGCAGAGCAGAGTCCAGGATCTTTGGTTCTGGAACGAGGTCGTATCCAATCAGAGTGTTCATACCTGAAGAGAAAGAGAGGAACAATCACTAACATATTGACGCACACATCTGTTTTCAACACTGAGAATAATCAGAATTGTAATGATGCTGAAAATACAGAAATTGATTACAGTCACTAGATATAAATGTTTTTACTAGCGGTAGAAGCTTATTTATGTAAATGAGGATGCCAAAATAAAGTAAACTGACATATTACACCCAAAAACACTTTGGGACCAGAAATTATTCACAGTTTTTTCTTTAATAGCATTCCTTGAGCTAGATTGATAATATCTAATTGTGCATTTACATTTAACAGCTGACAGCTATTCAATCCAATTCATTACATGCCTTTCTATTAAAGATATCAGACATCATTAAGATTAATTAAGTCATTTGCCAATTTTTTTGTAATTTTCATTCATTTGTTCTGACACAGTTCCTGTTTTATTACACTTCCTAAACTATAGTGAATAAACTGTGATAATGTGACAAATGTTGAAGGTGTCTGAATACATTTTGGCATCAACTTGAAATGCTAATCATATTTCAGTTTTTACTGTTCTGTGACCTTTGCGCAGCTCCCAGGAGTCCAGGTCTGGTTTGCTGAAGTATGTCACCCAGCGGGAGTCAAACTCCTCATCTGTCTCCACTTTAGCATGAGAGTAACATCTGACAGCCAGAGGAGCTGCGAAACATGAGGAGAAACACAGTCACAAAGAAAAGCCTGACACAATATGAACTACTGTAGGCCTATATATAAACAATAACACACGAGTCATGTGTTCTGGAGAGTTCAGTGTATGATGTGGGTCATTACAATGGCAAACACGTACCCTGAGACACAAACACACAATAATCAAACAAACTCCGGTGATCTGTCAGCCGCTGTACTCTGCGACGCGCTCTGAAATCAATGTAAGGTCATTGACATTCTCAGACTGGCGCCGCTTTCTGTGGTCAGATGAAGCTTCGTGAAGCTCGCTCGTGTTCGTGTGTGTTTCGGTACCTGTGAAGGCGGCTCGTGTTCGGGTCAGAGTCCCGATCCCGCGCAGAACCGCTGCTGAAAACATCCTGCTACCGCTGTAATCGCCGACGAATCGACACTGCGCTCCAAACAGGACACGGCGCGCACTGATGACGTCGGAAGCACAGCGGGATGACGCATGAGAAAGAGGGCGGGCTTTTTTTATGTTAACTTTTTATTTATTTATTTATTTTGTTCTTAGTTTGAAAGAAGGTACTAAATAGCAAATAAATAATAGTAAGAAAAATCTTAAAACAATTCAAGATGTCCAAATAGTAGCATAAAAACATAGATAAACAAAATAAACGTAATAGCAAAATTAAGAAAGCAACATAAATAAATAAATAAAAGGGGCTTAATTATTAAAAAAAGTAATAAAAAATAAATTAAATTAAATAAATAAAGACTTTTAAATATCTGCATTGAACGAAGAAACTGGTCAAAATCACAATATTATTAACAATATTATCAATTCACAATACGTCAGGTAGACCTTTTTAGACAGAATTTGCATTTATGAATTTATTTTATTTATTTTATAAATAAAACATGTCTCCTTCACAAAAGGAACACACATTCAATTATCTCTGTGTCATTAAATTTAAACTCCTCACATATCGTTAATAATTTTAAACTGAACTTTTTTTAAATTCGGTAGAATTACGAACCACTTTATTTTCAGGAAAACCAAGAACAAGGGGTCTCTTCTTTACTTTAGAATAGAAAATCAGTGTATTTACTAATGATATAAGTATAAAATGCATTTTTCTTAAAATACAAAGCATCCTTAAGTATTTTTTAGAATAATCTATAAAGTAGCTTTACATATACGAAGTAAAATAAAACATATAGGCTAATCGTTGTTTATTAACACAGACATGTAAAAAATATTAATGACAGAAATCATCAAGATGTATGAGACAAGAAAGCTGAAATTTGAAATCTCTTTCATAGCCTATTTGAACATATTTCTGCACTTTAGATTAAGAAACGTTTCTCGTATTAATGAATCTCAGCGCGAGATGGCAGCAGAAACTCAGACGCGTGCGGACGCCTTGCGCAGTGACGTCATCACGCCAAGAACTAGTCCAGCTGCAGAAAAGTGCAGCACTTTCACATTAAACTGCAGTTTTCATTTAATTTAATTGTAATATAATGCAGATAAATAACAAATTAAAAGTAAAATAATAATAAAAAAACCTACATGCACACACACAAAAAAAAGCTAACTTTTTAAGGTAAGCGGTTGCAAACAATTTATTTTAGGCTATATATTTTTTTTAAAAATTGGTTACAAGTTAGTCAACTACAAAATTAGTTTGTTTAAATGTAGATAAATTAAAATAAAACCATGTAGTAAACTCAATGAATTTTGTTATGTAAATCTACAAAATAAACTAACAGAAATGACAAAAAAAAATTCCTAAAACATCAACTTACATTAAAAAAAAGTACAAAAATAAAAACAAATAAAAAAATAATAAAATGCTTACTTTTTGGTATTTTTGGTTCCATAAAGAACCATTCAGTCGAAGTTCTTACCTTTTTATAATCTGAAAAACCTTCTTTCATCACAAAGAACCTTTTGTAAAACAGATATTAAAGTGTCTTTATGAAACAATTTAGACAAAAAAGTTTTTCTATAGAAGGACCTTTATTTTTGAGAGTGAAGTGATATTAAAATAACCTTGTCTTCATAATCTTTGATATAATAACTTAAAACGACTTTCCTCCTCAGCTGACGTCATCATTCCTCCTTTATGAAGAGACAGCTTCCTAACCCTCAAAGATATAAAACACAACAAATATTCATCAGAGTATTTATACACGTGTGAGAAAATACGATTCCTCAAACGCATCTTGTGCTCTCTTCATTGTGCAGAATGATTTTAGGTCATTAGCACTTTCAAATATTCCTTCAATTATCTCTGATTTCCTCCTGTTTCGACTGTGTCCTGCCTCTCAGGCATTAATCAGAGCTTGTTTGATGTGTGTAATCCGCTAATATTGTTCAGTACGTAAACTCTGCCAGGCTTTTATTCAGCGGACATTATCGTGTCTCACAGCTTTGACTCCAGCACTGCAATTACACCCTCAACTGCTCCCATTAATTCAACACACAGGAATTTCTGAGAGGAAAAGGCTCTCTCTGCATGAGCTGTCAGACCATTCTGATCCGGGTCCAGCTCACGTCAGGAGAAGACACCAGCCAAACTGGTCTGGAAACAGCAGCGCAGGCCGTTTAGGACTAAAAAGAACATTATTTTGTGTATTTGGTGTAATGCAATGTGTTTATGCAATTTAAGTAAAAAAACACATTATTTTCCTAATGCTGTACATCATTGCTTCTCCTCTTAAAAAAGTGAGGTGTGTTCTGATTGGCCAGCAATCCAGTGCACTGTGATTGGCTGAAAACCTCAAGTATGTGACCGAAATGTTACGTCTTTTACCATATCATGGTAAATTACACCAAAACAAAACATTTGACACCAAAACAATAAACATAAAAGGGGCATTTGTTGATCCAGTGGAGACATAATTACTGATGATCATGACTGAGTTCTGTCTTTGTACACGTGGTGTTGCATCACGCCTCGTAAACATAACAGCACGTCTGCATTCGTGATCGGAGAAACAACAAACAACAAGCACTACCCTTCACTGCTCAAAACTCCCGTTTGAATAGTAA
>JAUCMU010000036.1:13517408-13529421 GCA_032275025.1 Enteromius treurensis
ATAGATTAACGGCGATATTTTTTTTATCGCGCGATAAGAGTCTCGCTGCGTTAACGCCGATAACGGCCCACCACTAGCTATTATCATAACAATAATAATATGCATGCCAAAATCTAACCATATAGTAAGTACATGTAATAAATAAATATTATTTGGTGTGTTTATGTAAAATTACACTGTAACAAAGACACCTTAAAATAAATAACTTGCATTCTCATTCCTATTTAACATTTGCAATGTTTTATCTTTAATACTACAGTATAATATGTTGAACATTGTATTATTATATTTTTATTTAATGCCGTGTGAGCTATTTTGGCAAAAATACAAGTTTAAGAATTTTTATTGTATGTTAATATAAAAAAAAAAAATCTGCTGTAATATAACTTTATATATATTTTTGTAATTGTTATACTGGTAACACTTTACAATGAGATTAATTAGTTAATGTAATAAGACTGAAAAATACTATTGGTTCATGTTCATTTCAGCATTTCCTAATGCGTTATTAAAATCACAAGCTGTGTTTGCTAACATTAGTTAATGTACTGTGAAATAACAAGAGCTAACAATGAACGATTAACTAACATTAACAATAAATACTGTAATAAATGTGTTGTTCATGTCAGTTAATACATTAAATAATGAGTGCTAGCAGCATAACAATTCCAAAAAAAACAGCAAACAAACAAACACAAGTTATATTACACCAGGTTCTCTTATATTAACATTTGACAGAAATTCACTTTATTAAATACATAAATTAAGCCTTGAGTCAGCACATTGAAAAATTACAGGGAAAAATCAATGCAACCTTAAAAAAAAACTGGTAACATAACTCTATACCAAGTTCTGGCATTAGCATACAGCGCTCTCTCGTTCTGGTTTAGTAACTCACCATGGGTTTCTTGTATTCATTGGGTTTGATGCAGCGGACGAAGAAGGGCTGACAGACGCTCAGTGTTCTCATCAACAGCTCCAGAGAGCGCTTAAACTGACTGCTCAGGGTCGGAGAACGCTTTCTGGTCTCTGCTCCCTGCGTGTCAGGAAACACACACACACACACACAGAGGAACATGCACATCAAAAAGAAGTCCAGGAATAGCGGCCGGTGAGCAGAGGTCAGGACTGTTTTTAGGATTAATCTGCTCTTTTTGACTCGAGACTTTCACTTGTTTTCCTCTCACATTCTGTTTCTTTCACAGCAGGCACTGTGTTTGACAGATATACTTTCTAGGTCACGTTATTTCTGTACTTAAGAGAGCAAAAAAGTTGGAAAAAGATGAAACTCAAACTGGATTGAGTCATGAAAGGTGAAGAAATGTGTTAAAATCAGCATATTAGAATGACATCTGAAGGATCATGTGACACTGAAGACTGGAGTGATGATGCTGAAAATTCAGCTGAACATCACAGAAATAAATTAGAATTTAACTGATAATCACATAGAAAACAGACATTTAAATTTGTAATAACATTTCACATTTTTACTGTATTTTTGTTTAAATAAAAGCAGTCTTGGTGAGCATTCCTTAAAATTAGAATAGAAAAGCACTCTATAAGGTAAGTATTTTCTATTTCACCCCTCATTTATTAATAAACAGCAGTATTAATAACCAGACGTGAGCACTAGTTCTACTCACATTTCATATTATCAAAAGCACGAAGCGTGTGCAACATACAGTATCTACTGTAATCTGTAAGCTACTAGTCTATCACCAAGGTTTTACCTTATGGAGAGAATATGGGTTGCCAAGACTGTCAGCAGATACATAACCACACAAAAACTGCCAGCACATTTCACAAACACAGAAAGAAAGAGGGAAGCATGTAGAGTAACCAGTACATCCTTGCTGGCCTGCAGTATTTTCTGAAGTGCAGTGGTGCAGATAGTAAAGTCTATAAGACTGTAGTAAAGACACGTTACCATTGCCACGTCGGCCTGAAAGATCTGCTTGATGAACTTGTTTTTGGAGGAGTGCACGAGCTGAATAATGTCACCGTGCAGCGTGTCTCGATTCTTCTCCAGAAAACCTGCACAGACACAATAAACCATTTAAAAGGGTCTCTGGAGCACAGAAGCAGTCATCAGCAGCACAGGTATATTTCTAACGATAGTAGTTATACGAGTCAAAATTTGTATTTTAAGTAAAGATCATGTTCTATGAAGATGTTTAGTAAAATTCCTACCAGAAATATGCCAAAACTTCATGTTTGATAAGTAATATGCATTGCATTAAATTTCATTGGACAACTGTAAAGGTGATTTTCTCAATATTTAGATTGTTTTTTTGTACCCTTAGATTTAGGCATTTTTTGAACAAACCATACATCAATGCAAAGATTATTTATTTCAAAAACCTGACCCATATTACTGTTTTTGCGGCGACAAATGTGGACAAACACATTACCAAACACTAGACCATCACTGGGAACCAAGTTTATAATATACTCATACATACATCTGTGGCATTTTCTTGTTTTTTTATATTTGGCATTTGCATTTTTGTTTCTGCAAGAAAACCATGCATTCAATCATTTTAATATGTTTATAATACGTTTATATCATATTATATATTTTTTTCTGCAAGTTGAAAACCGTGCATCCTATCATTACAGTTAAATTATACTGCATTACATTATTCATAAATTAGTTAAGCATACATTTACATTTATGTATTTGAATGACATTGTAGACTAAGTCAGATTAGTTACATTAGAATAGATTAAGTCAGAGTTTCTGACAAATAAATATATTATAGTCATAGCATAGTTTGGAAGCATAACATCTGTGGAACATCAAGCAATATTCAGTGAGTTAAAATGTATGAGACTGAAACAAATTGGTGAAAAGTGATGATAAAGCTGTTTAGTGTGTATTTAAAACATATTTAGTGCAATAGTACTATTACAGAAATCTGACTCACAAATTTGTTGTGCAAACAAATGCAATGTTTTATGCTATTATGCAAACCCTAAATCCTCAATATTATTTTGAATGTATGTGTAGACTGAATGCACTTGAATAAGATGTGTTACGAAGGATACGGACCTCTGGTCTCGTAATAGACGACGCCGGCGAAGTGCTGGAGGCCGAACTGAGTCTCGTACGTGTTTTTGGGAGGAATGTAGTTGGTGTTGAGCTTGTGTTGAGAGTTGAGTTTGTTCAGCATGGTGGTGTCCGTGCCCTGAAACACCACAAACACAGCATCAGCAGGAGCACGGCACGCAGGGGACCAACTTACAGGAGAAATCAGCATCTCTCACACCTTGGGGAACTTGCTCTCCTCGTCGATCAGAGAGATGATGTTCATGGGCTTTATGGCGATCATATCTAAAGTGTCCTGGTTGTCCGTGAACTCAATGTGCTGCCAGTTAATGTTCTCCAGGTTATACTCCTCCTGCTCCAGCTTGAACACGTGACGGACAAAGAACTGCTGCAGGTTTTCATTGGCAAAGTTGATGCAGAGCTGCTCGAAGCTGAAGGAGAGAAACGACTGCATGAGAGACTAACAATGTACAACACCACAAGATATTTTTATTGTTTTTTTTAACACTAATTAAATAAATATACTGAATAATAATAATTATATTCATAAAGATTTTACTTTATTTATTTGTAGTAAGTGTTCCATCATGTATGCCTTATTTTCTTCTCTCTGTTGTGACCTAGTTTTGTCTGATCATGTGCTTCAGTTCACCTGTTGTCTGTTAATTATCTCATTAGTTCCCTTTGTTTGGGTCATGTTTATAAGCCCTCACATACAGTAGTTTCTCCTTTAGTCTAATTAAAATACTTTTCTTTGATCTCCATCGTTCTTGTGCATCCTGTATCACTAACGCATGACAACAAGTTAATACTTTTAATATTTTATATAATTTATATTATTGCATTAATACATATTATTACACATTAATGTCATAAAACACTCTCTCTCTCTCACACACACACTCGATTAAATATTACTAAATATATTATTGTATATATTTAATGCTGTCAAATGATTAATCTGAATCAAAATAAAAGTTTTTCTTTACATAATATATGTGTTTGTACTGTTTATTTATTATACATATATTAAGCACCCTCCCAACACACAGTATATATTTCGAAAGCATTTACATGTAAATGAATTTATATATATTTTTTCTTATATTTTTTTATCAAAAATAGATTTATACATAACCATGACAACGACACACAGTATGCACAATTCTATAAATTATATAAAAGATGAATCATAATGAATCGTTTGACAGCACTAATATATATATATATAGTTTTTAATTAAATATTTCTAAACACATTAAATCCATATGCATGTACATCCACAATCCCTCAATGTGCAGCTAATAACAGTAGCTGGATTTTGTGCTATGTAATGGTTTGAGTCTGTGTTTCTACCTGTTAACAGTGAAGTTCTCAAAGCCGAATATGTCGAGCAGGCCGATGGATCTCCGTACTGTTTTGAGCTCCAGAGACGGAGGCTTATAGATGGCTGCATTGATTTTCTCCACGATCCACACAAACAAGCGTCCATATATGCCCTGTGACACACAGATAGTTAGACCAGGTTACCAGAGAGAACGAACTAGATCAGGAGTGCGGATGAGATGCTTTCACCTTCACAAAAGCGTCTCGGACATCCAGCGCCTGCTCTTTACTCAGAGGAGTGGACACGGTCTCTCCACGGGTTATTATAGTTCGACTGGTCAAGCAGTTCATCAAGTCCTTCAAGTCCACCTGTGAACAAAAAACATACAGTATTACTAAACAAATATCACATCTGAACAATGTCTTGCAATAATGTGAAGTTTCAGCTCTCAGAAAAGTCATTTGTCTTATATAGTAAGTGAAATAAATTGTCTCTATTTAACTATCCATACACTTTTCGTGAAAAGCTGTGCATTTTTCTTCTGAATGACATATTCACAGATTTTTTTCCCTCTAGAAAAGTTTATTAAAATGTTTATGTTTTAAATATCCATGCGTTCTAGCCCACTAGGGACCTAAACCACATCTCATGGATTGTTCCCATGTGAGTCACAAGAGGGCGCTCAAACATCTTACTGATCTAGACTTGTACAAAACATCCCATACATAAAAGACTAGATTATCATATTTATTTATTTAAAATATCTATTTGGCACTCATTTGCAAGCATGCATTGAAATATCCTTAACATCATCCACGTCACATATAACTCATCATACCTCTAATAAAACAGCCGCTGTCGTCAGATCCGAGCATCGCAGGACCTCACAGGCGTCCAAATTATCATATGTTCGAGCTGAAGAGGAAGATTATAACACCACGAGTAGCTAAATACACAATTACACCACTACTAAAGACAAAGTGCATGACGGATGTCTATTTTAAATACATGAATCCAGTTCAAAATGAGTTTCTCAGACAGATTTGTCGGTGAACTCACGCTCGTAGCTGAGGTTGCCCATGTGCAGAATAGCTGCCAGCAGCTTGGAGATCTCCAAGTTCTCCTTGTCTGTGAACATCAGGACCTTCATGGCCGAGCGGATGTTTGAATACTCCTTCTGGTCATCTCGACCGTCACAAACCGTGCAGTTTCCCTGGGTTTAGACACATGCTAGGTTAGGATTATTTAACTACAAAAATCAAGCAATCAAAATTAGAGAAAGCCTATTGCATTTTATAAAGTGCAGTAGACATGATGAGAAGCACTAAAGCTGAGGGTTACTCACACTAGTAAGGTAGGTGTAGTCTGTGGCTTTACCCAAAACCAACTTCTTCTTCTGCTCACCCGTCATTCCCTTCAACATACAGTAGAAAATATGGTAGTTTCTCTCATCACGGGCCTGGAAGAGCAGAAGATGTCAATTACAAATCTGTAAATTAATACAAAAATACATTCATGCATGGAGACATACATACTTGTATATCTTACATATCTTTTCATTGTAGATAAGAAATTGATACTTTTATTTATAAACGGGTTGATTTGTACAAAGCTCATTGTTCTAAAAAAGTAATTACTGATGATCATGACTTAGTTCTGTCTTTGTACACGTGGTGTTGCATCACGCCTCGTAAACATAACAGCACGTCTGAATATAAAGATCATGTTCCATTAAAGTAGTTTCTTGCCATAAACACGTGACATAATAAAAAAATGACAAAGAGACACAGCAAAATGAACATCAAAGAGCTCTAGCGTGAAATATGAACGTTTAGCATCATGACTCTAGACGACAAATGACTTTGAGTATTTGATTCGGGGAGAGTAAATAATCACCAAAATCTCATGCACAGCATCCTCAGAAGACACTGAATGACTGACTTGAGCAGCTTTTTGGCCCTCGATGGACAGAATGTTTATCTCGTTAAGCTGACAGCCGATCAGGAGTCAGTAAAGATCACATATGAATAATATATCAGTCATCTGTGTGGATCTCTGCTGCAGCCGATCACATCACATTCAGCTCTGTATCACTGTGACAGATATAAAACCATTAGCTGCTTCACATCTGGCTTTACCGTACGTTTGCCAATCACACTACAGTCTGTGTAGCTCAGGTGTCAAGTGATCGGACGCTGCTCTACACGTACAAACACGGAGAGATCATATGCTGTTTGAACAGCCTGAATAAAAAGCGTTTTACTAAATTAAGGATTTTTTTTTTTTTGCATAATAAGAATTTATATATTTATAGTTATATATTTACCTCAAAGTTCATGTAAATATTTGCATTAAATATTAAATGTTTACACAATATATTTAGCACTATAAGAATGCAACTTAAAGCAAACAGTAAAATATTTTGGTGTTATACGCAAAGTAAATCTTTTGCATCATACATCTGCATTATGTATTACACATGAAAATATTCGTGCACTGCACGAGTTAAGATTAACTCATTATACTTGGCAGTAAATGTAATAATTTGCATTTGAAGGGAATCTGGAATAAAATGCTAAAATAAATGGTTGAAATGGGCTAATGTCATCTGCTTTATCAGACTAAACTGATGACATAAACTAAAACATTGGCTACTACTGCTGCAGTCACTGATAGTTTGTGCATTCCTGAAAAACTGGCTCATTGTCTTTGGCAACAAACTTCATTTCAATGCACTATACTTTCCAGTAAATGTACTTCTTTGGATTATATATGACATATTTCTGCAGTTTGTTTGCACCTAATCAGGATTCAGGTGAATGCACTTTATACTTTGCAGTAAATGGAATCCTTTGCATAATGTTTGTGCACTATAAGGAGTCACTTGAATGCATTTTATAAATAAATAAGTCCGGTCTAATGCTGATGTACTGCACACCCACACTAATGCACCGATTGTTTTCAGCTGTGGCTCAGGTATCACATATCAGACACGACTGTACTCACCACACCAGTGTAAAACACTCCTGATCAATAACACAACCAGCTGCAGTTAAACCAAAACACACAGCAGTGTGTGTGTGTGTGTGTGAGAGAGAGATCAGAGCATTATTGCAGCCCTGGAATGTAATAAAAGTGTTTCCAGTGGAAGAAATCCACTCAATATCAGCAAACCTCCAGAGATCTACAGCGGCAGACCCAAACCAGCTCTGGATTCACTCTCATTGTCATGAGGTTTAGCATTTCTCAACTTTCTGACGCACAATCCCCCAGGAGCCTGTTGCCAAACAGAGCGACCATCACTAGTGCTGTTTGTGATCATGTGTGCTGCAGAACAGACCATAATATCACTTAGACTGACCCTAGCAACAGCATAGCAACCATGCACAGCAAACACAATTTCTGCATGTAAAGATCCAGTTAAACTCAATACATGTCGGAGATAAGAGCGCTCTCATTAATCATAAAAACGTTTAACACCTTACAGCATATTAAACCCACGGCAGAAAACATCAAAAAAAGTGTGCAGATTCTGTGTGGGCCGATAGAAAACTGTTTTCGGCAGAGATCCACAAGCTACAGTAGCTATGCTGGGAATACTAGGCTAGCAAACCCTGTGTGCAGTATGCATACCCACTACCTTCTCATTAAGTATGCAGTGCACACTCACACATATATAGTAGTATGTAAAACAGCATGCAGTGTGCATGCTATCTAAATCTTTCTGAATATACGTGCACACCGTTTTCAATAGAATGGTATGTGAAACAGTATGCATACCATTTTTCTTAATATAGCCGATTACATATGCTGTACTTTTACAAAAAAAAAAAACTTATGTGAATCAGTATGCAGTCTGTATCGAAATATTTTTGAACGGTATGCAATAAGCGTCTAAATCTTTCTGAATGCACATTACACTGCATACTATTTCTATAAAAGAGAATATGAAGCACCATGCAGTATCTTTCTAAATATACTTGATATGCCCTTGATATGCACTAAATATTTTTTATGTACATGATATACTGCATACTACTTTTATAAAAAAGTATGTGAAATTGTAGACAGGGTGCATACCACCTGAATAGCATGTGAAAAGATATGTAGTATGCATGATATATTGCATAAACATGATGCATTGCACACAATTTTTTTTTAAATAATATGTGAAACAGCACGCATACCCACTCCTTCTGACTGAACACAATATGCTGCACACTATTTTTTACAAAATGCCTTGTAATACGGTACGCAGTGTGCACAGCTAGACTGTTGTCGCATGATTTTGTTGCATTAAGTTCAGTGCACATCATCCAGTTACAATCGCAGAAGGCATGTCCCTTTTACATGTAAATCCAATTTTTGTGAAGAAACATCTCAAATTCATTTAGTCTAATCCATTAATGAATAATGCAAGACATTATGATGTCATATTGCATCCAGTTTGTGACAGTAATGCAAGCACTGGGGCACTGCTATGCATACTACATGCTTTAGCAAATTCATGCATACAGACAGTTCAAGTGTGCAGAGTATACAGTAGAGAAACAGCATATGCCAGGAGCAGTAAGTGGTCTTCTAGTGCACTACTGTAAACGCACACTGTCTAGGTCTGGGTGTGTGTCTGTAGGGGGCAGCACTGAGCGGGGTGGGACACATAACCATCTACAATTAATCAAGAGCACTGCAATAATAACACAACTATATGTGACCCCGGAGCACAAAATCAGTCATAAAGCAGAATCAATAAGCTTTCCATTGATTTGCTGCCAATAATACAACTATTAGAAAATCTGGAATCTGAGGGAGCAAAAAAATATTGAGAAAATCTCCTTTAAAGTTGTTCAAATGAAGCTTTTATGTGTTTATGACAAGAAACTACTTTAATGGAACATGATCTTTAATTAATGTTTAGATCATTTTTGCCATAAAAGAAAAATGGATCCTTTTGACCCATACAAGGCTATTTATAACCACTGCAGACTCACTTAACCCCTGAAAGGAAGCAGTGAATCTTTATTAACTGTCCTAAAGATCAATTCGGCACGCATTAGTCCTCAGACTGTGTAAGTTCCAGTAAAGTGAAGCGCAGGTGTAGTTTGAGTTCTTACCGGAGAAGAGAGAGCGCAGGCGTCCGCCTCAGCGCGTCTCCCCGTCCGTCGGTCTCTCCGCTCCAGTAACTAGTGTTATCACGGAAATGTTCAGTGCGTTCCTCAGGCATCTGTCATGATCTCACTGTCCTCAGATCAGTTCTGTCAGGCGGGAGAATCACTGTCTAACTCTCGCCCTCGCGCGAGTCGAGTGTGCTGGGGACACGTGCGGTGCTCTTCATCATCACCGGCTCATTATAAACAGCCAAATTCATCCCTCGTTCATCGATATGTCACGCGGTGCTCTCCGCGTCCTGCGGCGGCTGCTCCTCGGTCTTCAGTCCGGCTGTCGCTGCGCTCCGCTCGGCCCGCGCTCGCTCGAGTCTCCGCTGCCGTTTCCAGGGTGACGCGCAGATTCCCGCCGGCGCTCATCGTTCGCTCCGCGGTGAATGCGGCTGGCGCGCGCGCGGCGGGTTTGCCATTTCGCCGACTTGCGAGCGATCGCGAGCGGTCTTCATCCCGTTACTCCCGCATCGTCGAAAATAAACGCGTTATTCTGCGCGACGGTTAGACGCGAGCCAGGAATGATCCTGCGTGGGCGGACCGCGCGCGCATCATCCTCCTCATCCTCATCTTCATCTCACACTGACAGAAGAAAAAAAGCCATGCAGCGCGCGTCTGACAGACTGAAGAGATCTGCTACTACGCTGCCGCGCGCGCGAACACACCTCTAATAACGGCCACGCAGGGTTTAAATTCTTTAACCGTCACCTTAAACATGTAAAACTTTGCAACTGCCAGAATTGTAGCCGTCAGTCAGGATGAGCCGCGGGAGTGGCGCGCTTCATTCTCAACGAAACCAGTTCGAATGCCGCTCTGGAAGAGATACGGTTTATTAACGATCAGGTAAAATAGTCTGCTAGTCGGGTGATATTAGTGACTAGCTAGCAGCTTCGCTTCAACACTTGTCCTACTACATTCAGTGAATCCCATGACTAACAAAGTTCATTTAAATCTTAAAACGCAAAGATAACTTACTCTTAATTTGATGCTGTCAAGTCCCATTCTGTTAATGCTTCACATTATACGCGTCAGCAAATTCATGAAAAGTGGAAAATACAATGTGAGGGAATGATTTTACAGTTCAGAGAGGGATCTATCAGAATTGTGAATAACACACACTCGCACCAGAGACGAGCCCGAACTTGGCTCACACACCCACTCAGAGAGCCGTGCTCGCGATGGTTCGGTCCGCAGCCGCGCAACACAACGCAGCATGGAACAAACCAACTGGCACACGAGGGGGAGGGGAGGTTGGCTGGTGGCACTACGACTTACAGTTTCCATGACAACACAAGCCTTCAATCTGTGGATGGCTGTCCTCCATATTAAATAAGAACGAGTATAAAGCAAAAGGAAAAATAAAGGGAGAGAGAAAGATGGTCGGCCAAAGTGCTTTAGCTCCCCCGAGCCATCGCTTAACACACAGCTACAGAGATCTGTAATTATTGTCATGGTTACCAGCATAAAGTCTGTCTGTGTGTGTGTGTGTGTGTGTGTGCGTGTTTCAGCTCCTGAAATACAATCACATGCATCTGTGTTAAACAATCCACATTCGAAATTGTGTACAGTAACACTGCGTGCGTGTGAATGTTACATGTTTATGTGTAAATAAGCGCTGAAGAAAGAATATAAAGCGTGCATGTATATGTATGTACGTTTGCATACACAAAAACACACAACATCAACACTCTGACAACATCTAAACATGAACCCTACTGAAAACCAACAACTTTGGAGACGTGCTGTTTAATACAATATCAGATTCACCGAAAGGCCTGATCAATATCTAAGCAAACATTTTAACATTAAAGGCATGTGAACAACAAGAACGATAACTATATCAATAAACATTAATGTCAAAGGCATGTTGACACCAAGAGTGATAACTATAAGACAAAAGTCACCGTTACAAGCCTGCTGACACAATAACGATAACTCGACAAACGTTAAAGGAACACTCCACTATTTTTGAAAATAGGCTTTTTTTCCAACTCGCCCGGAGTTAAACAGTAGAGTTCTACCGTTTTCAAACCCATTCAGCCGGTCTCCAGCGCGGTCGGTAGCATTGTTAGCTGTAGCTTAACATAGATCATCGAATCTGATTAGACCGTTAGCATCACACTCAAAAATCACTAAAGAGATATTCTTCGATATTGTTCCTATTTAAAGCTTGACTCTTCTGTAGTTACGTGCTTGTCGCCTCCAGCGATCATTTCGCCAGAGGAAGGGAGGAGAGTTATGGAGTTGGGTGCACTCACACTCAAAACCCGGCTTTAGGGTTGCCAAGACCGTCTAAAAGACTCGCGGTCTCTAGGCCACAAAAGACGGGTTACAGTCCCTTTTCACGGCGGAGGGGGCCGTGCAAAGCCCAGTTAGTTCGTGTACTATATTTATTTATATTTATATTTATTCATTTAGCAGACGCTTTTATCCAAAGCGACTTACAGGTGGGGAAAATATCAAGCAATTAGTCCTAGAGAT
>JAUCMU010000036.1:13529521-13551436 GCA_032275025.1 Enteromius treurensis
TCTTTTGGAAGCACTTTCACAACGACACACAGCGTCTCCAGAACATGGCGCCCGCAGCAACACTACAGACAGAATAAAAGCTCCGCCTTCTTTCTTTGTGGAAACATGTGGGCGGAGTTTGAGAATAAACCCACTCTGTGATGTAGAAAAGTGGAGGCGTGTTTAAACAAGTCGTTTTAGGAGGGTGTGGACAAGTCAGAACTTTTATAAAGAATATCTCTTTGGTTTTGAATCTTTTATCTCTGCACAGCTCGTAATACTCTTGAAATCGAATCATATGAACCCTTTAAATATAATTCTCAAATAAATGCTGTTCTTTTGAACTTTCTGTTCAAACAAGAACCCTGAAGAATAAGATGAATTTCCACTAAAATACTGAGTTTTCCACAGAAACGTTTCAGTAAATCAGTATATTATTATGATTTCTGAAGTTCATGTGACACTGAAGACTGGAGTAATGATGCTGAAAATACAGCTGAACATCACAGAAATAAATGACACTTTAATAGATATTCACATAAAAAACAGCTGTTTTACTGAATTTTATTTGATCAGATAAATGTAGCCTTGACTTCTAGAAAATCTTACGACCCCAAACATCTGTCTGACTGAGACTGACTGAGAATTGTTGATGGGTTTACCGGTCGACACACTCGGGACTTCTCCAGAAGGTACTGCTCGATCTTAGCTCCTTCAATGGCTCCTCTTTTGTTGAAGTGGATGTCGATGTATTTCCCGAAGCGGCTGGAGTTGTCGTTGCGGATGGTTTTAGCATTCCCGAAGGCTGATGGGTAAAGTTACCGAACAAACAGAATGTAATTCACCTTTCTGCTCCAGAGCTGTGTTATGAGCTCAATCTTACCTTCTAAGATAGGATTGGCCTCCAGCACCTGCTGCTCGATCCAGGAGTGCTGCCCGCTGATAGCAGCCAGAAACTGAAGGATCAGCTTGGTGCTTTCTGTTTTTCCTGCTCCAGACTCACCGCTGACGGCAAAAGAAACACTTTTTAAATTCAACACTGCAGAGAGAATCCCACTGGAACTCTTATCCATAAACCTCATACTTTATACTTTGTCTTTTTAAACCCAACCTTGCTCTCATTTGTTAACATGTTACAATAAGGTGTTTTTTATTAACATGAGTTAATGCATGAGTTCATAAAAATACAATCATTCATCGTTAGTTTATGGTTAGTTCACAGTGCATTATCTAATGTTAACAAACACAATTAGTAATGCTGAAACTAAGATTAATAAACGCTGTAGACGTATTGTTCAGTCTTAGTTCATGTTAACATGTTGGTGGTTAATGTTAACAAATGAACCTTATTGTAAAGTGTTTCCTCTTATTTCTACTAGTTGAAAGTACAGGAATATTTTGGATCTTGCCAGTACTCTAAACTACTATAGTTAGTGTTTTTTTTAATTAGCTTAAATTTTAAGATCCAGCAATTATTTCATTCTTTTTTCTGAGACAATCCTACTTTATATATAGGCCTATATATATATATATATATATATATATATATTTATATACATATATATATATATATATATAATGACCCTGAATAACTAACAAATTTGTAGACCTGAATAAAATATTTATTTATTTATTTATTTATTTACTTACTTACTTAATTATTCATTCATTCATCCATTCGAAATGGTACTGAATAACAGATAAATCTGTGGATCTGAATAAAATTAAGCTATTTATTAAATAAAATAATAATAATTATGTAATAAATAGTATTATTTTATAAAAAGAAATTAAATCTGTACATTGTATATAAAAATGATTCTACTTATAATAATGATAATTAATTTTAATTTTAATTTAATGTAAGCTTAATTTAGGGTGGAAAAGTTTTTAATAGCTTTAGTTTTAAGTTTAGTAAAAAAAAAAACTACACTCAAGGCACTCTGGGGATAAAAAAAAAAAGTCTTCTAGAGTTTGAACCAGTAACCTTTAGATATCCAGTCCAGATCCTGAATAATAGATAGACAGACTTATGTCATGCCATCCATGGCTCAGTCTCACACTCAAGCTCACGAACAGACCTTATGATGCAGCACTGGTCTTTGTTGTTGCGCTGCATGTTGAAGTAGCAGTTGTCTGCGATGGCGAAGATGTGTGGAGGCATTTCTCCAATCTTCTTGTTGGTGTAGAGCCGGATCTGGTCTGCCGTGTAGATGGGCAGCAGCTGGTACGGGTTCACAGCCACTAAAATAGAGCCGGTGTAGGTCTGTGAAAAACACACACAGAGCTGAAGCACACCTGAGGGACATTTATTCTGCTGACTCTTGTGCAACGAGCATGTAGAGGACATGCAGATATCCACATTCACGTAACCAGTGCTGGGAAGTTACGCAACTAAATTTATTTATCACTTTTTATTCTTTTCATATTCCATTTTATCTGTAGCACACCTGTACATATTTATCCTTTTCGTTATATATTCATACATATGAAGAGATGTATAAATATATCATAAATATAATTTATATCATATTTATAATTTCATTATATCGTAAACTTATTTTTTGAAGGTTTTATTTATATTTATACATACTTAGCAATGAAGCTCTTTCTGACTTCTGAGATAAAGTAATTTAATTACAAAATAAATGGAATTGTAATCAGTTACTGAGAATAAATTACTTTAAAGTTAAATATCATTCATTTTCACACACTTCCACTGATTAAATTGATTTCGTTCATAAATTTAATTTATGACTGATCTAAAATATGAGACAGCAATTTTCATGGCCGGGAGTTCAGTATACAGAAGAAGTATTTGATAACTGTTTTATTTCCTATTTGGATTTGTGCGTTTATGCTTTTTTATATATATATATATATATATATATATATATATATTCTTATTAAATTTTTTTTTTTCAAGCCAATGCTAGATATCAGTGTTTCATACAGCTACTTAACTATTTCTTTTTATTGTTCATTATTTGTATTTAACCTCAGAATGACCTTAAAATTTCTGATTTCGTGGTGGTTATTATCATCTTAATTAATTAAAAAATTAATCATGATTTTACAGTAAATGTCCTGAGCCATCATCGAGAATCGGCCAGCACTCTATTCTAATTCTATTCTTTAAAAAACCTGTCCCTTTTAGACTTGTAGTATTTATTTACTAACTGCTTGTTTTGTAAAAAAAAAAAAAAAAAAACACACACTAGCTTTTGCGTCCCTTTTTTAAAAGCGTAAATGTTAAATTCTATGTAAATGTTAATTCAAGTGATGAAGGATTTTGAAAGTGACAGTAATCAGTGTTGAATACTACAAGGCTGCCTGCTTTACTTTGAGTGTGATTAACAGTTTAAAACATTAGAAAAGTAATCACATGTTACATTTCTTTAATAAAATAATTGAAATAGTTAAACTACTAGTATAAACTGTTACATTTCTAAAGTAACCTTCCCAGCACTGCAGGTTACAGACAGACATCCACATGAGTCACGAGACACGGCGGCGGAGGACGTCTTGCTGTCAGAGGGAAGGATCAGTGTCTGGATAGAACAGACCTCACGGCCATGTTGAAATGAGAGAGCAGCGTCATAAAAACACAGACATGCGCAGGAGAACTCACCCGACCACCGCAGTTAGTCTTCACACAGAGAATGAACAAACCAGAGCAGAGAGAGAGAGAGAGAGAGAGGGAGGAAAACAGGACAGATAAAACCCTTCATAAAGCAAAACACATCCTTTCTGTCTGGGTGGTGACCATCATGAACTGCAGAAATATCCTATTGTGTATTATTCTTTCATTCTGAGACAAGACATTTATATACAATAATTGTATATATTTATTTATGGAACTAAAAAAGGAATAATAATTATTAGTGTAGAATAATATATTATTATTATTATTAATACTAATAATAAATAAGATTAAAAATAATGTTTTCTTTTAGTTATTTGATTATTTATATTTCATTAATAATTACTAAAATTATTCTTTAAAAATGTTAATATATATAGTAAACATTATTTTGTTAGTATAATTTTTTTAAATTACCATATTATTTTATAAAATATTGCTATTAATTGTTATCTTATGAACATGACATATTTTGAATTATAACTATTATTTTTTCAAATTGTGCATGTATATACTAACATAATAATATACATACTGTATAATTATGCATAATTATGTCATCATTGTATATATACATATATATATATAAATATTATTATTATTATTAATCAATTAACAAAAAATAAAAAAGGCCTCTAACACTCGAACACTTGCTCTACTCTACTATATTTTTCATTTTATATTTTGGATATTACTTAAACATTATTTAATATATAATTATTTTATTCAAGTCAATTTGTTCAATGTTGTGTTGAATATTTATTTATTTTTGTATATTTGTACACTATTTTGTATATTTGTATATAATTCTTTTTTATTATTTGTTTCTTGTCTTGTCACCGTCATTCTGTTGCACTGCAGAGCTCAGTCACAAAAACAAATTCCTCGTATGTGTAAACGTACCTGGCAATAAAGCTAATTCTGATTCTGATTATATTGCATGCTATTATAATAACTAAACATAAAATAGAAACCTCACACACCACATCGACTGACATCTGCCTATAACACACAGCATGAGTCTTCAGCGGTGTGAGACAGCAGGGCTTACGTAGATGAGATGCTCTCTGTAGCGGATGAGAAGGTTCCGGAGGATCCCGGCCTCGTTCAGGTCCCCGAGTCGAATCATGTCCTCCACCCCGTGGATGGAGGTGGGGTGCATCGGCTTGATGTGGGTGGCATTTTGGGGAGAGATCCAGTGTTCCTGAACATGATGCAGATTCACAGATTCAACGTAACACACAACTATTATATAAAATCAGGACTGAGCAGCTTTTATCTAATGAGAGTTAGGAATAATAACGCACATTTCCTTCATCATCCAGGACTTGAATCTGACCCGAATCACAGAGCTTCACCACGGCTCCGATCGGGACCTCGAACTCCCGACCCGTCTTCGGATCCAGCCACACATAGTCGCCCTGAAACCGTCACACATCTGTCATCAAGTCACTTTTAAAAGTAATGCGTTACAATAGTGTGTTACACTACCTGAAAAAAAGTAACTGATTTACGTGACTTAGTTACTTTTTATATTCTGTTACTTTTGAAATCTGGGCAGGACTTGCTTGTTTGTTGCTTGTTTGTATAAAAAAAATCAAATTTCACACCACTGAAAAAAATGAGCCTCAGGCTGAAGGAAATGCACATTGAAACTAATTGCATGAAAAATGTAATTATTAACATTAAAATGTAAAAATTGCAGGTTTGTATAATATTCAAAGTAGGGATGTCAACGATTCTTTAATTTAAATGACAATCGATCTAATTCCAGTTGCTATTTAAATACATACATGTTGATATTTAGTCTAGAACTACAGTAAGATCATGTTCACACACAACGCGCTGCTGCTATGCGTGATTTCACTCAACATGGCAACCCAAAAGTTGTTCGTCTATACACGAGAAACTAAGTAACTGCCAATATTGATTTGAAAAAATAACTCCGATATATGATAAATTATGCGTTACTTTAATAGTTACTTTTAAAAAAGGAATCTGATTACGTAACTCGATTTACTTGTAATACATTACCCCCAACACTGTTCATTACATCATTATTCATTGATTATTTGTGAACGACATTAGTCTGACATCATCATTTCAAACACAGTGAGATGGTGACATCATCAGTGTGACCTTAGACCCCGATCACACTATATCGTGATTATGAGATACTATAGGGGCTATGTTTAGGTATTGATAAAGAGCTCCATGTTTAATCATCACATGAACGCAGCATAATAAAGTACAAGCTCCTCAACAACATCTAAACTCAGTAGACACTTAGTGGACACTTTTATCTAGAGGTTTTTATTATTTCTTATATATATATATATATATATATATATATATATATATATATATTTATGAATATTTTTCATCTTTTGGGAAACATAAAAGTGTCCTCTGTAGCTTCTGGAAAGCAGAACTGAATGAAAAAAAGATATTTAGGGAAAACAAGGAAAGTGTACATATATTCATTCTGTTCTTAATACTCAAACCTCTCTAAGTTTACTTGCTCTTGCATATCAATGTTGGTTTTGATTGCTTTCACTGTGGTCTTTTGTAAGATGAATGACTCGATGTAATGAAAAAAACGAACCAAAACAATTCTTCAAATAGTTCCAAACAATAGCTACAAAGCACATTTTCTCTTAATCAAATAAGCATTTACACATAACTGTCAACTCTCTGTGTCTACACACACACACACACACACACACACACCGTACCGGTAACAGAGTGGTGTGTTTGACCACAGTGTTGACATTTCTTAGCAAGGCCCACTTTGCCTGATCCTTCTCATAGAGTTCGACGTAATCCCGACGCTTGTACATCCTCACATCAATCCCCAATCCATGCAAACGATAATCCAGCGTCCGACACACACGTCCAAACACACATCCACCCCCCTGAGACCCGGGACACCACAAAATACCAGCAATCTTGAAGCACACACTCAAAGTTGGATCATTCCTTTCTTGCTCCGCTCCTTTGAGTTCAGTTTTATCAGTCCTGATCGTACCTGCTCCTGCTGCTGTGTGTGTGTGTGTGTGAGGGCCGTGAGGAGGTGGATCCCCTGATAATATGGAGCTTTTTAATTAACTAAATATCCCCGAAGGCAAATCAATCCAGGTAGAGGGAGAACCCAACACCGTTTGGCCGCAGCTGTCACGTCTGAGAAGGCCGCTCTGCCGCTGAAACAATCCTAGCAACCACACACAGATCAATAATACATGCCAAGACAACTACTGCATTGTTCACACACTCCTCCCCGCTGTCTTTCTGTATCAGACCACCTAACAGACCACCAGAGGATTAAACAAGTGCACTCTGGGAAAGAAATGTGCTTGAGCATTCATCTAAAGGCAAGTGAGTGTAGAAATGCTTAAGGTCAAAGGTCCCCAAACAATATTGGTTGCTGAAAATAAGTCCTCTTCTATTGTCAAAGCATAAAAAAACAATTTTTTATTCAGTAAGGACGCATTAAATGAATCAAAAGATTCCCATTTCAAATAAATGCTCTTTCAGACTTTCTATTCATCTGTGAAACCAAAACAATTTTAAAGATGATTTTCCTCAATATTTAGATTTTTTTTTTTTTTCTCAAATATTTTCAAATAGTTGCATCTCAGACAAATATTGTCCTATCAAAGCATATACATCAAAGGAAAGATTATTTATTCAAGTTCAAAGATTATGTATAAATCTCAGTTTTATAAAAAAAGACCCTTATTTTGTGTCACATTTAGAAAGCGGAGCTCAAATGAAACACCCCTGCTGTAGATATGTGCGCTTCTTCTACTAAACCGTTCACAACTTGATGAAAACAGGCAGCGCTGGACATTTGTATCTGTACAGGTGAGGTGTGTGAGACTGAGACTCAGCGCAGTTAAATTATTCAGCAGATGCAGTAACACGTTAGTTATATCAACGCTTTATCACCACAAACAATACAGCCGTGCTACGGTTACTGCTACAGGAGAAATACATGATGAATGTGTGTCATAAAACACTCTGCAACATAATCATAATAAATTAAGAGTTGATATATTTACGGTAGCTCTAAGCTCACATTGTCAAATAGTCACCTAACATTAAATCATGTCTTGAAATTATTTAATCTTGGCATGACATTTAAAATAGGTCTGGACTGGTTTTCATTAGCATTTAGATGACAAAATGAAGGTCAAACAAGGACAGGAATTGTATATAAATTGTGATTAAAACGCTTCCAAATTTTCCGGCTCAGTTAACAGTCTTATTGCCAAACTAACATAATATTCATGAGACATGCCTCAGCAATTAAACCACCTTTGCATTTAAACCATAAACCCCGATCCTCTCTGGTAGTTATTCCGAAAGTGTGGAGAAGTCAAGCACATATTTATATAAAGCATGGGTTGTTATGCAGCATCTGAGATGACGCTCTGCATGATCGCACTCACAGAGCTCTGCTAGCTCCGCCTACTTCTCATTGTCTTCCAGTGGGCGGAGAGTGAAACGGACAATGTCATTGGCTGGAGCTTACAGGACTAGAACATGCACCACAGACTAGAATGAACTCATCAATTAATGCTAATGAGTTAAGAGCCAAAAACAAGATGGTAAAAAAAAATCTGTTACTATTGTTAACTTCTTTTTTGTTTTCTTCAATAATTGAAAAGCTGAAATAAAAAGCAAAATAAAAATGTAAAAAGCTACTCTAAATAAAATTGAATAAAGACAACAAAAGCACATACAAAAATGAATGACTAAAACTATAATGAACCTAATAAATTTAGGTACAGTTAATACATATTTTACTTTATATTATAAAACTAGTTTCAACATTAAACAAAATTTTTTATCATTTAAAATGTTTAAAATTCAAGCTTATATTAAATAATTATGTGTGTGTGTGTGTGTGTGTGTGTGTGTGTGATTTCATGTATTTTTAACACACATTTCTACCATTAAAGATTAATTGCATCCAAAATAAAAGTTTTACATTATTATATTTTATATATATCTATATAAATATAATACATAAACATATTGTCTTGCATATATACATGTGTTTGTATTAATACATGCATTAATGCAATAAATATACACAGTATACAACTTTTATTTTAATTGTGATTAATCATTTGACAGCACTATTGAAAAAGTATTATTTGATTAATAACTGTAACAAAAACAGGCTTCACTTTCTTCATGCACATTTCTTCATTTCTTCTAACTTTATTTTTTTGTGGTGAAGCATCACCTGTAAAGGTTTTTCAGCTCTTAGGTGCCTCAGTTAATTAAAGCTCTTTCCTGCACTAGTGTGGGATATCTGTAGCTTAGTCTGCGTGTTTTCACTTCCCGTCCCTGTGCTTTGGCTCCCTTCATCTCCACAGAAAGCCATTCAAAGCCTCTGTCCTGTCAGAGCTAACCTCTCGCTTTCTTTGACGGGACAGAAACCCCTGTGAATCTATGAGCACATCCCGCTCCTGAAATGAGGGCCTGTCAGCAGCGATTAGAGGAACAGAAAGCCGACGAGAGCAGAGTTCATCAGACTCTACAGACACAGAGAAACAAATAACCTCCAATAACCCTCCAGATTCAGTCGAGCACCGCACACACGCTGGATGTATATTTCTAGATGTTAAAGCATGTAGGGCAAACTAAACACTGAAGCATTTGAACAGACATACTGCAAATAATTATTCTATAAAACAGCAAGACTGGGGCTAGTTGTCACATAGAGATCTCTAAATAAAGTCTATAAATAAAGTAGCATTTTTAAATTCTGTTTTAAAGATCAGTGGTCAAATAAAAATAAAAAATCCAGAGACAAGGCTTGTTTTCTCTAGCAGTGCTTTTGTATAAAAATATAATGTAATTTCATAAAATTTTTATTTTAGTCAAAACAATAGACAATTGATTCAAACATTCATTTGTTTATTTATTTGTAAAAAATATTTCGTTATTTATCTATTTTATTTATGTATTAATTAGTGCTGTCAAACAACTAATTGTGATTAATCACATACATGATAAAAGATTTTGTTTACGTATATATGGGTGTGTACTGTGTATATTAATTCTGTAGCCTATATCATGCATGTATATATTTAAGAAAAATATGTTAGGTTTACATATTAAATATATATAATATAAAATATAAGAATATGAATATAAATGTGTAAATGTAAATATTTTCTAAATATATACTGTATGTGTGTGTGTATATATATACTAAAGATATACCTACAAAAACTTTTATTTTAGATGAGATTAATCACGTTTAATTGTTTGACAGCACTAGTATCAATTAATTAATTCTGACGCAATTCATTGATTTGTTTAATAAATATGTATTTATTTAAAATGGAATAAAATAGTATCAATTGTTGTTATTCTTATATTTTATTTATTTTATTGCAATTATTTATATTACATTATTTATATAAAATGATTATATTTAATTATATAAGCACACTGAATTATTTATTAGTATGTTTGTTTTATTTGTTTATTCATTCATTCGTTACCGTTTTTAATTTCTCTGTAAAATAATTAATGTTTCATAAATTTCTTTTAAGCCTATATTTAGCTTAAAGGCATTCATATATTTCTTTTTTTGTTGTTGCTGTTATCAGCTGGTTTCTAATGTGATATAAATATAAACTATAAGGTTACTCAGAACTTTGATTTGTGTGTTTGTCCTACTCTGAGACGTATTCACTGCAGTGCAATGTGTGACAACTAGCCCCGGCCTGTCCTGCATGATCAGCAGCAGTAAAGAGACCGAGGCTTTGAACTGGACAACATCATCTCTCCTTCAACACAACATCAGAGGGTCTTCAGAAACAACGAGAAAACAACCCATGAACCAATAAACAAGATAAAAAGCACCCTCACACCAGAGCAGTAACGAGGTTAGTGCCCAGTGAGTAGTACTGGACCTAGATCAGATTAGACATAATGAGTTAACAGTATTTCTGCTTTATTTCTGGAGTCAATGCCAAACCACTGACCTCTACAGAACAACACACACCACCAGTTATCATAGACTATTCGTAATGAATAATATTTCTACTTCAATCACCTGCTTAAAGACTACTTTTGATTAAAGTAATCTACCGAAAATATTCATTAAAAAACTTTTATTTTTGTTACATTACATTTTTTATTTAGTCATTAAAAGTGCTTCTGTTATGGATTCTTATCTTTCATACAGTGTGCAACACAGCTCTACGTGAATGAAAACATCCTGTAAAGTGTTAAATCTGAAGGTGCAGCGCTTCTAAAGTTATTGTTATTGTCTAGAGTCGACTCTGAATCATAAAAAAAGTTCCAAGCAGTTAAAACTGAAAAGTGTTTTTTGACCTTGAATCCATGTTAGCCTGTTGTTTGGGACTCCAAAACCAAATATGAATCTTTCATAACCCATGAGAGAGGCACTTTAAGACGCTTTTATCCAAAGTGATTTACAAATGAGGACAATGGAAGCAATCACAACCAACAAAAGAGCAATGATAGAAAAAAACAGAGCGCAAGTCTTGAAGGGTCATGTTTAAAAAGAAGAAGAAGAAAGAAATTAGTACTATTATAATGATGGAGATGATCAAAGATGTGATTCAGAACAGACAGTTTGATGCATGTGGTCAGATTTATGAGAGCATAAGTGTGTTTTCTTGAGTGAATAAAGAGTGTGTACCTGCTGCAGAATGACCATGACTGGGCTGTGTGTGTTTCCTCCTGGACATCAGACGTCTCCACACCAGATCCTGACACACACACACACACAGAGAGAGATACTATTAGCGCTGCACAAAACACTCACAGAGTTCACTTATTATAATCATAATTAAAACTTACAATTCTGTCCACTTTCTGAATGTCATGTGACCTAAGAAACACAAACAGCACCGATGGGTGTTGAGCAACAGAAATAACACACACATTTATTACACTCTTGTTGAGAACAAAACACTGTATATTTTCTATTTGTTAATACTAAATTTATTTTTATTTACTTCTTTCTATTTTACTGTGATTGTATATTATATTAGGTTGATTTTTGTCATTTTCGATCCATGAGCAAATAAATATGACCAAAACTTGCAAGAAGCCGTTCAGTTGCCGGAATATGTCATTAGCCTGGATGTTTTAAAAATAGTGCAGTTAGTTGTAATTAACCACATTCAAAATAAAAGTTTTATGTGTGTACTGTGTATACTGTATGTTTGTAATGAATAGAAATAAACATAAATAAAAATAAGATAAAGATATATTTTTTTTAAAGAAATATATATATATGTTCATACGTGTATATAAATTATATTATATAAAAATGTTATATTTTATACATAAATTAAAACTTTTTTACATATTTATATATATATATATATATATATATATATATACGTATATATGTAGGTCTATGTGTATTTATACAGTTTATACAGCATACAAATATATTATGTAAACAAATTCATTTTGAATAGCTAATTAATCATTTTGCAGCCCTGATTAAAAAAACAAAACAAAAACATAATAAGAATTAGAAAAATACTTTTAAAAAATTGCAACATGAACCTGCTGTCTAAGATGGATTTTTGCCTTGCACATAACACTGAATAATATTTACACTATCAAACACGCAGTGTTTATCAGACTCTCTCTCACACAAACACACACACGTGACGTCCGGCATGTGTTTAGTGATTTGGTGCAGTCAGGCTGATGTAATGACTGTTATTCAATGCCACACAAAGAAAACCAAAAAAGAAAACAAGACAACAGCAGCGGTAAACATTCCCATGCTAAATTATTCAGTCGTCAACCACCTGCCTCATATTTCCTCTATTTAACTTCCCTTTGACAACGGCTGACCTATGACCTCCTCATGAGCTCCTTCAGACATCTTTTACAAAATTCAACAATTTTACAATATTACTCTTCAAACAGCATCCAACAATCGACGCTCTCCAGACGCAGATATGAACTGATGCTGTCAGGCCACTGAGATACTCTTTTGGTTTTTATTGTATTAAATTATTTGGATGCAATTTCTTCTTTTATTTTAATTGTAGGTGTATATTGTTGTCATTTTATGTATTTATTTATTTTTAATATTTTAGTTGTGCTTTTTTTTTTCTTTTTTTTTTTCTTTTTTTTATGTTAAAATACAATTATTAAAATTCTTTTTTTAATTTTAATAATTGTATTTAAAAATATGTATTTTATTTTGATAATAAATAAATAACAAATATCTTTGATGCGCAGCTCAAGCTGCATGAATCTTCTGAATAGAGCGGCGTGCACATGGACATTAATATTTTACTGTCTAATTAAACCAGCTGACGTCTGGGAATAAAGACTGCACAGTCTGGATGCACAGGACAGGAGGGAGAGCCGGGATGTGGGATAAACAGACTAATAAATAGGCCTATGGGAATATGAATAGGAAAATTAATTAACTGACATGTTAGATATGTCCAAAGACATACCAATAATACCATTACCATAATGCCATAGTTCCAATAAATAAATAATAAATATAAAACTTACATAATATCGGAGACTTGACTGAGGAGTTTCTATTATTTTTCTAAGCGTGTGAACTTTCAGGTTGGTCTCTGATTGCATCCATTAAAACCACTCCAACGATGCCGTCTGAGCCAATTTATCAAGACTAATCAACACCAATCCACTAGACCAATCAACTCATTATTTCAAACTCTGACCTTCAGACGTAAAACCTAGCCGCATTTCATGACTAGTGCAAAAAAATATGTTGCACTCTCCCTTTGAAATCAATCTTTCTGTTATTTACATAAAAAAAGGCCCTCTTACTTTGTTTAAAAGCGTGCTCAATTAACATGTAGAGAAAGGATTAAACCAAATTAAGAAGTTCTTAGTCCAAAATCCACAGGAATCCGATCTGATTCCTGCCCTGACCAATGACAGCACAGATTGAAGCAGCCAAACAAAAACCTTAAAGCCCAAAATACCTATCAAGTACTAGAAGTAATCCACAGACTTATCTTTCACTGTTAATGCATTTAACCAGTTAATTAATGAGTTTCTAACAGCAGAAACACACTGGGACTCCTACAGTTATACTGGCTTCAAATATCAATGCATTATTAATCAGACGTTTCTGCCACTTTTTGGCAAAAATGTAATTGGAAAGCAAAATTTGAGGACAAACTAAACGCTAAAATGCAAGAAAATCATGCAAAGCTCAACATCTCCACATCGTCCTTGAGAAGACACTGTCATTTAGCCTCCAATTACAATAAAAACAGCTTCTGCTCAGCTAATATACAGATAACCGTGTGTGCAGGCCGTGACGGAGATATGAGGCTTTGAAAATAATGCAGTTTTATATCAAATAAATCGTGACTTTTATCATGCTCATGTGTCTGTAACACATGCCTTCTGAAGCAGATAGGTGTGGGGGGTTCTTTTTTACAAAAATATTTCTAGTTTTCAATTTATAAATAACAGATTTCCATTTTTTTGTTTTTTCTGCGAGTGCCGAATTCTGCCTTCTTGGCTGACCTGTGACTCGACGTACGATACAACTTACGTCAGTCGTGAGTCAGACAACAGCCAAGACCGACATGCCAAAACTATCCTTTAACCAAAACTAGAACGAAAACAATGAAAAACATTTTTGTTACTTTTATAACAAAATAAAATAGTAAATGAAGGCACAGAGAGACAGAAAAACACAACATGACTCAAATTTGACCTATAGTAAAAATGAAAATGTACTAAAAATATTAATCAAATGACATCAGTATTAAAATTATAAAGTACATTATCAAACAAATTAGTACGTGGAAACATAGACAGATAAAGGAGCAAACTCTGTCCACTCACCTCAGCTGAGTTAGGTCATTGTGTTTGAGACATGAGAAGAACTAACACACTCATTCACAGCCACCGATCCTCACAGGACACACGGGACGTCCAGAGTGACAGGAGGAGGAGGAGGAGACTCCACGGGAGGGCAGAGAGCATGACCGGTCACACACACAGAGAGAGAGAGAGAGAGAGAAAGAGAGAGAGTCTCTCTCACACACACAACATAACAACACACAGTGTCTTATACAGAAAACATTCACTAGACAGGTAAGAGAGGCTGTACAAGAGAAAAGCCTCCCAGTAATCCATCTCTCAGCGCACATGAACAGCTCGTACTTCAGCAGTGACGGTGTGTATTACTAATTGAAAGGTCACTGCATTCGGGGCCATTTGATTTGAGATGAATTTTACAGCAATGCGAGCTGGAGATGACAAGCTGAAATCTTTTTCAGGCCTGAGATATTCATTAATATGCAAATTAAGAGGGAAAACAATTGTTACAAACAGTTGTAATATAGGATAATAATATACACTAACAACAGTAGCGTTCGGAATAATATCATTTGAAAGAAGTCTCTGTGTTACGCCCATGGCTCGGAAAGGACGTAACAAAAAGCGGGGACACACGAAAGAATGCAATAAATATACAAAATTTATTAGTCAAGCAAAATTACACAGAAAATCAATAAAGTAGCATGAAGTCGTCAGTAATCTGTAATGTAGAAGCAAGTGCGTGCATGTAAGTGTAATGAACCATGGCAATGTTGGATGCATAAAGAATAAAGAAACAAGGATCAAAGCAAAATCAAATCCAAAAGTGCAGTGCCCCCTTGAACAGTCACCAAACTGCTCTTTTAAAAGGGACAGGCAACAAGCATCAGGTGTCCTCAATCCCATCTGGGAACAATCAGCTGGTGGGCGGAGCCATTACCGAATTCCTCTCAGAGAGGACACACAGGGAACACAGGGGTCGTCACACTCTGTATTATATCTTCTATTAGCCACCAAGGGTGCATTTCTTTGGCCAAAAATACTGTAAACGATAATATTGTGAAATATTTTTATAATTTAACACTTATATATTTTTATGTAATTTATCAAAGCAGGATTTTCTCACTCGCGTGATCATTTAAAAAATCATTCATTCAAAATCATAATTATTTTAACTTTTGACCAATAGTGTATACGGTCAGAAATACTCGATGGCACAATTATTTAAGCTGACAGCATTATTTATTTTGCCTAAAATTTACATTTGTATTCATTTTAAAGTAAATAACAGGGATCTCAACTTTCTACAACTGAAATTCCATGACATTTCAGGCATTCAAATTATTATATAAATTACAAACACTGAACATTTTGAGCCAAGTATATCTACAAAATATAAGAAAAATATGATTTTAACCAGTAACAGTTAAAAATTCCCATATTTCATGTCAAAATCAAAAATACCAGTATTTTCATGCATGTCTGTGGAAAAACAAGCAAACAACTGAACATTCAATTAAACTTTATTTCATAATGTGAAAAACAATAGCAATATACAAAAAGATACGTCACAGATTATGATCAAGATTTCTTTGGCTATTTTACCCGTTCTGATAAGGCACATCTTCGTCTGTAAACAACAGGCATTGCACACAAAGAAACAGAAATATAATAAAAAAATAAAACACAAATAGTTCATAGCGATCGTAACATGGCACGGTTATAATGAGATTCTCATACTTCACATCTAAAAAGCATCTTGGCATAAAAAAAAAAACAGGGGGGAATAATGTAGGATTTGGCTTTATGACATTATAACTTGTCAAGTTTGTTTGTGACTATCATTCTGTGGCAGATTAAGTAGTTATATATCTTGTAATATCTTTGTGTTCATGTATAACCACTGGAAATACAAACCCCCTGCTTCTTTCTCTGTTGACATACTGACACCTAGTGGTTAGAATTGGTCTTTACACAAGTGATGTTAAAACACAATATAGTAAACAATTTTTGTAAGGTGATCATTTATAGTCACTGTATTTTTTTAACAGCTGTATGGCTCTGAAACAGATTTATACTCATCATGCATTCCTTAAACACAGTCTGTCTGATAGATATTCACTTTAAACACTGTTAGAGACATAAATAAATCCCAGATTGAAACACTGGAGAAAGCTCCTCATTGTCTGGAGAAATGTTTCCCTTCACAAAATCATAATAAGATCGACATATGGTCAAGATAACGGAAAAGATATTGGAAAGAGAAAAACAGAAATGCCCTCCATACTTTAACATTTAGTGTAAACAGATTTAACAGAAGAAGCCCTTTACCCTCCATTTCAGATGAAAGGTCAAATGATGATAAACAGACACAATATAAAACCTGAATAATAGATAGTGGTATTAGATATATGCATATACTGATATAAATGCATGTCCTACAATATCTTGATTATATATATAGCAGAAAATTGCACCTTAAAGGGACAGTTCACCCAAAAATATTTCTGTCATCATTTACTCACCTGTTCCAAACCTGTATGAATTTCATTCAGCTGCTGAACACAAATGATGATATTGCGAAGAATGTTGGTAAACGACCAGCTGACAGTACCCATTGACTTTTTTTTAATAAAAGTGTCCAATCAACAATCTTCAAAATGTCTTCTTTTATGTTCCACGGAAGACGTAAAATGATGGCAGAATTTCATTTTTTTCAGGCTGGACTGTCACTTTAGGCTTGTAAACGAGTAAATTCACTTCCAAGAAACATTCCCAAAGCACTCCACACCGATAAAGAGTAGAGATGGAACAATAAATCATCACAAATTCTCTCTTGAATCTATTCTGAGTGTAGTTTTGAACAGCAGATGGCGCTGCATGCTTCCTGTTCTAGTGCGCCATCTGCTGTTCAAAACTAAGCTTACAATCAATCCACGAATCGTGATGCATTTTGAAATCATCTCAGAATGCATTGATTCTTTGCCCCAGTCCTAATAATGAGCACGTAAGAATAAGTGTAATACGTCACGTCAAGTGTGCTCTACGATTAACGGCAGACACAGAGTGTGCTGAAAGCGCTCAGATGTTGGTCAGGACATCGCTGGTAGTGAGGCTGACCGACACCAGACCTGGAAGTTCGTTGTTCTGCCGGTTTGCTTTGTCTCGCAGGCGAAGCGTGTGAAGCTGCTGCAGGTCAGACAGATCGCCGCTCAGGACCGCCTGGCCCATGAACGAGTCCTTCAGAAGGTTCTTGTTGTAGATCTGATGATTGACAGAGTAAGTGTTGGGAAAAGTTCCTTTTAAAAGTAATGCATGACAATATTGCACTACTCCTTATTAAAGTTACTTTTTATGGAAAATAATACTTTATGTCACTTTTTTTAAAATGCAGTGCTGGGCTTGCTTGCTTGGTTTTCACAAAGTTCTTAGTAAAAGCCCTTTAACAATAAAAATGAAATGAATACTGAAATATAAGTTGACGTCTGTACAGTAGAGGGCGCATGTGTCATTTATGTTTATTAGTATGGTTTAATTAGATCATTGAAGGTCAATAGCAAAAACATTGGTAAACAAAATTTGATTAAATCCATTTGTGTTATTTATTATATTTAATTATTGTAGGTTTGTATAATATTCTGAGTTTGCACTGATTCTTTTTATTCATTTTGAGGAACACTGTATGCGTTTCTGTGCAGGTGAGATGAGTAAATACATCTTGATGTCTAGAACTACATTAAGATCATGTTCACACACAACTCTCGGCACTTACTCACGATTTCTCTCAACATGGCAACCCGAGAGCTGTCAGTCAATACATGAGAAATTACTAGACGTATTTGAAAAAAGTAACTCTTTCTAAATTAAATTAAAAAAAAAAGTTATGCTTAACTTCACTAATTACTTAAAAAAAAATATATATATATTATTATGTGACTCGCATTACTTTTAATGCGCTACCCCCAGATTACAGGAGGAACCAACA
Source organism: Enteromius treurensis (assembly GCA_032275025.1). Taxonomy (NCBI): domain Eukaryota; kingdom Metazoa; phylum Chordata; class Actinopteri; order Cypriniformes; family Cyprinidae; genus Enteromius; species Enteromius treurensis. Next base: position 13,547,974 of record JAUCMU010000036.1, read on the forward strand.
ATCATTCCTAATGATTCCTGAAAGACCGGCACCTGAATACGGATCGGCTCCTTCTGCTTCTTTCTGTAGAACACAGCCTTCACGTCAAAGTCCGGGGTCTGTGTATTTTTGTGCACTGGCGAGCGAACCTTCTCTCCCTCGCAGCTGATGATGACGTACGGATCAGACGCTGAAACAACGGGAAGATTCAGTCGATCAAAAAAATCTACAAAAATATTGTGCAGCACAACTGTTTTCAACATTGATAATAATCTGAATATTAGAATGATTTCTGAAGATCATGTGACGCTGAAGACTGGAGTAATGATGCTGAAAATACAGCTGAACATCACAGGAATAAATGACAGATATTCACATAGAAAACTTTTTTTTTTTTTTTATATATTTCTCAATTTAATTGTATTTTTATAAAATATTTAAATGCAGCCTTTCCTGTATATTTGATTAAATAAATTCAATCTTGGCAAGCCCAAGAGACTTCTTTCAAAAACAATGAATCAGCTCAATAACCATAGACCTCAGAATGACAGCGAGCACTTAAATATATGCAAGGTGTCAGGAAAAGATTTTATTTCACACATTTAAAGTCATTAAAAATGGTTGTAAATATTTTATATATGTGTTTTCAAAAATGCTTACATTTAAAAAAAAATACTAGAACAAACACTTTAATATTAATGATGACAATAATAAAGATTACCAATGTTCTCCAGAGCATTTCTTTGAGAAACATTACTCACATCCATCGGAGTCCTGAGCCTGGAGTCCATCTGCTCTGTGGACATGCACCTGAGTGACCAGTTTGGGATACCCACAGCAGCCGGTCCAGCAGGTTTGAGGAGGCTCGTCCGTTATCAGCTCTCTAAACACGCCACAGTCTGCATCAGTAGGACATCCACAATCCACAGAAACAACTAGTGTCTGTCTGTCGCCATTAATCCCATCCAAAATAAAAGGTTTTGCTTAGGTAATATGTGTGTGTGTGTGTACTGTGTATATGTATTATGCATTAATATGCACTGCTAAGAACTTTAGCTTTAATGCTCTTTTTTGGTTTTGACCGCTTCTATTGTCATCATTTGTGAGTCACTTTGGATAAAAGCATCAGCTGAATGTGAACACATGAGCAAAAACGATTAATCGCTGGACAGCACTCATAAAATATATTTGTGATGTATTACTTGCAGGCAGCAGGTACATCTGTGAAGACACGCAACAGGAAGTCTCCCTGCAGGCTGGGGTCAAAGGTCGTGGGAACAATGACGTAGCGGCCCTCCTTCAGGTCCTTGCGCAGAAACACACTGCGGGAGTTAATGTAGATGGAGCTGCCCACCGTTTTCTGGATGGTGTGCATGCGGTACGTCCGGTTGAGCTCCACCTTTCGGAAAACACGCGTCACTTAAACCATACGCACACACTGGTCTCTTATTCATCTTGTGTGCTGACCCTTCTGCTGGATTATGTCACACTTCTTACAAAACGTGTGATTTTCGTTGCTTTTGACAATTAGTTTTTAGAAGTCTTGTATTATCACTTAACCAGCAGAAAGGCACCACAAACACATGATTCCTGTCAGATTACAACAGTTTGTTCAATTCTCAGCCCGTTTTCACACGTATTAATGATTACATGTCATGCCACAGATAGAAACCCTTATATTTAATATGTGAGATGTTAACTGATATATACAGGTTGCACTTCGCTAAAACAATTCATCATGTTTATATTAAGGGGAAATTGGTTATTTTTGCATTTTTTGTGCCAAAAATATTTGATCTGGGCACACTCACACACAAACTCACATTCGTGGTTTACAGGGACTCTGCGTAGGCGTAACGGTGTTTATACTGTACAGACTGTATGTGCTATAACCATCTAACCCTACCCCTTACAGGAAACTACAGGTTTTTTTTTTTAATTTCATAAGACACCATTTACTATATATTTTAACCCTTAGTTTTATGGGGACACAGGAAGTGCACCCCGCACACGCAAACATTTGAACATATATTCACAGAGAACACACTTTAAATTGTAATAATATTTTGCAATATTACTGTTTGTTTCTGTATTAAATGCAGCTTTTGTCTTATTTTGTGGGGAAGAACTCAGCTGAGATGTTTTATTAGATGTTTGATGAGGCTAAGTTCAAACGATGTAATATTAGATTATTTTTTAAAGTGTGTAATGCACATACTCTTTGGATGTCAAAGCCGATGGCCACGTTGTCTCCTTTGCCGTCTTTAGATCGAGTTCTCTTGTCCTGCTGCTGTAAGCAGATCAGAACCTCGTCCTCTGGCTTCGTCACATCGAACACATACTGAAGAACACAGAGAAACACTCTTCAGTACTCCTTGACACACACACACACACACTCTCTAACACACCTGGGGGTTCTGTAGGAACGTGGCTTTGTGGTTGATGCAGCCTCCTGCTCGGTTCCTTAAAGGGTCGTCATGGCGACTCCAGGAGCCCCGCATCACTTCCTCCTCCCAGGTCTTGTGGATGCTCAGGTACGACGTGTTAATCAAGCGGCACAGAATCAGGTCTGTGAAGTACTTGCAGAAATCCTCAAAATCCATCCTGAAAAGATAATGAGCGGAAGCAGGATCCGGAAGAGTTCTGTGATAATCGTCACCATGTCATTTTTTTGGAGAAATACCTGATGTGTGTATTTTTATTTATTTTTGCATTTTTCTGAGCCAGATATATTTGTATCTGATTGCAGTATTTCTTTGTTAAACATATTCTCTTCACGATTTCAATGCAAAAAGTCTTGAAACAGAGCAAAAGCTGTGTAGAATCTCACCAGAACTCGCCATCATCTTCCACAGTCACACCCAACCTCTCTCGCTCACCCTTACTCACTCTCTTCCACTCCTCTGAGCTACAGACACAAGAACAACAAATATTAGACTGCTTTCATTCAGTTTTCTACTACAAAAATTATATATACATACACACATATAAATATACACCAATACATAAAAACACACACTTATGTATTATATATTACACACATATACAGTACCCTCCAGAAGTATTGTGACACTCTAAAAGTGCTGTGCTTTTTAATTGGTAAACATCAATGTGTGAAGAAACACCCAATAATAAAATGACACTCTGTAATTCTGTCTGATATTCATCTTTTAATCACATTTCTTGACTCCAAGGCAAACTGAACAACTTTGTCTTTACTGTACAAATACTTATGCAAGGCACTGTATATAAACCAAAATGCCTTCATATCTTATCAGTGACTCTGGTAACTGAAAACATGTTTGACACCACTTACTATTTGATCTCATATTAACCTAACAAAAAATAAATAACTAATAATATCACTCTTTGTTATATTGCAGCCATTTGCTAAAATCATTATTTTCTCCCCTCATTAATGTACACACAGCACCCCATATTGACAGAAAAACACAGAATTGTTGACATTTTTGCAGATTTATTA
>JAUCMU010000036.1:13551536-13600507 GCA_032275025.1 Enteromius treurensis
AAAGCTCAAAGGCAAATCGGTCTCTCTGGCGAGTTCCCATATGTAACGTCGAAGTGATTCGACTGAAAGGGTAACCTTCTATCACAGCAGGCCACTCAAGTCTGTCGTGTCCTGTCCAGGAGCCACACATGGAGGTTCCATATATATGGACGCGGGTGCCATATGGTGCCGAGCCTCTGAGAGAGGAGGTACTCCCTCAGAGGTATGCATCAGGTAGGGGCTGTCGCGAAAAGCATAAGTTTCAAAAACCAGGTCCAGGTGGGCCAGTAAGGCGCAACCAGCAGGACCTGTTCCTCGTCCTCCCTGACCTTGCACAGGGTCTGTGCGAGCAGGCTCATGCATGCTTGAGTAGACCCGAGGCCAGCTGTGCACCAGTGCATCTTTACGAGAGGAGCCTCGGTCAGGGAAAAATACAACCGGCAGTGGGAGGACTTGTGAGAGGCAGATTTACCTGAGCCTCTCCGAATCGACGCCAAATCAGCTGGACCATCTCGGGGGGGGAGTCACCATCCTACGGGGAAAGTGAACTGTTGTGAAAGCACATCTGCCGCACGGTTGAGCTACCCCAGAATATGTACAGCGCGCAGTGATCTAAACTAATCTAAAAGATGGCGAGCAAGCTGTGACATGCGGCATGATCGTAGACCCCCCTGGTGGTAGATGTACAATACAGCCGCAGTATAGTCCGAGCAGACAAATACGTGTCTGTCTTGCAGCAGCAGCCGGAAGTGCTGCAGAGCTAGATACGCTGCCAACAGCTCTAGACAATTGATGTGCCAAAGCAGACACTAGCACTCACAGTCACCCTCAAATCCCCCAGAGTGCCAGTGGCAGCGAAACCAGGCCGGGTGGCAGCAGAGGGTGCCTGCTCATCCAGAAGGACGGCAAGGCGGGATCGCAACGCTGCGAGGGGCATGGCCTCACAATGAGGACATCCTCCCTCCGCAAAGGCGTCTTCGGCATGCTGGAGACCCAAACAGTGAAGACAACCTCCGTGGTCATTGTTGGGAGACAGGTAACGCCCGCATCCAAGAGGACACGTCTTCAAAAAGACACGAAACAACTGTGTCCGACTGTGGATCAGCTGATCGTGTCGTTGACGCCACAGAGAACAACTTCAGCTTCCTCTTTGTTGCAGAACTTCAAAGCAGCAGGCATAAACTCGCGGCTCCGAAGCAAAATCTGATGAGTGGTTGCACCTGTTGTCTCTTTATACCCGGATGAAGGGGAGTGGCTCGGGACTGTTTAAAAAACTTGCCAATTTGCATTGCTGTTTTCTCTAAGTAGAGCGATTAAGGGCTCTAAGCAAGACCCCAGTCTGTAGTCACGACATAACTCATAGTGACTGACAGACAGGGAACCAGAAATCCTTATCAACCTGATATTGATATTGGTTTCCAGAAATGCTTTGAAAGAGGCTGTTATTTTAATTCATTTGTAAAGATAAAGACTTGTTCATGTTTAATGCTCATTTATCTTTGAATAAAACTGTCACCAGTAAATGACATAAATTTAAGTCTACAGTAAGTTACTGGGAAACAGCTGCGAGTAATACTGTAATTTATTAAGATATTTTTTATCAGTGTACTGTTCAAAAGGTTGTGCTTTTTATTCATTATTCATTATTAAAGTATACATTCAATTAATCAAAATGTATAGTAAAGACTTTTTTTTATTGTTTTATTTTCTAATAAATTCATTTTATTCATCAAATAATCCTGAAAAATAAAATGTCTCACAGTTTTCACAAAAATATTGTGCAGCACAACTGTTTTCAACATTGATAATCAGAAATGTTTCTTCATATTAATATGATTTCTGAAGGATCATGTGACACTGAAGACTGGAATAATGATGCTGAAAATGCAGCTGCGCTTCACAGAAATAAATTCAATTTAACAATATATTCATATAGATATTTTAAATTCTATAAAATTTTAATAATTTTTGCTGTACATTTGATCAAATAAATGCAGCCTCTGAGATGTCAATCTTTTTATTAGTTACTTGTTTTCTGGTAATAAACTTCTTGTTCATCACGACTGTCTTAATTTATCAACCCACCACCAGATGACAGTTTATTAATGAAACTGTTTCTAGTTTTTTCTGCTTTATCTTGTAGGCTGTCAGCAGAGAAGTGGTGTAAGCTGATTAAAGTGAAGCTTCCTGCTGTTTGTGGAGTAAGCTCTCCTCTTGAGGTGAAAGAACACCTTATCATAACAGAGAGCGTGCTCCTCATTAGCAGATATAAAGTACAGCGGGACGTTTTCACAGCTGCCAAAACTTCCAGAACTTCCAGCAGGAGCTACACGGAAATACACACTGATTTCACACTCACCATACATTCATCCACCGCAGTTTCTACACCAGAAACAAACAATATTACACTGTGAACAGCAAAAGTGTATTACTTTTTAAAATGCATTCAAATAGTACAGTTATGTTAAATATTTCTAATAATATTTTACAGTTTTTACTGTAGTTATGATCAAATTAATGCAGTGTTGGTGAGGAGAAGAGACTTATCTTAAAAACATTATTTTTATCTTTTTTCTTGTTTGTTTGTTTGTACCAACCCCGAACTCTGAAAAATTATAAAAAATAAAAATTTTAAAAAAAAAAAAAAAAAAAAAAAAAAAAAAAAAAATATATATATATATATATATATATATAAATTGATTAAATAATTAATTAAGAATTGTAGACATGCAAGAAAATTATGTAGCTGGGCATCAAAAATATTAACATTATATTAAAAACCAAAATAAAAAATACATATATATATACACATATTTTAAATCAGGCTCCTGTGTTTAGGTTCAGTACATTCAAAGGGTTATTAGTCAGTTATTGAATGCCTTATTTTCAGAAAATGCCAATATTTATTTTCAAAGGAGCCAGATAAAAACACAATGTAAAAAAAGAATAATAAATCACAATTTTCAGATGGACTTGGAGGCTTTTGCAAGTCTTTTTATACATAATATAAAAAATAAAGAATAAAGTAAAATAAATAAAATAAATAAAAATTATATATATAAAACAACCATTTAATGGAATAAATTAAAAAAACAATTTAATTATAAAAAAAAAATAATACATTGAATATTTAAACTAGTGCTGTCAAATGATTAATTGCATAAAAAAAAACATAACATATGTATTTATATATAAATACAAACACATGCATGTTTATATATTAAATATATGATATATACACATGTAAATATGTTCTAAATATGTACTGTATGTGTGTGAATATATATATATATATATATATATATTTATATAAAATAAATATACACAGCACACACATATATATATTATGTTAACAAAAAACATTTATTCTGGATGCAATTAATTGTGATTAATCACTTGACTATTTAATTTATTAAATAGAAATAACAAATAAATAAATAAAAGAACCAATCATAATATTGAAGTTAAAAGTGTTCAACAAAATGATATTTTCTCTGTCTGTAGCTTCTGACATCACAGTCAGTAAAGGATAGTTATTGAAATGTTAACGATTGCTCCCTTCATAAATTATAGACCTATAGTCATCTCGTGCCCCATGTGTCCAGCGTATAGAGCTTCATTTCACAATCTCTGTCTTGAACCTGCACCCACATGAAAATCAATGTGTGCTGTACAAAAGCAGATCTATACAGCCCTGAACATCATCAGTCGCTGATTTCTTCTCGGAGGAATGTTTGTCAGGCTGCAATCAGCAGTGCACAGAATATGCCTTTAAATAAACACAATCTAAACAAATCTAACCTCGTCATGTTTACTTTTGTGTGGTGACTTCCGAAAGAGATGATTATGCACATGCATCTATAACGCATTTCTGCCTGTTTGAGCTTGAGTACATAAAAATACGGCCATAGAAAAAAGATGAATGACCTGCGCTGTGTTCCAGGAAAAGAAGAATGCTATTTTAAGCCACTAGTGTTTCAGAAAATATTTTTATGATCGCATTCCATGCTTAACTTCTTAAAACTTATAGAAACTATAGATTTTATAAAAGCATTATTAAAGCACAAAACGTTATATTTACAGCTTAATTATATAAATCTAAACAGAGTCTAGTAATTCAGTGGTTTTACACATCAAACGTTTGCCCTCGCTGTGATTCTGGCCTGTTATTAATCATATAGTGTCAAAAGTTTTACATAATTATGATGTTTAATTCATAATTGTGCATTTTGACATTTAATCCAATGTATAAATATTTAAAAAATAAAAACTATTACAACTATTGTAAATGAAAAACATAATATATATTACGAAACAACACATAAATAAATGACTATACATACGTTTTAAAAATATAATTTTAAATATTTTAAATAATAAAAAATACATTTTAAATTATATATATATATATATATATATATATATAATTACTTTTTAAATTATTTAATATATATTGAAATAATTTTTAATAATTAACATTATTCGATTTATTTTTACTAATTTTTCCACTTTTTTAGATATTATTTCTGCTTGCCAGAAATATGCTTAGCGCATGTGTGTACAACAGTTACCAAATGCTAAATAAATAAATAAGTAAATAAAGTTTTTGTTGTGTTTTGGTGTATTTTCATGCGCTGTCAGCAGCAGTGTTGCCAAATCCATCATTTTCCCACGCTTTTGAGGCTACTTTGTGGAAATGACTGAATAACAGTTGGTTTGCTTTTTTTTAGGCAGACCTGGCAACCCACTATATTTTCTACCTTATTAGTGAGTTTCCCATAAGTCATTTGAAATAATGTAAAGCAAGCAGATTAAAAAGAAATGTCAGTGTAGATGCAACACTGACTAAACTGATGTAAATCACAACAGAAAACACTCTCTGCAGCTCTATGATCTCTATTGACCGGCGTTTCTGGAGGCCGCAGTCCAGTTTCTGGAGTTTGGCGACACAAGGAGCCGAAGGAGCAGCACAGAGCTGGATTTGAGTCTCGCAGATCCAATCAAGCATCGTGTGCAATTCATTTCCACGTCTGCGAGAGCAGCACGAGCCTCAGGAGCTCAGAGTAATACACAGAAGCGCATCGAGTTACAGAAATACTGAGATGTTTCTCATCATGCATATGATTCAATCTGAGCCACTGCTCCAGTTTCTTATCGAGCAACAGAAAAACCCCATATCACAGACAGATGAGTGCTGATCTCAACACAACAACTCTAACTACAATAAAGGTTTGTTTATTTAAATGCATGTGTTACAAATTTACAAGTGTTACAAGTTACAAATTGAACTAAAGAGCTAAATGTGCAGCTCCAGTGAGATCAGCAGTGGTTTAATCCCTGGAGGACCTGAAGCCATTAGCAAACACACAGTGCAGGAATCATAGAAACACTGCACCTCCTCAGAGAGCTCTCTCTCCAGATCTACTGAACACTGCTCCGAGCTTCTGAACTGGACATTCATACAAGACGGAGTCTAACGTGAAAGAATTAGATATTATGGCAAATGCATGTAGTTTTGATCTGTGTGAAAGTACATGCTTCATGAGACGTCACCCAGTGTTGTTTTAATATTTGATTATAGTATTTAGTGATTTTATTTCGGGTTATATTATAATAATAAATATACATTTGTTTTATTGTTTTATTTTTAATTTTAGCACATTAAGTTAAACCAAATAAAAATGAGAAATGTGGCTTTGGCAACTAGCTTATCTAAAATACCTTTTTTATTTTTATTATTACAGGTAATGTATTTTTTTATTTTAAGTAAAAAAATAAGATTATTCTGAATTTATTATTATTTTAAATTTGTCATTTTCATTTTAATTTGAGTTAATTTTTTTATGTCAGTTTAGTGTTAATTGTTTTTTATTTCAGAATTATTGTTTACTTATTTTAGTACATCAAGTTAATATTGCTTTGGCGACTAGCTGAAATAAATTAATTTAAATGATTTTAGGTTTTATTTTGTACAATGTTTATTTTATTTCAAGCAACACAAATGGTTCGTTCAAATTAGATTTTATTTGTCTATTTTCCAATGTTTTTCTTTTTCATTTATTAATTTATGTTGATATAGTTTTAGTTATTATTAGATTAAACTAAATAAAAATAAGAGTGACTTATAACCCGTTCAAAGTTTATATTGTTTTATATTTTATTTTATGTTATTTCAGGTAAGAGTTATTTTAAGTAACATCATTTTTTTTTAATGATTTTAATTTACGATAACAATCCTGATGCACAACAGTTTTTGGTATAAATGATTCATAAAAGTCTAAATCTAAGTGCTTCATCAACGTGTCATGGATATAAAAAATACTTTATATTTATAATGACACACTTTAACTTTAAAATCGATATTTAAGATACATTTAGTGATTAGTTTTGAATGACTGTATTTATGCGAGACACATGATATGAAGGGTCTGTAATAAAGATGATCAGAAACACATCTGAATCAGAAACACGACTGAGCAGGAAATACATATCAGGCAACTCTTACACTGTGTTGCATGACTTTCCACACAATCCTCTGGCAAGCATTGAGAAGAGAGAGAAAGAGAGAGACCAGAGAAATAAATGCATTGTATATGGGCTCCAAAATCCTCAGGCTACTGTTGTTGTTTACTTAACCTTGAAACTCACCACTTCATTTCAGCTATTATATATATATATATATACATAAACATACACGGGTACTGTGAAAAACTGGACTGTGTGCTATTGTGGGACAGCTAAAATGTAAAAAAAAAAAGAAAAAAGATTACACACACACACAAATAACAATGAGAAAAAATGTATCTTCATTCTTAGAGTTATTAATAGCATTAATAGAGAGGTTTATCTTTAGAAATGTTAGATTTATTATCATACAGTGGGTACGGAAAGTATTCAGACCCCCTTACATTTTTCACTCTGGCTTCACAACAACTCCAAGAGCCCTGACTTAAACCCAATTGATCATCTCTGAAGAGACCTAAAGATGTCTGTCCACCAACGTTTACCATCCAACCTGACAGAACTGGAGAGGATCTGCAAGGAGGAATGACAGAGGATCCCCAAATCCAGGTGTGAAAAACTTGCATCTTTCCCAAAAAGACTCCTGGCTGTATTCCATCAAAAGGGTGCTTCTACTAAACACAGAGAAAAGGGTCTGAATACTTACGACCATGTGATATTTCACTTTTTCTTTTTTAATAAATCTGCAAAAATGTCGACAATTCTGTGTTTTTCTGTCAATATGGGGTGCTGTGTGTACATTAACGAGGAAAAAATGAATAAATGATTTTAGCAAATGGATGCAATATAACAAAGGATGAACGATTTAACAGGGTCTGAATACTTTATGTACCCACTGTACACATAATGTATACATAATATATAAATCAAATTAAAAATTATATTTTGAAAATGTATACATATATATATATATATATATATATATATATATATATGTGTGTGTGTGTGTAAAAAAAGATTTAAATATTTTTAATATTTTTAATGTTTTGTTTAGATTTGTTGTCATATGTACTAGTACAAGGAAATTCTTACTTTGTTTACTCCTCAAAAGAATGACAGGGTAGAAGGGGAACAAACATAAAAGTATAAAATATACAGTATAAACCAGAGACAATCATAAAATTAATAATAATAACATAAAAAAGAAAGTCAAGCAAAAAAGAAATAAAGGAAAATACAATAAAGAAACAAATACAATGTATTCAAAAAGCAACAATTATGTTACCTTCAACCAAAGATAAAATTCATTAAAATATATAACCCAAATTCTAATGCATGCTGTAAAATTCAAGTGCTTCCTGCTCATCAATACGAATTCATTTAACAAATTTGCCACATTAGCATTCTTAAAAAATATGCTAATTAAAAATAAATTATTTGCATGTAATTATAAGGTTTCTACTCAACAAGGGTTGATTTGGGGCATTTAAATGTGTTTTTTTTACTCATAAAAACCTGCAATGTGGACATGACAGTAATCTGAAAGATAACAAGTAAAGCATGCAAAAACATATTAGGTACTGCATGATGCTGAAATATGACACGTGATGTTGAGATGTCCTCCAGCAGGTGGCAGAATGACCACAAAAATACATTCAGCATTAAAAAGTCACAAAGCATTGCTGTGTCCGCACAGCCTTAACATTTCCTGTTTTTCCACAGCATCACAAGTGAGTCATACATCATGCACATTATACTTTCATTCTATTTTTAACGAAGCATGTTCAGCTCACAATCATTTCTCTTCCTAACTGTTTAACACATTCACTGGATTTGTTAACATGAGGCGAAAGTTGTCCAGCAAATAAGTTGTTTACATGATCACTTCAAGAGCTTCTGTGCCCTAGATCAAACTATTTACATGAGGGAAAGGCTGGGAAAACACTTGTGTGTAAATCGAGGCCGAGTTTTCTTTCACTGCACAAACAGTGCAATAAATAATGAGACTGCAAAGCTACGCTCGAGATACAACTACTAGAAAATCTAGAATCTGATGGGGCCAAAAATCTAAATACTGAGAAAACTGCCTTTAACGTTCTTAGCAATGCATATTACTAAATCAAAAATTACATTTTGATATACTTATTGTTTCTAAATGTATTCAATATTTTAATTAAACATCAACTTCACTTAATATTGTAATGTTTTTTGGAATAAAGAAAAATAACAAGTAACTGCATCCAAAACAACAGTTTAACTGAGTTTACAGAATATGTGTGTGTTTATTAAGGATAGACATGAAAATGATCTTAACCATAAAAATGTACATAAACACCACACAGTGGACAGTAACGCTAAACACAAACCTGTCGCTCCAGGCTCCGTTCCACTCTCTCTGACCCCACGGGTTCCTCATGCGGATCATGGACAGCTTCTCTGATTTGAAGAAGGCCAGCAGCCCAGTGCCCAGGCGCACTTTACGCACATCGGTCACCGCATACGCGTGACCTTTGACCAGGCCGCAGTCTAAACGGGCTTCCATGTCCGCCTGACTCGTGGCCTACAGGACAGAATCCAAACATGAAGCCCTGAATCTGGGAATCAACACATAACTGCATGAAGCACAGGCGAGACTCACTCTGATGGAGCAGCTGATCAGGCCTCCTCTGTTGTGGACCTTCAGCACGCGCTCGAACAGCTCATTCCTAGACTCCTCGTCCTGCGAGACCTTCCCCTCCAGCAGATCCATGGGCTCAGATACTCCGCCGGTGAAATCCACCAGAGCATCAGCAGTGTTCCCGCCATCCAGAGCATCGTAACATCCACACAACCTGAGAAATGAGGAACACAAAGACTTTAAAACCATCTCAATCCCTTCCAAATGAGCTTGTTTCAAATCAGGCTCCTATGAAAATATAAGAAATTACAATTAAAGGGACATTACTGACACTGATATTATTATTTTAAATAATAATAAATGGGGAAAAAATCTCAGATGGATCAGAATTTCCAACTAAATTTTCTCATGACTTTGTATGATTTTTTTTTTAATTCTTATTTTTTTATTTTTGTTCTGAAATAATGTTTCTTACAACATTTTACTTAAAATATGGATTTAACTTTTAATTTAAATGTAAAAAAAAAAATATTTGTGGACTTTTTTTTTGTTTTGCAAACTGAAAACGGCAAAATGTTTAAAATGTTTAAATCAATATTCTTTGACTTGATTTTAAATGGAAATATTTTAAATTATAGTAATATTTTTACATTATACATATATTGATTTATCAAGTTAATGCATACATGTGGAATAAAAATATTTTTTAATCTTACAGGGGTAAATGATATAAAGTGAGTATTAAATATTCAGCAGCAAAACTGTTTTTAACAATATTAAAAACACACACACACACACAGAGATTAAAACATACATTATTATACACACACACACACACACACACACACACATATATCTTTATCCATCTCAGATTATATTAAACGTGCGCTAGCATCATTCAATAATGCATGTTTATTTCTGTTGTTTGTGGTAATTACTTGGCATAGGCTTTCTCCACCAGAGCACTCCAGAACTCATTACTGTCGTTAGAGTGGCAGTAAATCAGCTTCCCGTTCGCGGTCGGCAGTCGGTCATCAATAACGACATCCACCCATTCTCCAAAACGCCAGAACCGAAAGTGAAAAATCCCAGCATAGCTCTCTGGCTTCTGCTTTTCCCATTCCTGGTCTTTCCAATCTGGGATAACCTGTGAACAGACAAATACGGCATCTTATAACCGGAGTCAACTAAACGCAAACAAATACAAACCATAAAAACATGGAATTATAAAAGCTTCATACTGTGGATCACAAAGCAAGAACATGCTTAGAAAGCATTTTTTAAAAAATCACCTTATTTAATGCAATGTTATTTTACTATTAAATATAATTATCTTAGTATTTTTAATATTTTACTTCATTTTAATGTTTTTTTCATCTAATATTTAGTTTTAAGGACATTTTAAAGCACATTTTAACCCTCAATTTAGAATACTCTAATGCTAAAAAAATCAGTCTGTAATAATAATAATAATAATAATAATAACAACAAAGTAAAGTATTTGCATTGCACTGCATTTACACTGAAAAATGTTATACTAAATTTGGATGTTTACTGCATGATAATGTAATCAAAACAATCAGACAAAAACAACAACAATAACAACAATAATAATTAATAAACAAATAAATAATAAATAAATCATGTAAAATCATGTATATATAAATTTATTTATTTTGTTTAATTTTTTTCCAGCAGTAAGCATCTGTTGCCTAGTGCTGTAACACGTCAAACTCTGGCAGTCAATCTTTTGGTTCGCTCCTCCTCCTGCTCCCGAAAACCATCCAGAGGCTCAGAGCCTGTGCGACAGAATCAATAAAGTCCCCAACTAACCAGGCTTTTTGCCCCGCGGGGCCACAGCGGCGGGTGGAGATGGAAAGAGGAGTGTGAGAGAGGAGAGAGTTGATCCAGACACACACAGACACCGAGCAGAAGCGCACGATCCTCCCTAGACTCACAGACCATCCGCTCATGGCTTCAGAAACAGAGCTAAGCTTCACCGAGGACCTGCAGCTGACCGAGGTCATGCGTCTGAGGGTCCAGTCGCTCCAGCAGAAGGGTCAGAAGCGTCAGGACGGAGAGAGGCTTCTTCTGCCTCACGAGTCCGTTTACCGACTGGACTTTAGTGACCAGGACCTGAGCTTCCTCCGTTGGAACGTCAGCCTGCGAGGAACCGGACGCGTCACCGTCACCGGCATCTGCCAGCTCTGGACGCCTGATCTGACCAACCTGATGACCAGGCAGCTGCTGGAGCCCATCGGCCAGTTCTGGAGGAACTCCGGGGACCCCGATGAATCGCCCATCAAGTGTCTGGAGGCGGACATCCAGGAGTTCGGAGAGAGGATCGCGGAGCTGGCCAAGGTGCGGAAAGTCATGTACTTTTTGTTTGCTTTCAAAGAGGGAGCGACCAAAGACAACATCTCCTGCTCTTTGACCTTCAGTAAAAACAATTAAAGAGAAGAATTCTCTCCTGACACCCCTGACAGGTTAGAAGCTCTCTGCGCTGCTTAAAAACCTGTTTATTTTCACCAGTTGATCATAAAAACCTAGCTTTATCTCTTATCCCACTGTCCAGAGAAGCAACTCTTTAGAAAATGCTTGTTTTGTTGGTGCTTATGTAATCCAATGCCGTTTTGATGCTTCTAGACGGATGAATAAACGCAGTTTTATCAATCATTCAGTTTGGTATGTGAATGCTTCGATATTCAGGAGTTTGGAAAGAAGAACCTTTTTGTAATGGAGAAAAAGATGATAAAAAAAGGTAAGAAAGAGATGATCTTTAAAGAATCTGCAATGCCGTTTTGATGCTTCTAGACAGAGCAATAAAATCAGTTTTATCAATCATCTAGTTTCTGTATGTGAATGTTTGTTTTTTGAGCACTGGAAGGTCAACAGCCTCGACCAGCATCCGGTTCAGACCGCAACACGGCCGGATCGATATCGAGAATCAATCGAAGCGCCCTGCTTTCATGCAAACGGCACGCATTAGTTCTGGGAAATCTGATTCACCGATTCTTTCCAACGATTGCTTTCAATTAACTAGTTCAAAAAGCCAATTCATGTGTTTGTTTGCTTCATCGAGTGTTTCCATTACACATCTGCTGGCATGTTAGCTTGTATTAGTTTTATGAGACATACAAGTTGTTAAAGAATCACTCGGATTCAGTTCCGTTTGTGAGCAAGTTCATTAAAAGAATCAACTCTGACACGTGAAATATTCTCTGTGTGCTATGAAATATCAGCCAATAAATGGTAAATACTTCTCTGACAGGCACATTAAAATCATTTCCCACATTATCTATGAAAACGTTTTCCCCCAGGTGTGAACATCTAGAACTTCATTTCAAAGGATGGTTTTTACTTAGAGTTAACGCTTTAAAAAAATGATTAGTTAACATTTCAGCTTGTCAACACAGCAAGCATAAGCCATTTAATGACACAATCTTATATCTTATATTATGAAAAATTTTAAAATAAATTAACATTATTAAAAATAATAATTAAAAAAATAAAATTTTGCTCATAATCAGAAATAATCATTAATTACACTGAAAATATATTTACATATTATTTACTATATATTAAGAAACAGTAGTAAATTGTAAGGATCATCATTATCAATCAGATGCATATTTAATTAATAATAATAATAATAATATTTAAAAAACTACAAAAGTTGCCCTATGATGCAACACAGGCTATTATTTGATATATCATACATTACAGGCTATTAAATAAAAAGGAAAATATAAATACTACATGAAAATGTAGAAAAATTTGCCTCCAAGTTAAAACATTTTCATTTTAGTTACAGGATAAAAAAAAACACAACAAAACATATATATATAATATAAAAAACAAGACGCATGCACACGTTTAAGTTAAAATGTTTAAACCTCACTTTCAGCTGGCGTTTGAGGTATATATGGGTAAATTTGGGTAAATTCAGGTGTAATCATTCAAGCACTGAGTAATAAATTAATTAAATGTACTTAAGTTCAGACTAGGGTTAGGATTAGGGTTGGGTTTAGAGTTAGTAGGATGTAATTATGCACAGTTCATTATAATTTAGTAAGTGCATGCGACATAAGCTCGCTGTGAATAAGTTCCTACTACATTCATAAAAGCTAATTCATAATGATGCATTGAAACAACGCAAAACAAACCTTTATGTATAATGCATTATAAAAAAAAATTGAATTATAATTATTTACAACAAGGTATAATGTATTACAACACCCATTATGAATAATTATGCTTTAATTTATAAGGCTTTAAGTAACAATTTAATTCTAATTTCACAGAGAGTGCAGTGCATTCTGGGATTGTCTTCTCTAAGCACAGATGTGATGCTGCCTTCATAAAATGGTTAAAATGAGGTCTTAAATGACAACATAGGATTGCACCCTACTTTTAAGACCGTGCTGTCTAGGTAGGCAGCGAGTGTGTGTGTGTGTGTGTCTTCAGGGGGATGCGTTACAGGACAGTAATTAGACCTCAGGAGGGAGATGAGTGTACAGCGGTGTGACAGCTTTAATGAGAGTTACGTGGAGCGACTCGGACGGATGACGTACGACGGAAGTGTGTTAAAAACTCTTTCCATGCGCTCGGATCTGGATGTGTCTTACAGAGGGAAACAAACAGAAGTCATCCCGTGGGAGGCCGTGTTTGCCCACGATTGTGCGTCGTGTGGACACAAATGAAAATACCATAACCCCAAGTCTCCAATTAGTCACATCTTATTTCCTTCGAAACAAGACTCTTCTAAATAACGCACGGTAAGAACATCCCAAGACTCTGTCTGGAAGGATTACTGCGCACCTGTAACGAGGAAACATCACGTTCTGTTGGAGTTTGCTCCAGAGGAATAAACAACAGCCATCAAATACTCAGCAGTGGTTGAGATTTTAGCAAACACAACACTTGGACAATAAAAACTAACATCACGTTTGGAAACATTGTGTTGTTATTATTCACTAAAACACACACAAACTCAAACAAAGTCGCTTTGGGAGAATAATAATATAAGCTACAATTAAAAATAAATAAAACATTTTTTTTTTTTTTAAATAAAAAACGCCCATGCAATATTCCTATTTCAATTTCAGTCCTTAGAAGAAGACTAGAACAGAAACTAATAATAATAATAATAAATCTAAAGCTGAAATAAAAAAAGTTTGAAAGTATTGACTAAAAAAATAAAATAAATAAATAAAAAGAAAACAACTATTAAAATACTAAAATAAAAAGTTAAAAAATAAAGTCAAATAGAAATGAGAAAAAAATCAAACTAAAATTAAAATACAAACCAATCATGTTTTTTGTAAAGAAAATACTTTTGCAATGTTTTTTAAACAAAAAAATATGTTTTTGTAAAGAACAAAAACTGTAAAGACACCCTGCAATGTAATAAAAAATATATAAATATTTACAAATATCCATTTTATTGTTCAACGCAGACGTAAGCCTGTGGGCAAGACTTCTTGTTCATTAGCTGGAAAGAAATGTAAAAACAGTTTGCACTACAAACCAGTGTGTTTATAAATAACATGGAAAAACACCAGCAATAATCAAGCTGTAGAACAATAACTGGACCTGGATGATAAATACATTTACATTACAAACACACATAATATCAGTCTTGAGGGGACCAAGGCATCATGAACAGCTAAATCAGTTTCCGTCTGTCTACCCCATTAATCAGGTGAAGATGGGAGAAAGGGAGGTAATGATAATTAACCCAGCGGGGGCCGAGCAATGATGAGGTTTCACTATCAGAGCCGGTCTAGACTAAAGCAGAATGATTTCTGGAGCACAAAACCAGTCTTCAGGGTCAATTTTTTTGAAAACGAGATTTATACATTTGCATTGATGTATGGTTTGTTAGGATAGGATAATATTTGGCTGGGATATTTAAATGTTTGCTTGTTTGTGTTTAACGCCATTCCAGCTTCTGAGGCTAATTTGTAAAATAAAAACAATTAAAAAAAATTCTGGAATCTGAGGGTGCAAAAAAATCAAAACATGGAGAAAATCACCTTTAAAGTTGTTAAAATGCAGTTCTTTGCAATGCATATTAATAATCAAATATTAAGTTTTTGATATATTAACAGTAGGAAATGTACTAAATATCTTCATGGAACATGATCTTTAATTTATATCCTAATGATTTTTGGCATAAAAGAAAAATGTATCAGTTTGACCCATACAATGTAATTTTGGTTATTGCTACAAATACTGCCGTGCTGTTGATGACTGCTTTTGTACAATGTAATGTAATCACTCTAACTAGACACAATATTAACTTTCATCGACATTTAACCAAATTATTAACCAAACTAATGATAAGAAGGGTGAGCCGCTGATATCACAGACAAATATCAGAGCTACATTACAGTTGTTTTATGTGGTTAGCTGGTATTAGCCACCACTTCTAATCATAGCATTCTGCCTGTGTTATACTGTTTTCTTCTCAATTTATTTATCATATACTTTATCTTTTATCCTAAACAACTTAGAAATGAGGACAATGGAAGCAAACAAAGTTAAAAATAAATAAAAAATATTATATATATGTTTGTGTGTGTGTGTATATATATATATATATATATATATATATATATATATAAAATATTAATGTATTATAATATATTATATAAATTAAATGTGGACTACAAATGAAACTAAAGTGTATTTTGTATAAATAGAATGCCAAACTTAATTTTCAGCAGCTGTTCTTCCGAGTCACATGATTCATTTCAACTTTCAACCAGAATGTATTTGGCAGATTTTTTAATTCTAAGAATCTCACAATGCATTCAAGATCCACATTTTTCAGCTCATGCATTTACAGGAAATTACCTTTTGCATTGCTTACGTCACGCTCACAACATTATAATGTTTTTGCAGTATCTGTACAGTGCTGTGTGACAGGTTACAAGACTTAGAAGAGTGGCGACTAAGTAGAAGTGTGGTCAGCGCTAACGCCACAAACTCACCTTCTGCCACAGAGCTTCTCTGGAGGCCAGACTGGAGCAGGCCGCCACAAACCAGCAGTTTCCCAGCTGCCCCTGGTGCAGGTCGTGAGCGCTGATCCCGTTCACAAACAAGTGCGGGTCTTCACACAGATCCTGTCACACACACAGACAAAGAGCATTCATTCTAGAGGCCGTGTGTTTGTCCCCTGGAATTAAACCAGATGTGTTTTTCTGCTCCTGGTTTAGCGTCACTGAGGCTCAACCACGGCATCATCTTCTGAACAACCATTTAAACAAAACAAAACAGAGTTGAATTAGGGAGCATCTCATAATTAATGAAATCATTATATTAAAGTCAACAAGCATTAAAATTGTTAACAGCTGACTTGTTTTTTTATACATATTCATGCAGCCTGGTAAAATTTTGCAGTAAAATTGTTTAACAATGGTAATATTTTATATTTTGATCAATTTTATCTAATAATAATAATATTATATGATATTGTAATACAAACAATTATTATTATTATTATTATTATTATTATTATAAAAATATAAAACAAAATAACAATTGTAATAAAACATTTGGCTGTAAAAACGAACAAACAAACAAACATGAAACAATGTTTTATTACAAGGATAATTTTAGATTTTACTTAGTATTCATAATAATAATAATCAATATTATTACATTGTATTACAATACATTAACACATCATTATTAATCAATGGTACTTAAAGATACTTCATTTTATTTTACAGTGAAATTGTTTTATTACAATATTAATATTTAATATTTTTAACAAATATATTATTTATATTACATAAATATAATCTAAAATAATTTATGTAGTAAATATATAATTTATTTATATATGTATTATTTATTTATATTTATAATAATATAAATATATTATTTATTTACAATATATATATATATATATATATATTTTTTTTTTTTTTTTTTGTGTGAAATGACAATATAAAGGAGCATTAAACATGGAGCATTAAAAGACAAACAAATGCATAAACGCACTTTAAAGGATTCCTCCAATGACCAAAAAAAACAGCTTCAGGCCTAAACGAGGCACAGATAGTGGTTATTCGTTCTCCCCACACAACCTCTGGTATTATATCAGCTGAGGAAGAGCTGCTCAAGATGTGCAACAAACACACTTCTGCTTCAGATCGCAGGTGGTTTCTGGTGGGCGGAAGATTGCATTGCACTTGTTCAACTACATTACATTCACATGCCTGAACACAACACCTGATGGACGGAGAAACAGGGAGTGTCCTGAACACACGGAGCAATGCAAACACTGCTCTGTGTGACCCGTTTAGTGCTGTTCACTACTGAGCATACCTAAGCATTAATCTCAGGGGAGTAGCGCTTGTGTTTCTCAAAGTCTGTGAGTTAGTAGAAGGAAGGTGTGCTGTTACCGAGTGACCAAATGCACCGTTTTGATCTGCCAAACAATCTAGAGATGAATATCATTGTACAAACTCGGTTACATTACTCGCTCGCTGGATGAAACAAGCTTTAAGCTGGTCTAACACTGACAATCCATTGAAGGATTACTTAAAACCTCATGCATATTTAACTAGTTCATGGATTGCCAAAAAGATTTTCCCAGAGCCTTTAATGGACTGGGTTCAGTTTTGATTGATCCTTCAGGCTTGTTTTGTGTAATAAGCTTCAGAGAAAGACAAATGAAATGATCATTATTATTCATGAAATCAGACTAAAAGTACGCTTTTAAGACCTTCTGCTCTACAGGCTTGTGCTTACATTGTAATATTGTGCAGCCCTACGGTTTTCTACATTGATAATAATCAGAAATGTTTTTTTGTACAGCAAATCATCATATTAGAATGATTTCTGAAGATCATGTGACACTGAAGACTGGAGTAACGATGCTCCAAAATTCAGCTTTGATCGCAGAAATAAAGTACATTTTAGCACATATTCATTGAGAAAACAGCTGATTTACAAGCAATAACATTTTACTATTTTTAATGTATTTTTGATCAAATAAATGCAGCCTAAGTGAGCAGAAGAGACTTCTCTCAAAAATACTGTCAAAATATTACCAGCCCGAGTCACACTTTGAACGGTAACATACTGAATATAGCATCAGTTTTTCTGTCTATGATTATTTTGGCATGGTTTATTTATACATCCTGGCTCAGGTTTGCTGACATGCTAAGAAAGCCTTTATTTATCACACCAGACTCCAGTTAGGACAGCTCCAGGAAACCATTTCTGTACACAAACCTTTACTCGTGCACATTTCTAAACAATAACTATTATAATCTTCGGCTAAATATAATATGCATGAAGAGGTTATTGTTTCATCTCTAAACACATTTATCTGGCATGGGTTTAAACAGTTACACAAGATCCACGGCCAGAAGAGCCGCACCTTTCATAAACGGACAGATCAGATATGATTAATAACAGCGAGCAGGTTATTTAGGTGATGGGTTTAGTCTACGCAGCCATAAAATCCACCTTCTACTGATTCAAGTGGATTAACGCTTACGAAACGATACTAATTATCAAGTGTTTGGATGAATCAGTGCTGTGGCTTTGCTCTTACTTTAAGTGTATGTAGAATTATCCTTAGCTTTAATGTGTTAAATGTTCAAATTTACAAAATAAATATTGTTTTATTTAATAAACAAATAGCTTGTGTATATAATTATCAAACATATTAGATTTGGTTATAAAATCTTTGATTTATTTAATAAGAAAATAGGGTGATCCTTGAAGTCTAAGTCTTTCAATCATTAGATTTATGAAATTAAATATTTGATTTATTCAATAATAATAATAAAATAGACCAATATCAAGTTACATACTTTAATCCTGAACATTAAGTGTTAAATTGCCAATTTTTTTACAAATAAATCTGACTGCAAAATAATTAGATGAAATAATAAAATATGGAAAATAAACCAATAAACGTTTTTAAACTGTAATCAGGAAATTCAAGCGTTGAATGATCAGATTTGCAGATTTAAGAATAGTTTTATTAAAAAATAAAATATGATAAATAGACCAAAATCAAGTTTCATAATTCAATCCTAAACTTTAAAAGTTACATTTTCAAATGTATTAAATAAATTTGATTTTAACAAACATTTAATACAAAAACAGATTAATTTCAAGTTTGACACTGAACTTTAAGTGTTAAATTATCAGATTTATGAAATCAATTTATACATTTATATATAGCAAATATAAAGTTTCATACCTTAATTCTAAGCTTTGAGTGTTAAATTATAAAAATAAAATATGATAATAAACAAATTTAATACAATAGGGAAAAATAGAGTAATATCAAGTTACATACTTTAACCCTGAACATTAACTAACTTCAATTTTAAGATATATGACCAATACCAATATCAAGTTCCATACTACTAAATAAAAAATTTAACTGAACAGAATAGGTAAAACAGACTAATTTAAATTGTCATACTAGAATTCTGAACATCATAAAATAAGTACACTTATTCATTCATATAAATGGGAAAAACCTGGCATTTTCAGACAAAACTAAGTTCGATCACAAACTAAACACAAGCAGATTCACTTTAGGTAACATTATTTGCTTCAATAGGATTTGCATCTTAAAATCTGCAGCTGTTTCTTACCTTCGGCCTCTTCCAGGTGACTTTTCCGATGCGGTTTCCATGATAGAAGAGCGACTGGTCGACGGCGGGGAAGACAGGGTCTTCAAACAGAGTCCTGTTCTGCTGGCACTGTTTCTTCAGAGCGGAGAACTGCTGCTCTTCAAACGGCTTCACCGACGAGAACATGCTGGGGTCTGAAACACACACATAGACAGAAGATCATAATGAGCCGAGCGCTGGGATCGCTTTACTGCAACATCCCTTACTCCAGGGGTGGGGAACGTTGATCCAGGAGGGCCACTCTCCTTCAGAGTTTAGCTTCAACCCTGAAAAACCCTGGGGAAAAAAACCCTAACTGTCTCCTGAAGACCTTGATCAGCTGGTCCAGGTGTGTTTGATTAGGTTCAGAGCTAAACTCTGCAGGACACTGGTCTTCCAGGATCAACGTTCCCCACCCCTGCCTTACTCAAGACTATTCGTAAGGGTGCATTTGAAGAGTTTTGGCTGTCATTTATATCGTCTAATATCGAAACACTGAATGTGTTTCTCTGGCCTGAATTGTGTATAATTATCATGATAATAAAATTATTTTATTGATTTAATTTGTAAATAGGCTGATTCTTGAATTAAGTCTTTGAATCATTAGATTTCAGAAGAAAAAAAAAAGATTAAATTATTTGATTTATTCAATAATAAAATAGTGGGAAAAGAGCAATATCATGTTACATAATTTAATGCTAAAAATTAATTATTAAATTATCTTTTTTTTTTTTTATCCGACTGCAAAATAATTTGATGTAATAATAAATTATTGTTATAATTTTATAGCACAAAATCTGTTAACCTTGAGAAAATAATACCGATTTGAAAAGACATGGTTCCTCATGTCAGACTGTTTGACATTCATGCTAAAAGCCACATGAGCAGTGAGACGTGAGTCAGTATCACACTCTCAAACCAGAACATCCAAAAAGGGGAAAAAAATGCAGATATTGTGTCTAAGCATCAGCTAAACACGACTGGCCTTACGTTTAGTTTACTGTACGCTTCTGCTTTCTAGCTCTGGTGTTTATCAGTCTTGACGGAGCACCAGAGGTCGTCCAGCAGAATTTACAAATGGAAGACAAACCACATTCACATCTGCACACAGCCATAAAAGCATTAGACACCACTCGGAGATCAATACGGAGCTCAGATTCATCGGTTTAAGACACCATACACCCATCCAGACCGGAATTACTGAACCACACCATCATTACAAGACAAACACGATATAAACCCTTTCACAACACACAGACCTTCATTCTGGACTATCAGGATCAGGAGAATGAGTCAGCGAGGGCATTGCGTTTGTTTGTAGGGTGCGTCTTTAACTGGTGACATTTATTTGGGAAGTCTCAGAAAGCATCTGGACACTTAAAGTGACTTACTGTCATTGCATTAAAAATAAAATAAAATATTGAATCATGTGTCATCAGTGATCAAATTTCTTATTTCAAGGATTGAATGCAACTGCATTAAAAAAAAGTTTCTTTTATGCATTGCATAATACATTTTCAAACTACAGAGCATTGATCATAAAATTAGGCATTTAAAGGTATAGAATGACGACTGATATTATGTTATATAAGTATCTGCTGTACTGTTATAAAGATCTCATTGATTTAAATTACAAGCTATAAAATCATTTAACTAGCTCTGTATAGCTTTTTGCTCAGCTTGGGTTTCTGAGATGAACTGCTAAAGCAGTTCTTTACTCCTTGAGCTCTATACTCTCACTATATCATACTACATGAGCCATAAAAACATTAAAGTGTAAAATAATCATAACATAAAACACATTTTTTTAAATATATGTCCAAAACATAAATTGTCCTATTTTTATTATTCTATAAAAATCTATTATATTACTTGATATGTCAGGATTTACATGATTTTAGTGGAAGTTTAAGTTTATTAAAAAATTGAAAGTGTCATATTAGCATCCAAACCCATAGTAACTAACAATTTTTTATTTTATTTTATTTTATTTTTTTACAAAAAAAACCTTATGCAGTTCACAAACAAGCTGCTTATGTACAGTACAGATTGTAACTTATTGTTAGAGGGACAATAGTAGGTCAGTATGTTTGACGTTCAATACAAAGTACTGTTACATTGTCTCAAACTGTACTAAAGCAAGGCTCCCATATGTTTTGCAAATGTTTGTAACTATGGTGAATTCACTAGAAATACTAGATTGCACTCACAAGACTTCATTCATGAGTTTTTCAGGCTTGGAAACCACAATTTCAGCAATTCTTTAAATACAAATAAGTCACGACTATAGAACCCTGTCAAATGTATCACTTTATGAAGTTCATTACAGAATGTTACAATGTAGCTCCTCCCTTCTCAGCGTTCCTCACACACGCAAACAAACTCAAAACATGTCACGACAAATCACTAAATGCGTTCAAAACCGCTGACAGCACCTCGGATATGTGTGTTTTTTCCTCTTTTTTGAGGAACACCCCACAAACATTTGTTTTTTACCCACTAAAAATAATCTGTAGTGATGCAATAAACTTAAATGCCATCATTTACCTGCAAAACTCTTCCTGCTTGAGGATATTCAAATGAGTTATGAGCAGATGATGATGTTTCCTATGATTTAATGCTCCATACACACACGCATGCCCGCAGGTCTCTCCTCAGTCCTCCAGAGACTGTGTGTTTCTGTCTATTTCCTCGTGTTTCATGTTCTCTGTGCTCTGAGTGAGAGGGAGGAGCTTCCACTGCTGTGTATGTGTGTGTGTGTGCGACTTATTACAGTTTATCAGAAGGAAAACACAGGGCTATCGAGCCATAGAATCAAACAGTTCTTGGAAAAAAGAGCAGCCTTTTAATCGGTGTATAGAGTTTCGCCGTCGCTTTAGATTCAGTTTTCTGACAGCTAAGAAAAGTAAGACAGAAAAATGAAGGAAAAACACAATGCACGTAGTTTTAACGAATATATGGTGGTGTTTAAGTTTCCTGCTGCCACCGTGTGGTGAAACACACAGTTTCATGAGGATCCCTGTAGAAACAGAGCAAACAGGTAGAATCGCGATTACTACGAAATGCATCTTAAAGTATAGGTGGCGGTCTGAAAGCTGTACACTTACAATTACATTGTAATTATTGCCTTAATACAAACGAAAAAATAAATAAATAAATAAAATATCGCGGCTTAGGAAGGGCGGGGTCGTCACGTGACTCCTGTTACTTTTTGCAGCGCAAAACACGAGGAGCCAATCATATTTGATTTCATTTCATCAAGTTCCGGTGGATACTTTTGAAACTTGGCGCGGTCGCCACACCACAGTCATAAAATAACAGGAACTAATACACTAATAATTTGATTAAATTTATGTGGAGAAAACGCATTTAGATTAATGAACCAAAATACAAATTTCCCTTAGTTTTTTTTTTCTTTCTTTTTTTTTTCATATGAAAGAAAATTGCCAGACAGAAGATACAAATTACATGATCTAAGTCAGTGGATCTTGGCTGGTTTTGCTTCAGGACCCAAATCTTACATCCCCTAAACACAGGTTCAAACTGTTTACAGAACAAAACAAAAAAATATTCAAATTCATCAAAATGGCTGTTTTGTCCATTTCCTTTTTGTCCTTCTGCATACTTTTAGCACAGAGGCAAATAATATTACTAATTACCTAAAGCTCACATTCTTCAGCCATAAACCGCCACTAACTGTGATGACATAAACTCAAACATCCACTAACGTTTCATCCACAGCCTGTTATTGAAGAGAAAAATGTTAATCTTTAAACATGGAGCACGAGATGAAATATAAGAGCTGTCATGTGAGGACTGTACTTTACTCCTCTCACAGAGAAAACAACAGACTTCACTCATTCTGTGAGTATTTGACTGGCTATTGATCTATATGTACATGATTTTAAATGCATTAAATTTTTTTAAGTAAAAACTCAGATGTTTGCTGTTTTGACAACTATATATATATAAACACACTGAACAAATGATTTTCCTTTAGACACCATGGAGTTCAGTATCAGTTCTGTGTTGGCTTTGATTTTCTTCTGGGCTTCTCTGTGTGTCAAACCTAAAACTGCAGCACAGAGTGATATTTACGACAGAAACTCCCAAATAAACCTTTTCCTGGTCAGACCTGAAAACTCAGTTCACATTCATCCCGGACAAAAGCTGACGCTTCAGTGCGGAGCTGAAGGAGATGAAGGTGAGCACTTCTGCTGGAAGTAGCTAAATCATCTTATACCTATTTAAATTGAAATTAGAATTTTGAAAAATAAAGTGAATTTAGTTAGTTTGACCTCAGTTTTTATATTCAGTTTATCATCATTATATTAAGTAAACCTCATGTTTCATTTAGTACATTTCCTAACATAAACATATCAAAACATTTTTATTTTTTTTAAAATGGTAACACATTGCTAAGACCTTCATTTATAATTTTTTTTTTTTTTTTAGCTAATTATGGTCATATCTTATCAAACTATACACATCAGCAGAGATCTTATTTATTCATTGGCTCTTATGATTGATTTTGTGCTCCAGGGTCACATATACTGTACATGGCATATGTGAAAATGAACACAATATTTATATATTTTCTATATTTTCCGCTTTTATTTCAGTTTAAGTTTTAGTGATTTTGTTTTTAATAGTTTTTGTTTACTGCTTTTTATTTCAGTGAAGCGAACCTTGGAAATGGTTGCCTTGGCAGCTTTATTTAAATCCAGTGAACGTTTACTTTATTTCAAGTAACTGTATTTTGTTTTATTAACTTTTAGTTGTGGATGAATATGTTCTGAGCGTTGATTCCTTTCACAGAGTATTTGCTGAAAAAGAACTCTATTTTAGCTTTTTTCTCAGTGTTTGAAGTTATGAAACATACCTGCTCAGTCTTGATTGTTGTATTCTTCTCTCTGCAGCACTGGAGCAGTTTTGGCAGACGCCCTTTGGTCTGTTTGACGGCTGTAACCACCAAAACAAAGACCCAGTGGACACGTGCAATGGCACTTTGAGGATTTCAAGAGCCACATCCAGCCACGATGGACTCTATTATTGTGTCCGTCTGGACAAGACGAGCAAAACAATCGTGCCTTATAGAGTTAACATAGTTAAGAACCAGCAGAGGAAGACCAGGGAGGTCAGAGACACAGTATCAGAAAGCCATTTTGCGGTGGCTGTGGCATCGTCAGTAATCGTGAGCTTTTTAGTGGCCTTCACGCTCGGTGCGTTCACTAGATCCTACGTGATGAAGTGCCTACGGACGATAAGGGCCCGCATGCCTCACAGAAAACACACTCACATCAATGGACAGAAGAACCTACAAGCCACCAGAGCTCAAACTGACACGGTGTTCTTCCATAAACACCAAACCACCGAAGAAGACACAGTAGACATTGGTGTGGTTGATCTTGAACACATGGATGTAGATATTGAGGACGCTATTGGCCAGGGAAACACCATAAACGAGTCAAATGAGCCTCAGAGTTGTGAAGGAGAAGAACAAACCCCAGAGTTGAGATCAGTGGTTAGTCCACATCCAAAGAAGAAGATTCGCGTCATTAAAGTCTACAACTACGATGAAGAAGGGAATCCGTACAGCCATATCAAAGACTCAAGGATGAAGAGTGAAGACGAGATCAGGCCCAAGCTGAGGACAAAGTCACTGACGAGACTCAATGCCATCATGAAACAGGCTGAAGCTCTTGACATCAACCCAGACGGAGAATCCACTGACTGCTCAGCTGGATGCTCTTCCCATGAAGATACAGCAGGAGACTCACAAACAGCCCGAAAGACACATTTATGACATGGTGTAAGGCATCATTGAAGACACCTCCGAACAATTTGTGTGACTGGACCAGGCTGATCTGGCAATCAGGGCCCATTTTAAAATCTTTATTTGAATGTAGTAATTAACTTGGCAAATCTGGCACCATAAAGTCTATAAAATTCTCTATATGAGAGGAAACGCTCAACGTGTAGCTAAATATATGCACTGAGTTCACATTTTGGGCTTATGTGTGCATCTGCACGCTTTACAATGCATGTCTTTATCACAATATTTAACGCTACATTAAGCCACATAAAGCATTATTTGTGTTCAGCGGTGTGTTGTCCCTGTTCAAGTTCTGCTAACGTTAATTTACAAGGGTCATCATAAACAGGCCAAACATTACACAACGTGGTCCAGTTTTTTTCCCAATTTGATGCAAACCTAATATAATACAAAGAATTGTGTAATAAATGTAACTTTACAAAACATAAAAAAACAAACAAAAGTGTATATATCCCAGATAACACACGTACGTCTGCAAGATGTCTATTAAAGATCTCTAGATCCGGAAAGCATCTGCTGTCTAAATTCGTCTGGCAGACGTCAGTTTTACATACAATCTAAATCAGAAACATCTTAAAGACAGACATCTGACATTTAAAAGGAGACGTCCAATAGACGTATTGCAGATGAGCAAACAAATATAAATGCAGACATCACATAGACATCTCCTAGATGTATGTGTGCTATCAGGAAAAACATATATATGTAAAAATCTTTTGAGGATTTATGATGCTGATGACAGCTAAAGGGTCCATCATATTTTCTTTACAATTTATTACAGCAACATTTAAATCAAATTAATAAATGAAGAAGTTAAAAGTAAAAACCTATATTCATTCACATTCACTGACATTTGAACATAAATAAGAATGAACCAAAACAATCTGAGTCGTTCAGTCCAGAGTCAACATTTCCACACTAGCTCAAGTGGCAAGGGATTTTCGGGACCTGAAGAGGACTAAACGTTCTTTCCTGAATGGGACGAAAAAGTTGGGGAAAACGAAGGTGAAACCTACGGATGGGTGTTTCACCCCGGGAGCCCTGTCAGGTAAACACTCAACTAGTCTTCCTCATGCAAAGTATCGTGTCATTGTTCACTTCACTTGTTAATAAAACTAAATCACTTTCAGGGGCCGGCTGCATAAAAGGTTAAGACTAGTCTTAAAAGTTAGTCAGCTGAATTTTTCTTTAAGACTGGTCACAGTTTTTCTTAATTCACTTACATAAAAATGGCCCCAGATTATGTAGTATATATACTAATTAGAAGTCATTTTTTTCTCTGAAGGTTATGTTTACTGCATTTAAATCATACCACTAACACTGAACAAATATTTTTGTAATAATGTAAGAAAATTGCAAGTTAAACAGGTTACAGTTGTATTTTTAGCAAATGTATTTCAATTGAATATAAATAAGGTAAAAGGTTACGATACATGTAACGTAAATGTTTATTTTCAATTGAAATTAACTAAGTGTTTCAAATATTCATACTTTTTGTGGTAAATCTTCAAAAAAAAATTTGTGTGTGGAAACATTTCTTAGATTCATATATGAATATTTAAATCTGAGAAATGTTATTTAAACTTTACCACAAAAACGGGGTGTAAATATTTCTTTTTTCAAATGGAAACTGAAAACAATGTAAAGTAAGTGGCTGTTTTCTATTGATTTGAGCTACATTTAAATAAACTCATTTAGTTCACTAACCTTCAATATGTTACATGTTTTAAATGAATCGTTTGCAACCACTTACCTTAAAATAATGTATATTTTTTTCCGATGTACATTTTTCCTGGAGAAAATGAAATAAATTGTCTCCATTTAACTATCCATACACTAATTGTGTAAAAAGCTTTGCATAAAGTATTTGTTCTCATTTTGATTGTCCACTTATGTTATGTTATCTATGTTAACTAGCAGTCATTAGAGTATCAGTAGACTGTCTGCTTTATTCTTTTAACACTTTATTTCGAGGAGTCCACAACACACCACATACTGACTATCAGAAACGTATTCTACTAACCCTAAACCTACCCGGACAGTCTACTCTGGGAGCTAGTAAACATGTAGTTGGGAAATTACTTACTTACTAAAGTGTGACCCTACCACCAGCCTTAGTAAGTGTACGTTTAAATTCAGCTGTTTTGTCTACATTGTATTTACAAGCATCAAATTGTATGTTAAATGTGTTTCATGTATACACAACATCACTTGCTCTTTCACAAATAGTGATGCGTATTTAAAATATATATACATCAACAGTTTAGGGTCAGTAAGATTTATTATGAATCAAATACATTAATCCGGCAAGGATGCATTAAATTGATCAAAAGTGACATTTTATCTTACAGACTACTTACTATGCTAGTTTTTAATATCTGTGAATTCTGAATATTGGGCAGCAGAACTGTTTAATAATCGGAAGAGTTTCAGTATATTGATTTCTGAAGGATCAGACTCTGAAGACTAGGGCAATGATGCTGAAAATACAGCGGAACATCACAGAAATAAATTACATTGTAACAGACACTCACATGAAAACAGCCTGTTTATATTGTAATAATATTTTACAATTTTTACTGTATATTTGATCACCTAAAAGCAGCCTTGGTGAGCAAGAGAGACTTTTTCCCAAAGACATTACAAACCTTTGTGTTTTTATGCGCATGGAATTTAAATCTTTTAATTCGAGCTTAGATTTTAGTTGGAAAAAGTCACTAAAATCCAGAAGAAAACAATATTAATTTACAACTGCTTTATTTGTTTCCTTTTCAAAACACTATAAACAAAGTAAAACTTTGAGAGAAAAAGAAAAGGAAAAGAAATTACAAACAGACCGTTTCCCTCTAAGAAAAATTCATACAACACTGGCAATAGAACTGCTGCAACAAATTCAGTACATCAGAAAAATATTCCCCTTTTGTCTTGTGGTTCCTCTGTGCCGTTTCCTTTTAAAGTAACACTGTAAGAGTCTCTGGGTAGTGATGTGGGACACGCTGAAGCAGTCCTCGAGAGGTATGCCATCGTCTGCGGCACACCGGAAAACAACAAAAACTCTGATGTGCTTGAACTTGCGCTATAATGCAATTCTGGCTTTATTCCACTCCACAAACTCATCCAGCATCACTGGCCCTGAAATCAAAGACAGATCAGCAGCTGTTCAACTCAGAAACATCTCATGAGGCAAGACGAGAAGAGTCCATCACACTTACAGGCTCCGTCTTCATCATAGTTGCTCAGGTCTGCGTTAACCGTACGGCTGAACTCCAGGACGTTGTACCACTGGTCTTTATTCATGACTTTATACTTTGACTGCTGAGGAGAAACATCTCTGTTAGTCACCGTACTGCAGCGAATGTTTTAATTACAAACAAATACTCATCAATTCTGTGTTTTGAGATGCACAGAAACAGTTTGGCTTTAGATCGACTAGATTTACGACTACAAACGTATGTGTGCAATAAAAAGCAGGGCTGTCAAAATTAACGCATTTTTAATATTTAACGCAGCATCTATACCTTAGTGTCACAGTAGACAATATGAACATAGTATCAAGCTTGATAAAATGCAAAAAAAAGAGGAAATTAAGTCATAATTAGTGCTGTCAAATGATTAAATGCATCCCAAATAAAAGCTTTTATTTACATGTTTATTATATATGTATAAATACAAACAGTACATATATTAAAAAATATTTCCATGTATATATTTAATGATATTTTATATCAATATTTAAAATGTATAATATATATTTTTTTAATATATGCATGCATGTGTGTGAATTTATATATACATAAATCAATACCTTTATTTTGGATGTGATTAATTGTGATTAATCATTTGACAGCAGTGGTTATAATTATACCGTAATCTGAACAGCTAAAAAGTGTGCAGTTAATTATTATTATTGATTTTTAAATGATTGACAGCACTAGTAAAAAGTCTGAAATTCAGGGGATTTGTTTCAATTTTAGGTCCAGAAAAATATTTAGCTATAACAAAACATTTATTTTAATAGGTTGTAAATAAACGGTAATCAAATAAAGCTTAATTTTTAATAATTAAACTTCAAAAGGTGACCATTTCATGAAATAAATATGAGTGTGGCCTGTTTCTTAGTAAAACGTTTAAGATTTCAGTTACTTAGATCAGTTCACAATTAATAAATACCACACTCTTATGCTGTCTTCATATGGTTATATGTTTTAAATGGCGGCAAGAGTGAGGATTTATCTCCATCATCTGTTTGACTAAGCAGCTGGAAGTAGAAAAAACACTTCAAAATAAGAGTCTCGGTATATTTTAGGTTTGTTAAAAGTCCTGTATTATGCAGTGTAATTTTTTCGCTGGTTATTAATGGCATTTTAGTTACATTAACATATCTGCCTTTTTTTATTCACCATTCAAAATTATTCATATTATTATTAAACAAATGCAGTTCAAAGCAGAAATGTTTGAAAACCTAGTGTGCTTTTTGTATTAAAATAAAAATGATTGCAAATGTCTTTTTGTTTGTAAATATCTCTTTATCTCTCTTGTAAAAACTAATAATTTGATGCATGTAATCACCTAAAGGTTATTATGAGCACACGACAGGAAAATAAGAGAACACGTGCTCCTCCGATGAAAACAATATGCATTATTGGTTTTTTTTCACCCAGTTTGGAGCTTGACAGCAGATTTAAAGAAAGAGATCACAAACCTCCAGAAACTGGTGGAAAACTGGGAACAGAGGCCACGTCCTTCCAAGAAGAAGTGCCAACATGGATTTTGCAGTGTCCATATCAAGACTGCGCTGATCTTTATCCTACACATAAAACCATATCATTCTATTTAAAAACAGGCCCCTGTAAATTCTACACAGATAAACAAAGCAGCGTTTAATCCCAAAATGCTTAAATAATCTTAAAATGGAGAAAACAGGTTGATTTTTGTCATCCTCTCACCCTGGCGAAGTCGAAGGCGTATCTGTAAATGTTCTTGAATATAACCGGGTCATTCAGCTGAGAGCGCATGTAATCCAGTTTGCCCTGTAATCTCTCTGTGCAGTCACAACTGTACACACATCAGACAAGTTTAACACCAACATACATAACACAACTTCTGACTGAATGATTTCTCATGAAGTGCGAGGCGTGAAATATCTTACCGCAGTGACGTCATTCCTTTCATCCACTCTTCCTTTGTGAAAAATCCCATATTTGTTGCTTCAAGTTTCCAGGCTAAAACTAACATTACAATCTGAAGGGTCACAAAATAAAAAAACAAACAATGCACATTATTTCAAGGGATTTCTAAAACCCAACTTTAGGAACATATGCAGCAGATGAACTTTGCTAACATTTTCTGGCTCCACTCCGATGTCCTCGCAGAACTTCTCCATGCTCTCTGGTCCGACGATGTCATCTGAACCTACGCACATTTAAAACCACAACAATAATCATATCAGCTCAAGAAGGAATATTCCACCCCCCCCCCAAAAAAAAGAAAATGTGCCATGCAAGATGTGTTTGACTTTCTTTCTTCATCAGGTTGGTAGAAATGTGTCTCGGCAATGAACGTGAATGAACGGTTATTATGGACTCGTATAAATGTCTCAATGCTGGATTAGTTTGATCTTTTGTCTTCTCCAGATGTTAACTGATGGACTGGAGTGCTGTGGATTATCATTCTGACGGCACTAATTCACTGCAGAGCATCCATTGATGAGACACTGATGCAATCCTACATTTCTCCAAACCTGATGAAGACAAGCTCACTGGATGGTCTGGGGGTGAGCACTTTGAAACGACACATCACCATAAATAGTATCATGAAGACGTCTATTAAAGGCTGCATGTGTGTAAGGAAAATATTGGTTAACGTACCTGCATATTCATAAAACCAGGCGAGACATTTCTTGCTAGAGAACTGCTCATCTGGGTTTATCAGCCGTCCTGGAGTTTGCGTCCTACAGTAACTGGATTTTAAAAAGGTTATGATACAGTGACTGATGCATGGAAGAGTGAAAGATGCAGAGAGATACTCGAACCTGGTGATTTTGCACTTTCTGATGCTGGGGTCCTCGGAGCCGGATGACTTTCTTTTCTTTTTCACAGGCATAATTGAGGTCCGGGTGAGTTGGTTTGGTCTTACTAAACGAAGCACAAACGAACAGAATAAATTGAAGCCGACAGCTGCTTTCCTTCCCGTCCAATTCAGTGTTTCAGTGCCGAGCAGAAAGCAGCTCTACCTGTGTACCTGTGGGCACCGTGTCCATTCAAGTACAGCCGACTCTAAAAACAGGAAGAAAAACAAAACGCATACCTGATGCATGACTTGCAGGAAACAAACTAAATCTGAATTCCTGCACCGATTCAAAAGCGTGCTTTCAAGACTTACAAGATGTCTCTTGTCTTCTTAAAGGCTTCACTGTCCGGAGCTTTACGAAAAGGAAACATAAATAAATGATAAACACGCATACATAGAGTTCAGAAATTTGCCATTTTTCTCAGGCTATGTAGGGTCAGAAATTTCACTTTAGTGGCAATGAATAGGTTTTGTTGTCATTAAAGTGAAATAGCTGAACATAAACATACGTAACGTTAGCCTGAGAAAAATGTTCATTTTAGATGGAAACATTTATAGGCTTGATATATTTGCACGATTAAACTCCATCAAATATAGCTTTTAATATGTATAATGTAACATAATTGTAAAGCTTAACGCAAATCCTGATGTTATCGTTTAAAACAGAACACCTATTTATATAAATAAACAAAAATAATTGCCTACAGTAACACCTGAGCTTCAAATTCGTGCTAAAGGGTTATATATTGACTGCTTGTTATAATTTCAAGAATCGAAGCTATACTAAATCCCCATACTAAATTGATTCATACAACTTAAAAAGTACCAAATAATAAAAGAGACGAGCCGTTTAGCACAAATGCGTCGTCTTTGTGGCTCCTGAAATGGCTGAACTGCTTAATGCCAAAAGCCTGGGAGTCATCTAAACGTGTAAATTAAATACAATACATGTATGTGAAGGGAAAATGTACAAAAACGGCACAAAAACAACAACTAGCAGTTTGAGTGAAAATGAACACAAACGCACGCATGATATATGAACACCTCACCGGCTCATCTAAATATCACAAATAAACACTCGATAACATTCTCTACAGGCGTCAAAGTTCATGTAATGAAGTGAGCTCTCATCAAACCTGAAATATCTGCTGCTTTTGGCTCGTCCCGCTGAGTTTATTTGACACAAATTTCAGCTGCGTTTGTGCTAAGATCTGCGACTGCTTTGCTTTCACACTGGAGAACCGAGCACTTCCGGCTCTCCGACAGGCATAATAAAAGTCACGCGCTTTGAATTTCAATGTTTATTTCGGTTTTCACAGATGTTCTCGTGCTGTACGTCACATTGCATAGCAATATTGCTTTTGAGAATTTAGGACTTATATTAGCCATGTTCAAAGAAGCAAACAGGCTTGTTTATTGATAATGAGTAGTTTGTGGGGAAAAAAAAGATCATCTCAATACATATACAATATGACAAAGCAATGTTTGAAAACTGTTGACCACTGTGCAGAGAAGTTACAATCCTAATTCAAGGTCTTCAAGCTCTTTCAACAGCTGGGCCTCTTTCTGCATCTTCTCAAGCTGTAAAAAACAGAGGAGCTGTTATAAATATTTATAAAATAATAAATAACTTTTAAATCACGCTGATGAAATTTGCTGTATTACCTGATTTTTTTGCATGACTTTGCCGGACGCCTGCTGCTCCTTGAGTTCATCAATGGCTTTGATTTTCTGCCAGATAAACATGAAACCCCCGTTACAAATGCCAGATGCATTTACATCGTGCATACATATACAATCATTTATTTATGTTTTGTTTGTTTTTAACTGGCATAAATGAGAACTTTACAGGGCCGTGTAATATAATAATATTTGTACATAATTTACTCAAAGTAAAGGTGTGTTGCCATACCAGCAGCTCAGGCTATTCTAACAGAAAAAAAAAAAAAAAAACCCCTAAAGTGAATGTATCATTAAAGTATATAAAGTCAATAATACTCTAAAATGATCTATTCCAAGTCAAGAGTAAATTACTGTAATTAAAGTATAATTATCTTATAAATGGGAACTTTACAGGGTTATTTGATTTTTTTAAAAATACAACGATAATTTAAATAAAGGTGTCTTGCCATTATTAAAATAAAATAAAAGGAAAGAATAAACTATATGTAGGTCTGTTAACTTTGTGACCAATCCAAATCAGTTTGTTTCTTTACCCTCAAGACGTTTTTCTTACTGTTATTAAAAGAAAAATGACGTTTTTGACTGAGATTTATTGAACATACAAATGGGAACTAAAAATGAATTTTAATTAATTTGAGATAATTAGATTATTAGAGTTAATGTGTGAAATCTGATTGTTAACATATCCCAACCATTTCACCTTTTTCAAATTCTTGATCTTTTTGTCAGTTTCAGGGTCCCCACAGCTAGAAGTCACATGACTGGCAGGGGCGGAGTCTGCGACTGGAGGCGGAGCTTCATCTATCTTGTTTTCCTGAATCAACAGAATGCATCACTTATTCTTCTTCACGGTTTATTGAACGAACGCGAACACCGAGCTCTGGAGTACCTGCTTAGCTGCTTTCTTCGCTTCTCGCTTTTTTTGGTTTTTCAAAGCAGATTTCGACATTTGCTTCTCTCCTGCAGCACCAGGCTTCATGTTCTGCGGCGGCTCTTCTTCATGCTAGAACAAACACATTACTGTCACTGGACGGAAAAAGAGATTCTGGGCCCATATTGGCAAAAAAAAGTTCTCTTACCACTAACAGTTCTCCTAACTACAAGTAAAAGCGTTTCACTAAGGAAAGGGGGCGTGGCTAAGCTCATTGCTAGGGAAAATACTTTGAGCAAAAACCTAGTATTCCTTGTCACTACTCTAACATTTCACAGATTTAAGAGCTACTTAAAACACTCAAATACTTTGTGGAATACTATTAGGGTAAACATTTTGTGTACTTCTTCACAACTCCTAACATTTTGCAGATTTTAGAGCTACTTTTAATGCTAAAACACTTTGTGAAGTACTCTTAGGGCAAAAATGTAGTCCTACATTTAGGACTGACCCATTATTGGTAATATTTTCTCCTAAATCGGCAAGTAGTGAGCTACTTTTATCCTTAAGATGGTGTGTGAATACGGGCCAGGACTGCAGAGACTCACTAGTTTGGAGCTGGCGGTCTGGGGTTTGTTGCGGAGAGCGGGCGGACGATATGCCTGCGCCGGTTTGGCTTCAGTGCTGCCCAGTTCACTCGGAGACGCCTGGTATTTCACCGGCTTCTCCGGGAAGGCTCCCGACGGGAAGGGCTGCCACAACACCTCCCACAGCTCTTTATTTGAGGGCGTCTCGTGCTTGTACAGCACAGTCCCGGTGTAGTGCCAGATCTTGTATCCGTTGCTGACCCTCAGCCTCGGGGAGCAGGTGGCCGTCACTATGTGCTCTCCGTCAGGGCACCAGGAGAAATGTGTGGTGTCTTCGGCCTGGGGTTTAGACACCTGCTTGTATTTCTTCACGTCCCAGACCTCCATCTGCCCTCGCAGGTTCCCGAACCCAGCCAGGACGAGGATGTGGCCCTGGGGGCTGTAGAAAGCCGCGTTTCTGGGGCCCGTGCCGAAGTCAAACACAGACTCACATTTGTGGTTAAACACAGTCACCTTGGCGGGCATGAAACCATAAACCACGCAAAACTCTGAAGAGTTGGGGTTCCAGGATACATCATATATGGGGCCGTTCTTTGCTGTGCAGCATGAAAAATATAGATAATGAATACAATCATTATGCATAAGCACTTTACATTTAAATTAAAATATATGTCTTGTTCATGACCGAAATTGGTTTCATTAGACTGTTACTGTAATTAATTATTCATTAATCGTTACAATTATTGATGAATCATTATTTAAAGTCATACGTACGCAGCTGAACTACTGCACTTTCTCCATTGGTGGCGACGTAATGTAACGTCTGCTCTCCATAGTAAGAGGCTCCTGTTTTATCCACCTCAGTGCTGGCGGTCACTAGAACCGCAGTGGCTTTAGAAAAGAGCAGAAAACCATCACACATACGTGACAACCTCACGTGACGCTGACAAACCAGTCCTCAGCTAAAACAGTTACCGTCTACCTTTTTTGTTCCACAGCATGGCCACTTTATCAGATTTGAAAAAGCTTTTGTTTGCCAGAGCAGACGTTGGCCCTCCGAAGTTAGGATACTGATACAGCCGTACAAAAGACGGCGCTCCTTTGCTTCCAGGAACATAAACGGCAACCTTAGGCAACACGTGAGGTATTAATGTACATTTCTTTCAGTAAAACAACACACTCGACACTCAAACGTGTTCAGATACCTTGCTCGGCTGTGATCCAGGAGACAGAGCGAACTCAGAAACCTTCTGAAGGTGAAGTTTGTTGGCAATAGTTTCTACACAGCAAAACACATTATAGAGTCAAACTCAATTTAAAGGATCTGTAATGGCATCTATTTCAACTAAAACACTGTTTTTCATTAAGGCAACAGTCAGCAATGGATGCTCGGCAGTGAATGTGTGTCTTCTCCAGATGCTAACTGATGCACTGGAGTGGTGTGGATTATTGTATTGATTATAACTACTCTAATAGTGAGCACAGACACTTTCCTTCATACATCCGTGTACATTTTAAACTACTAAAATCATGTGCAATGAATTAAGTGAACGGAAGAACACCGTGTTACCAAAGTTGTTGTTCTCAAAGAAGTGGAGTTCATTATTGACATTTCTAACGGTGACACTTTCATCATCTGCCCAGCTCGGACACCTAAGAAAACACAGACGCATCACGAATAAACCGACAGCAATAAAACTAATTCTGCATCGTTATGAACATTAATAGGCACTCACCATCCCGTAACCTTCTTCTGATAAAACGCTTTTATGCAGGCGCCTGTTTGCAAGTCCCACAGCTGCAGGTTTGCCTCTCCCTGAGGGTTATCCTGCGTTTCTGAGAAATAAAGTGCATTTGAGCTCAGACGGTTGCTTGTTTAAACATCTGGTCTGTTCTTACAGTTATTATAAAGCTTGAATGTCATCAAAAGGATGAAAACCTGTTCGTTGGAAGGGGGTGCCAATACTTTTGTCTATATCTGTGTTTGGTCACGTATTAAAAGCTCTTACTGGTATATTGCTGCCAGGTGGCCAGAACTCTGTTCAGAGGGGAGAATTCCAGTGCAGCTGTTTTGGGCAAATCAAAGGACCTCACCAAATCTCCAGTAGAAACTCTGATCACACTGACCCTATCAAACGCACACAGACAGATATTTATTTCATCAGACGGACACTGCACACTGACGTAGATGAGGAGGAGGAGATCTCCTTTCACAACGTGAAGTGCTTTGAGCGTCTAGAAAAGAGACATGGATCGCTAACTATACAGCGCTGAATACGTACTGTGAGCCATTGCACCAACCAAACAGTGACCCGTCGTGGCTGAACGCTATGTATTTGCCTTGCCGTTCATCTCTGAAACAAATGAAACAGATGTTGTTAAAAAACAAATGACAAGGTTTCTGGGTAAATACTTGGCAGATGCAATAACTCACTTCTGAAAGGCAGAGCTTTCCTGACAGCTCGGAGGTCCTTGCAGCAGAACCGTGCCTTCTGATCCTCTGACTGAGTGAAATGAAACAGAGTATGTTTAATCCAGAAAAAAGAAAGATTAAGACTAAACGCTGGCTTTGAAAACGGTTTTAAAGCGTGTGCAGTTCAATACAATAGTATGAAAAGATATCTGAAGATTGTGGAGCTGTAAGAATTCTACTAAAGCAGAACCAGCTGAGGGATTTGATGGACATAGCTAGAAAACTACATTACATGTATCATACATATTTTACATGAAATGTTCCCTCCTAGGATGACCTGCCCAACTCAATCTGAGCTGTCAATCTTAGCCATCTTGCACTTTACTCATTTACTAACTGCTTGTTTAAATAAAAACACACTATCTTCTTTATTCTTTTTGTATTGTATCTATTTGCTTTCTTTTTATTTATTGAACAATTACAAAAAAAACCCCAAAAAGGTCTCTAACACTTTTTTCTATTGTATTTGATTTCATTTTATTTATTAAATTATAATAAAAAAAACCTTGCTAACTGAATTATAGCATTTGCATACTGTTGCTCTTTTGTTGATTTTGATTGCTTCCATTGTCTTTGTTTAAAAGCATCTGCTAAGTTAAATGACTAAATGTAAATATAAATATTACAGCTTCTAAGGATATGAAAAATAAACAACAGCTTAAAAACTGTTCATACATGAACCCTCTTAAATAATTTATCAGCTGATCATTAGCTAAATGTGATTAAGAATTTTTAATATTTCACATTTGCATATTTGTGCATATGATGGCACGTTTTGGATCAATACTCCGATTTCTTGAAATTACGATACAAAATATTATGACAGGCTTATGAATGAGTTTAAGAGGGATGTGACAGCAAAACTTTAGAATCATTTACTCGTGCGTTATTTCATAACACTCTCTCCAATCCCATGTTCATTGTTTATATACACGCCACTGAAAATAATTGGTGAAATGAGAGTGAAATACACGTTTTAGAGCATCAACTCACCTGCCAGATGAGGAGTGGGGGGCGCCATTTTG
This sequence comes from Enteromius treurensis, assembly GCA_032275025.1. Lineage (NCBI taxonomy): Eukaryota > Metazoa > Chordata > Actinopteri > Cypriniformes > Cyprinidae > Enteromius > Enteromius treurensis. The sequence goes on from JAUCMU010000036.1 coordinate 13,589,794, forward strand.
AAAGGGAAGTACGTCAACGTGCCACGTCACAAGATTCCGCGCAGACGTTACTATAGAGCGTTTCGGGGGCGCGTAGAATGTCAAACTTAAAAAAAAATTAATAATATATATAATCCAACATTTTTATATGTAACGTAGTTTCCTTTCGATTTTTTAAAAGAGGATTTCTCGAAAATATTGATGTTTGTACCTCAATAACGAATCGTTTTACAGTTTTAAGAACTAGATTTGATGATGTCTACTCATTGCGTTTTGAAAAAAAGGACAATATAAAATAATACTTTAGAATTGGCCAACGTCAAAAGTGATGCGCGATTAAAGTTGTTGGCATATTTTTCTAAAGAATCAAATATATATTTCCATGATTGACTAATGCTGTGATTAACTGCGGCGAAAAGGAATGACGTTTATCCTGAATTGGGCGTTTAAAAAAGAAGAGCATGTGTGAGTTTTAAGATGTAATGATGTTCTATGAACAGTTTTCACACATCATCCTTCAGGGGGCGATCGGCGGCCATACAGTGACAGTCAATTTAGCTCAATTTAGCCTCATTCCAATCTAAAATCTGTTTTCATTTACGAAAAATATATTCTTTTTAAAGCTCGCCACCTAAAAAACTAAATTGCCCAAGCAATTTTTACAGAATTATTTTCTAGTAACCAAGAACAGCACTGATTGGTCCAGCTTGGCCAGCGCTGATTAAAGTAACGCTAACCACGTGACAATAACTTTGCGAGTCACCCGTTCTAAACAATAATTTATTCGTAAATAATGACACTGATTGTCTTTAATAGCCATAGACTAGAAAACAATACATTAAAAGAATGAAGTAAAATTAAAATAAATAAAATTTAGAACCATTGACTTCTTAATCTCCGCCCACCACGTAATCTCTTTTGACGCAAATCTCCATTCTGCATTTTTATTTAGCTTCGAAGCGTCCACGTCTCGATGGGTGGAGTGAGTTTCTCTTATGCACACGTAGTCTAAACCAGTACATCAGTCCGAGATCACACGTCAACTGATCACAAACCTCCTGGATCTCTTTGGCTCCGACCTTTCTTTTTTTTTCTTGAATAAAACAACAGCTGAAGATGGTGGCCAAACAGAGGATTCGCATGGCGAATGAGAAGCACAGCAAGAACATCACTCAGAGAGGCAATGTGTCCAAAACTACGGTAAACCACCGCTGTTACTGCTCTTACTTTCACTATAGCCCTTATTTTTGTATAAATGTTATCAGAAAAAGGATTTTCTGGTTTGTTTTTGAATTATAGTAAACCTATAATGTACTTCATGTCAAGATTGTGCTGGACAGCTGTTTAATTCATGAGTTTAGAGTCATTCATAGTAGCTTAATTTTAACATATTGTCTTTCTTTAGAAGTGAAGTCTCTCTTAATAAACAAATGTTGATATTTTTTCACTAGAGAGGCACTCAAGAAGAGAAGTCAGTGGTGGGACCGTGGCTTCTTGCTCTGTTCATCTTTGTAGTATGTGGATCAGGTGAGTTTACACCCCTAAAAACATGCATTAAATATGTTGTATAAAGCATTAAAGTAATCATTCTTTTAATTTACTCATGACTTTTTAAATCAAATACATCTGAAGCAAAGAATTGGCTTTGTAAGCATGAAATGTATTTCATAACTTCGTGTTTAAAGGGACAAAGTGCAGTTCTAATGTTGGCTGGTTTCAAAGACTACATTTCAATGTAAAACATTTTTGGAATATTTGTAAATCATGCTTTAGCTAGTGTTGTAGTACTGGAAAAATCATACAGGGAAACGGCTTTATTGTGTGCGACGGCTTTATTTTATTTAAATTTGGAGTAAAAAGAGTTTTTTTCAATGCATGAGAACCTTATAAGTAACATGCTCAAACCATTGTGCAATTTCTCTTTTACCTTAATGATCGATCAAGATGCCATTAGTTCTTTTTTTTCTGGTAAAAAAAAAAAACTATCTATCTATCTATCTATCTATCTATCTATCTATCTATCTATCTCCCTCTCTCTCTCTCTCTCTCTCTCTCTCTCTCTATATATATATATAAGGGATGTAACGGTTCACAAAAATCACGGTTTGGTTCGATACGATACAGTGGTGTCACATTTCGGTATGTTTTCGATACAGCAAAAAATAAATAAATAATAAATTAAAAAAACAAAACAAAACAAACAAAAAATTTTATCTATATACATATAATTTGTGTTCTAATGTAATTTTCCTGTCGTCCTCCTACAGCGATATTCCAGATCATTCAGAGCATCAGGATGGGAATGTGAGCGGTCATCAGCGCTGAACATCAGTTTGTCCTCTTCTCCCGGCTTTTCTGAAGATCACTTCATCATTCCTCTTTTCTTATTTAATCTTTATATTTCACCACAACACACCAGTCTCTCGTGCCTTACTCAAAAGCTAGAGGAACATTATCTTCTGAAACATTCCAATCTGGGACTTCTGTCAATATTGCTGCTGAATCCAAGGCAATAAACTCAAACTCAAATGACTGTTTGAACTTTTTCTGTGGAAAAAAAAACACACATATTTGTTTAAATGAAATCTTGCATTGAGTTTTCTATGTTGTAGGTTTTGGACCAGTTCATGTTAATGTTAACATTATTTGATACTATGCACCTTTATTGGATTTTCCTCTATATTTAGAGCTGAATATGTGCTCCTTAACTGTTCGCTTAAGGAAATGAAGGTCCACATATTTAGTTGTATGTGTAGAGAACATGTAAAAATAATAAAAAATAAAAAAACATTTTGAAATGTGTCTCTTTTTTGTATTTAAAATATTTTGTGAAAATAAACCCAATTGGGGGTCTTTAGATTTATTAAGGGGTTAAAAATACACACAAATCTCTCTTAAAGCTCTTATAATAAAACGAATGCAAATCTCTGTTGTCTGTTAGCATAACGTGTTTTGTTCATGATCAATTTTAATGATCTATTAAAATGATTAAATCTAGTGGTTTATGTAGTTTTCAAATTAACCAGTAGGGGGCAGTGTATACATTTAGATCATAGAAGCTTAACACATTTTTCATCAGATTTCAATTCTTTTTTTATATATCACACTCCTTTCTGCAAGAGTTTATCGATTACAGAACGGCGTCTATTTATTTTCTTTGATTTAATCAATAAATAATTTAAATCATACATTAGACATTTGAATCGTATAAACACTTTAAATCAACTTTTGGATGCACTTCTTGAATTAGATTGATCTCAGATCAAGATCACATTTATTTACTATGTAATTTACTTAACAAGAAATTATAAACACTTAGATATTAAAAATGTATGCATTAAAAGACATTACAATTTATAAAAATGTAAACAACAACAAAAATAAATAAATAAATAACTTCAAATCAAAATATCTATATAAGATGCAAATAAATAACAAAACTCTAAAATAATAGTAATATTAAACAAACTGAAACAATAAGCAGAGGTAAGTAAATTAAATACCATCAACGAAATAATAAAAAAGAGTTGTTTCAATAATCGGTCACATTTTAGTAGACATTAAAAATGGTAATTTATTTATAATATTAATATATTGATGTTGACATTAAAATCTACATAATTATAAGTAAATAAAATAAAAAATGCTATAACTATGTTTTGTAAAACAAAAAAAGTAATATTAAAATAAAAAATAAAAAAGCAAATTAAATATCAACACAATATTGTTACTATTATTTTTTAAATTGTTTAAAAAATGTCACATTAAAATCCATTATAAATTATAAAAATAATACTTTGTTTTTAATATTCATCATAAAATAAAAAAATACATAAACGGAAACTAAGGAAATTAATCCTCATCTACAGAATCATTAAAAATATATATAATGAAATAGTTCTAAATAGGATCTATCACATCATTTATTACGAACTTAGTTAGACAAAGAGATTTGAGATGCTAGTCTTTTGAATCCACGCACGCACTGACGTCAGTGTCCTCGCCGGTGCTCCGTTGATCGGTGCGTCTCTCTGCCCTCCGCGCGCCGCGCATGCGCACTGCCACTGTCCGCGCTCGTGCGGGGCCCGTGACGATCCAGCGGGAGTGTTAGCTGTGTAATGGCGGCTTCGGTGTTGCTCTCCGCGGAAACCGCCGTGCCCTCGTTTACCGTCGGCCACCCCGCCGGAGCTCCGTCGGAGGGAGCTGCTCATCACGGATTATCCAATGCTCCCGGAGCCGCGTCCTGGAGCCGCTCGCTGGACCGGGCGCTGGACGAGGCGGCGGCCACCGGAGCGCTAACCCTCAGCGGCAGGAAGCTGAAGGAGTTCCCGCGGAGCGCCGCCGGACACGACCTGACCGACACCACACGCGCCGGTAACGAGTTAACCTTCACATTCCGTTCCCCTTTAACCGTTACCCCGTCCGGAGGCTAAGCTAAAGCCGCGGTGGTCGAGTTTGACGCTAGTTTACGCTGTTTTTGACTGGTGTAAACACACGGGTGTGTGCTGGGCTGGAAGCCCATCTTACCTCATGATCGCTCATTTGTGTCCAAGAAATGTGTCTAAAGTTGAGATTAACTCATAAACTCGTGTTAATGGATATATCTGTCAAACTGAGCACCACAGGGGTTATTTGGGACCCAAACATTGGGTTTGTTTGACAGGTTATGAGGTTTATTATGTTGGTCATCATCAGATTAAAGTGTTTGATTATAATGTAAAATGGGTTTTGATTGTAACGTGGGTTTCCTCAAGAGGATTGATCATTTTTGTCATCAAACACTTTAACCTAACGATTGGTCTTTATGACGAGGAATGCTATCATATTAAAAGGTTTAATATTTATGTAGATGTAGTGTTTATATCATATGAGGTCCTGCCAAGGCTTTTTTTTTTTTATTATAATATTGATAGGAGGCTGATGAGTCTTTTTAAATATTTTTAGAAATGTATGGAGCCCCAAACATCTTCATCCTTCATCCTAGAACTTTGCATCCCAAAAAATAGTTTACACTGTGAACATTTACATTTACGTTAAATTAGGACAATAAGACAACAATCAAAAAATCACCTATAAAATGTATATATATATATATATACAGACAAAATCTTTTTATCTTTGTTGTTGTTGCATTATTTCTCTCTCAAAACACCAGTGTGAAAACCTCTAATGTTGTTTATATTAGAGCCTGTTAAGAGGTTTTGATGTTAATATTGGATTTAAATACTAAAGCAGCAGTACACTATAGCAACATCGCTGTTATGCCACTCTGTTACCTTACAAAGCACATGTATTTGTATATCGACTGAGAAGGACTATATAAGCACTATTACATAAATTCCTGCCTGGCTCTTCTGCACATATTAAAACATGCCCTACTGTAATGTAGCTTACTGATCTGACACATACAGGTGCAGGCCTCATGGATCAGGAGTTTCTAGACGTGTTCGGACATGTGATGTTCATTTCATCGCAAGAACTGCAATCAGAAAAGCATGTGACCTGCATGAAAGCATATGCATAGGACTTTTAGAGAATATTTCGATTTAAAGTTGCATTGTGTGTGTGTACAGTAAAGCCAGGCTATATAAACATCTGTCTGAAGGTTTTTGCGAACTTCTATGTTTTAAGTGTTTGCATGACTGTTAAATCCCTAAATGACTACCTAATTGATCGGCATGCAGATAGACAGGTTCATTACTCCTCTTAACAGTTATGACAGTACCACAATGACATTTCTTTGTGTACAGTTGCTTTGTGGTTTTCCGTTTCAAATTGCTCAGAAAATTAGAATTTAGTTTATTTTAGACAATATGTATATTACTCAAATTACAATTGCAAATGGGAAGATAGATGCAGAAAACTATTTTCATTTTAACAGTGTATAAAACAAGAAGAAAACTGCAGATGTGATAGTTTAGATGCACTTTAACCTTTATGTCTCAGGAATAAAGGGGTGTTTCTTAATGCAAGTTTCACTATTACTACTGCATATATTTAACAAAGCCTAGGTCTAGTAAGTTAGCCGTCCAGTATTGTGTTGCACCGGCTGAAAATAGGAAATGGTCATCGTAGCTCAGGACTACAGCTCTGATCTTGAGCACACTTGGTGTCTCTTGTCTGTGTCAATATTGATCGTCTGTGCAGTGCATGCTGGGACGCACACAAGATTCTCTGATTCCGTTCTCATCCAAAGCCGGTTCACAAAAAAGCAGACCGTAGGAATGATCGTGGAAAACAAATAAAGGAAAGCTTTCAATGCTGTAACCCCTAAAATAGCTCCATTGCTTTGCTGTGAGTTTGTTATGGTTTGCTAATGACAGATTGTGAGTGCCATAGCTTTGTTCCTGCCAGATAGTTTATGGTTCTTTTTTTAGTGAGGTCATTTTAGGGTGATAATAACAGTATAGCATTGGCTCTTGATTCTGACTGCAAGAGGTTTGTCAATAATGACATTTTCTTTCTGTAAAGGCTGCGTATTAAATTTAGGAGGAAATGTGACAGCTGTGATTGCCAGAGATTGAACAATGCTTTTCGACATTACAAGAGGAACTTGTCAACCTTCAAATATCATGCATAGCTAGTTTAATCACAGCATATAATCATTGCAGTTAGTAGTGTCTCTATTCGAATACATGTCATTAACTAACTACATGATTTTTGCTGTACATTTCAGCCGTATGGACATTAACTTGACATATAAGCTAAAGCTACTTTAAATATAGTGTAGAAGCATGCAACTAAATACAATGAAGAAACTTAGATATTCTGTAAATAATCATTTGTAGCACACAGAGCACTATATAAATTAACTTGAATTTAATTACATTTAGTGATCTATATGACATTCAGTATATATAAACACGCACTTATACCTTACAAAATACTTGCATTTTTACGATACAGTACAGTAAAATTGAACAAAATGGCCTGTTAAAACTAATACAAGTTTAATTTTAAATGCTAGAGAACTAATGCACACATTTTGATGGTCACTTTTACACCTGTGTCTGCTCTGTGCCAGTGTAAAAACACATTGTTTTATAAAAGCCAGACCAAACTAAGTGTAAATTTGGCAAAGATAATGTTTCTCTAAAACGGCAACACAACATGCAACTTACACAGCTGAGTGAAGGCTGCTTGAAATTCAATGTAAGGCTGAAATGCTGCATTAAAGCCAGGCTAAACGGCCAGCTCCTCCCCAGAACCAAACTGTATTGAAAGTATACAGTTGTAATTAATGTGTAAATGTATTTATGCAAGTAGGAAAAGACACTGAAATGCCACTTTAGAAGCACTTCTGTGCGCTGTAAATGTTGCATTACAGAGTTACATGATAAATAATAACAGGTTTGTCAGGAAATTTATTTTTTTTTTCCGTTAAAGTCCTGGCATTTCTTACAGTGTGTGAAAGTGAAGTAATCTTAACAAGCTCCCAGATCTGAATGCTCCACCTGTGGTGTAATCTACATATGCGTCATTGAAATGATCTGTTGACTGTTCGTATTGAATAATTCATAGTCAAGCAGCTATTGTTGAGAGCGTTTGTAAGTCTCTGCTGACTTGACGTGATATTTGACCTCGTATTTCCTCGTCTGATTGCTTTGGCTGTGTTGTCCTGTGAACTGTGCCAAATGTACAGGTCTCCTGCTAAGGGACAGTGTCTTCCCTCAGCTCAGAAGACTCAGAACAGGTGTCCTCCCTTGGAAAGCGATTACTAGGCCTTCTGGGCCTTTGTCAATTCAATGACACCAGCATTGGTTGTCCCTGCCGACTGTTGAATTAACTTCAGAGTCCTGTTTAGAAATATGTGCTGTATTTAGTGGGAGTTGCTGTTGTTGTCTTCTCAGTTCATCTTTGAGATGATAGAAGTAAATATTCTGATCTTGCAGGCTTGGAAGATAGATGGAGGTTTGCTTGTGAATTTTAGGCTCTCAGTTCTTTTGATAGTAGAGTTATTTGACTATTCTGTGACTATATTTGTTAGCTGGTTGCTTATTTGTTGGTTACAAATGTATTGATTTAGTTATTTGTTGTTTATTTAATATTATTTCAATATTATTTATTATCTATTTAATTACTTTTCAATTTTTGTATGAAAGGAGATTTAATGGGGCTACATTCATTATTGGATAAAGAAAATTTTTTTAATCTAAGATTAACTTGAAAAATATATTTTTCGAAACCTTTTAAGACTGGAAAATACTTTTTTGGGTCGCATTCAATCTTAAAATTTAAATGTGACATTTTTCTTTTTTCATTTAACTTCTTTCTTTCTTTCTTTCTTTCTTTTACAGTGTTTTTTTTTCTCCTCAGTACAAAATATTGCAAATATTGCATTATGTAAATGTTCTTTTAAGAGAGAAAAACTTAAATTATAAAAGTTGAGTCACTATTACATGTAATAAACTAAATATTTTTTGTGTCACTGTATAAAATGTGCCACTGTCACTGTAACAGTCATGTGTCAATAATGTCGTATTGAATCACGTTTAGTTTATTGTTCGATTGTTGTTAGAGTTTAGAGCTGATATATTCTAGCTTGAGAAACGTGAGAGAGCTGTGGACTGTGGTCATGTCAGTTTACTTGTGAAAAGTCAGAGACTTTGCAATTACACACTTTCCCACGCCATGCTTTGTTTTGAACAGAAGCTCTTGGCGTTATATAAGCAGGCATGTCAAGTTCACCGCAGAAGACCTCTTGGTTGCAAGATGATGAGCACTTAAACATACACTAGCTTCTGCTCTCAAACATCTCACACACAGACAAAGAAAGACAAACGAGCTCGTCTACTTTTTGCACGAGGACATTTTTAGCTTGTATTCGGGGTTGTTTTGCAGTGTGCTTTATTGAAAAGGCTTATGAGAGAGATACTTGATCTAGAAGGAATCCTTCGAGGGAGATGCAGGATTGAAGATTATTGCGGTGAGTCTGTCTGCTGTTGTCTCGCCCTGAGGCCAGAACTGATGACTGTTGTGTACAAGCATGGAGGAAGTGAAGTCATCTGGATATTACTGTCTATATTTGACCGGGGCCACGAGTCAGGCTGAAATACTGTCTGGTGCTCTACACTCATGAAGGAAATGTAAACTAAAAATGAGAAGAGGAGATGCACATTACTTGCTCTTCTCAGTTCTGATGTTGCATAATGTTGGTTGTTTTCAGAATTGCAGTGTGGTTTGTAAACAGATCTAGGGATCGGAGACAAGTGTTTTGGATCCTGTCTAGGCCTGATACAATCTGACCCCACTTTTTGGTTGTTTAGAGAGTGTTTCCAATAACAGTGTGTGTTTATAAGGTTTGCATGAGCGTCTGAAAACCTAAACACCTTATGCCTTATTTTCTGTAAAATAGGACGCAGAAAGACACAGAAGCTGCTTGTGCCCATCTGAAACGTCTGCCTACTATATTATAAAAGTGCCTGTGTTTCGAGTTCTCCGTAATGGACCCGTGCGGCGTTTTTGTGCTGGTTTAAGGTAGCAGCCAGTGTAGGAAGCAGTCGTTACAGTCAGCAGCACTTCCTGTCTTCCTCATCCCGGATCTCAGCACAGCTGCACTGTTACAAATATAGATCCAGTGTGGATTGGAAAGCCATCAGTGGCTCCACACACCTCCGCAAACAACACATACAGGCTGCTGATCTGATTACACACATGTAAGATGGAAGAGGGTTAGGAAACCTTGAGCGATTTGGAAACTTGGCTTCTTGAACTGTGCAATATAATTAAAGAAAAATGATAATAACTCAGTTTTAGTATGGCAGTATGTAGTATACATCTCAATATTTATTTGTTTTTTACTTGACTTTTTTCCAGTTAGTATATTCAGAAGTATTTTTGCTATATATTTGCTATATAATAGTATATTCAGAAAATGCAAACATGTTCAGAAAAGAATCCTATTTTTAAAAATATATTCAGAAAATAACAACAAAATTTATTAAAATACACATTTTCATCATTTTAATTTTTAAATATAATTTATATATATATATATATATATAAATATTTATATTTCATGTTGACGTTTTCATTGTTTTTATGTTGCCATTTTTGCTATTAGTATATTCAGAAAAATAAATGTATTAATGAAATCTTTTTATTAAAAAAAGCTGACAAAATAGTAGTGTTTTTAAAATACACTTTAAAATCCTAAAACACTATAATACACTTTAAAAACATTTTTAGAATTCTTTGTGCTATTAGCATATATTTAGACAATTTAAATATTTTCAGGAAATATAGATGAAATCTTTTTAAAATAGATGAAGTGTGTTGTCATTTATGCTAGTAGTATTTTCAGAAAATGTGATAACACTTTATTTCGACAGTCGATTGTAACTTTGCTACTACATGTCAACTAGCAGTCATTAGAGTATTAATAGACTGTCTGCTTAATATCGTCTGACACTTTATTTTGGCGGATCCACAACATACATACTGACTATCAGAAACTTTGCAAGTATACGTCAACGTGTTCTACTAACCCTAAACCTGCCCTAACAGCCTACTCTGAGAGTTTGTAGACATGTAGTTGAGAATTAGATGACATGTAGTTGAGAATTAGATGACATGTAGTTGATATGTAGTTACAAAGTTACTTAGTTAGTAGATTGTCTAAATGGACTATCGAAATAAAGTGTAACTGAAAATGTGAATATATTCATAAAATCCCAACCAACATGTTTATATATATATATATATATATATATATATATATATATATATAAAAAAA
>JAUCMU010000036.1:13600607-13622774 GCA_032275025.1 Enteromius treurensis
TATAAAAAGAATTTTAAATAAGTATTCAGAAAATACAGACAAAATATTTGTAATTTTTTTTAAAAACAAACAGTCCAAGTGCGCGCATTCAGTAAGCAAAAAGCTTTAAAAACAACAACATATTTTTATTGTAATTTTTGATAAGGATGGTTACATCAGATGCTCTAGAAATGAAATGCAAACATTGAATTGAAAGATTGTTGTCAAACCAAACTTTGTCAGGTAAGTTCAGTCCTGTCAAACTACAAACGCTTTCACAGCTGTTGTCTGAAGCATCTGTAAGATCTGCCGCATCTCCTGCGTGGTGACTGTGTGACGTCTCTCCACACTTTGCCATTATTAACTCTGAATCTGCTCTGAGTGTTGAAACGAGTGAACACCAGTGAGGATATACTGGCCTCTTTCATGTAAGCCAGAGCAGAAAAATAGACACTTATCTCGCTTCTTGTCCGACAGCTATTTTGGGTGTTCATGGGTCCCTTGTGTGAGTGTTTGTTCTCTGGGTTTAAAGTGTGTGTGTGTGTGTGTGTGCATGCAAATATATAAAAGTTTCTTGAATTTCTGATGAAATTTAAGCAAGATTTCTGGGTTAGTTCTGAAAAAGACTCTTGAAATCTTGATGCGGAAGGCACTTTGTTTACCCCTAAACATGTATTAAACAATTAAACACAGTCATTTGAGGTAATGAATCTGACATGGACTCTTGTGGAAGTGAAAGTGGTATAGACCAACTGAGAAATGAGTATCAGGCACCAGTGAAACATGTATATGTATACCGTATATGCACCAGTAGTGCTGTTATTATTATTATTGTTATATTACCTCATTCATATTTCAGATCAAATGCTTGCATTGGTACTGCGTTAACACAAATATGCTTTATAAATTGTTACTTTATGTATAAATGGGACATGCGTATTGTTTTAGATGAAATTTAATAATCCATATACAGTAATAAAACAACAAACATTTTGGCTGATGCATCCGTGTTATTTCCCTGACTTGAAGTAGAAGAAAGGTTCAAGAGTGTTCTCAGAGACTGTATTTCCAGCACATTGGTCCAGAAACAGACAGCCAAGAGCTCATCAAACACGCTTTTACATGAGAGAAACCAAAGACAGGTGTGCAGCCGTCCTGGATGCCAGAAATGCGTTACTCATTGTGTCTTTCTCCCTCTGTCCTCTCAGATCTATCACGAAACAGACTGACGGAGCTGCCGGTGGAGGTGTGCATGTTTGTGTCGCTGGAGAGCTTGAACCTGTACCAGAACTGTCTGCGCTCGCTTCCAGAGAGTCTGATCAACCTACAGTCCCTCACCTACCTGAACATCAGGTCATACACACAGACACAGCACTCATAACATAGATTCATCTAAAATATTTGTATTGAACCATTCTAAATGTTACCGCAGCTTAACATGGGGTTCTGGAGACATGAAAAACATTTATTGGATTTATTAAAAGCACAATCAAGAATTCGTTTGTTCTTACAATTCATGTTCTATTTCAATTAATTTTGAGTAGTTTTATTTAACAATAGCAAGACTGTTAGCATTCAGAACTCTTTAGTAAATGCATTACGCTTCCCAAGGAATTCAAGTGGAAGTGCCACTCATATTTCCTTTTAATCTAGTCATTGGAGGCTGTGGTTTCTGATTCTCTTGGTTCTGGTTTTCTCTGTGCAGTCGGAACCAGTTGTCGACCCTCCCCGCTCATCTGTGCCGTCTGCCGCTCAAAGTTCTGATCGCCTACAATAACAAGCTGGTATCGCTGCCGGAGGATCTGGGCAAACTCAGACAGCTCACTGAGCTGGTGTGTAGACTCTCGAGCTTTGCAGTCATCTCCACATTTGCTCTCACTCATGCACATCACTCATCAATCCTCTCTCTCTCAGGACGTCAGCTGTAATGAGATCCAGACGCTTCCTCCACAGATCGGACAGCTGGAATCCCTGCGCGACCTCAACATCCGCAGAAACCACCTCGTTCGGCTGCCTCCGGGTCAGAAAAACAATCACCTGCGCTTGAATGAAATGAGGGGCGTTTTTGTGTTGATGTGTCGAGTCATTTCTGTGTTCATCGGTTTGCAGAGTTGGCCGAGTTGCCGTTGGTCCGGCTCGATTTTTCTTGCAACAAGGTCACGACAATCCCAGTGTGCTACCGCAATCTCAGACACCTCCAGAGCATCATCCTGGACAACAATCCTCTCCAGAGCCCACCTGCACAGGTAACACAAACTCCTGTCTTGATCTAAGAAATACATCGCTTCATGAAAGTGAAAAGTGATATTTTATTGCCTTTGAGAACTGTTTAAGAAATTTTAAGTGTTTTTTATGGTATATATTTATATAGAAATATATTTAGTTGTTTTTCTTGAATGTATTTTACAACATTACAAAGAGCAGTGTGTAATATTTGACCAGATTTAATCTTACCTGCACTTTTAATTTTGTTCCCCGCTAAATAATGTTATTTCAATAAATGTTTATAAAATTGTGAACTCGTTATTTTTCTAGAATGTCTTTTGCTGTTATCCACCAACCTATGTAGTAGATTGTGTTTAAGAGTGATGATCAGGTCAGCACACATTTCTACACGGATTTACAAAAAAAACAAAGCATCACTGGTGACGGATCCGATTTCTATCGGCAGATACTCTGAATTTTTGGGATCGAATCGTATCATTGCATCCCTAAATAAAAGTGATCACCTTTCTGATGTCTTCTTCCAGATTTGTATAAAAGGAAAGATCCATATATTTAAATATCTCAACATGGAGGCATGTAAAGCAGCATCAGACCTCCCAGACTACGACAGAAGACCACTGCCTGGATCCTGGTAAGATCTCACTTCATTTCAGTTTTGAACGCATAAACTCCTCCTAGTCTTTCGCTCTCGCACCCACATTCATTTGAGCCGGTGTTTATCGGTCGTATCTCTCAGAGGACACGCAGAACAGGGTGATTGTGCAGATAAGAAGGGAGGGAAAGGAAAAGACACAGACAGAACGAAAGCTTGGGTTGATTGGAATGAAGGTATTGCAGCAAAACCGGATGACAGTAGATGAGATGATGTAGAGATCAAACTTCTCAGGAAATTTGACATTATCTTGGATCTTATGTGGCTCTTGTATACAAGCAGCATAAAATGCATAAAAATTTGTGGTGGCAAATAAAAGATAAAATTTAAAAAAAAAAAATAATAAATGTGTAAAGAAAAATCAGCTTGAGCACCAAAAAATAAAAGACTTGAGCTGAAGAAAAATAAAATGCAATACAATAAAAATTAAATAACTTGAGACCAGACAATCAAGAACTTGAGATAAATTAAAAATAAAATAAAATAAAATTACATTTAAAATAAATTCGAGATGGATAACAATCACATTGGGGGAGGGGCCCATGCCATGTCTATCCACCAGAAAATCCAAAAGACATTTTGCTTTCATCTCTTGTAGAGATTTCAGTAATTCCAGACCTTTAGCAGACTATTTCTTTGTGTGAAACCTCAGCTGATTTGATGTCCTGTCTGTCTCTCAGCGTGGAGGATTCTTATCCTGGCCGGCCGTACGGGGCTCTGGACTCTGGGTTTAACAGTGTGGACAGCGGAGACAAGAGGTGGTCTGGAAATGAGGCAAGTGCTATTCCGATCGCTCAATCGGCGGTTATTCTCCAGAACGTGTTGCTCATTTCATTGTCCTGTTCTTTCTTAAAGCCTTCAGACGAGTTGTCAGACCTGCCTTTGAGAGTGGCGGAAATCAGCAGAGAGCAAAGACAGAGACGAGATCGAGAAAGAGAACGTGAGGATCATCGGACGGGGTCCCACGTAACCAATGGCAGATGTGAGATGACATCTACACTAACGCAGCACTGTACTCCAGAAATAAGCTCTACGGGGTTTTAATTTGACATCACCTTGTCGTCTCTCTCTAAAGTGGAAGCAGAGCTTGAACAGATAGACTTCATTGACAACTCTACAGGGGATGATGAGGATGAAGATGGGCGGAGCCTTAGAGGGGCGGAGCCTGTCAGCCTCAGCTCACAGTTTATGGCCTACATTGAAAGACGAATCACCAGAGAAGTACGCATTACCAATTAATGGTTGATCTGATTACTTTGTTGTGAACACCTGTCAGATTTTGCAGTTAAGACAAGGATAAAGATAGGTTTTACTTTGTTCCTAGGGTTCACCAGTGAAGACCAGCCCATCCAGAGACTTAAGAACGGATGATCCAAGACGCCAAACCTCCTTACATAAGCGGTACTAAACTAATTCAACTTTAATGATAACTACAAGTATGATGAACAAATGATGATTTTTTTTTTTTTGAATGATTAAAATTGTAACACATCTTGACCATAGAGATGAAAAGAATTGTGTCCTTGTGATTCTGCACTTTACAGTTCAACTAATAAACATTAATGCAAATGTAGCCTGTTGGTGGTGCTGGGAACTTCACCCTCGCTATGGTTAATGTTGAAGCTGTCCTATATCTACATACAACATTTGATAGCTTTCTCATAAGCAGTTTTATGGGCCACCATAGACTTCTTAAGAAGAGCAGCAGCTATTACAGTGTGTGCCTATGAACCACTGATGCTTGGCTGCTGAAAAATTATGAAATATCTGGTTTGCAGTAACGGTTGTTGTCTCTTTAGCGGCGGGTCAGATACAGCGGTCACGTCGTCATACGCTCATAATCAGGTGAGAGTCCCTGTACATTCACATCTCATTATTCAGTCAGTGAAATGTACTCCGAATTTACTCTGGTTGTGTGCGTCAGCGCTCGGCTGGCGGGGCGTCAGGTTCTGGAGGAGGAGTGGAGAGAATGAGACGGGAAGCTCAGCTAGCGGCGCTGCGGTACGAGGAGGAGAGACAGAAAACAAGATCCGTGCAAAGAGACGCTGTTATGAATTTCGTCAAGGTACGTACACACAAATATTAATGGATAAATCCAGTTAGGCTGTAAAAGCAATTGCAGGTATGAGTTTACCTGTTCGCTGTGGTGATGTTTAATGTCCTCAGGAACCTCTGTTGGCCCGTTTAGCCATTTATTAAGCACAAAATGCTTTTAAACAACATGTCAAAACAATAAAAAAGTGTATTAAGGAAGATTCTTAATTTACACATCAATTATTTTTCCAAGCTTATACGAGTTTCCTTCTGTTGAATATTATTTTGGAGAACGTTGGTAACCCATTGACTTCTATAGTATGGGAAAAAAACTATAGAAGGCTTACCAATATTATTCAAAATATCTTCTGTTTTATTTGATAATGGGTTTATGTATGCGCTTTAATTTTATTTATTGTTTAAATCTGAGAGTAATACCAAAGCCTGTAAACTTTACTACGAGTCAGTTGTTAGCATGAATGTATTAACAAACAATGCAGATGACTTGTTTTACAGTGCTTACTCATTTTTGTTAACGTTAGTAAAAATACAGTCGTTCATTGTTAAGCTAATGTTAACAAACACAACTAGTTAACAAATGCTGAAATGAACATTAACTAAGATTAATAAATGCTGTAGAAGTATTGTTCATGAAGTACACTACTTTAATAATGCAATTGAAATAATTGCAGTAAATTAGATTTTAAATTGGGTAACCTTTAATCTGTAACCTATTACATTTACAAAGTAGCGTTCACACACTATAATCGCATTTGTTATAATGAAAGGTACTACAATAATTCATCCAGATGTTCTCAAGGGCGAAAAGTGGAAAGAAACTCTACCTACATGTGTCTGGTGAAGTTTCTAGAGAATGGAAATCAATTTTCTGTCTTTCTATTTTCAGCACAAGTCGTCTCCGAGTCCCACGAAGCTCAGTCCGACAGACAGTGAGGTGAGTGTCTCCTTCACATTTACACAATCACTTCCTCCCTATCCATCACTTCATCCTGCTGTGTGTGGCGCTCTAGTCATATTCGTACTGTCCCACCCCAGAGTCTGTACCCCTCCAGACGCTCCACTCACACCGATGACTCCGCCCTCCTCATGGTAAGAGCCAATCAGCTCAGATCATGCGTCATCCTCTGCACCTCATCTCATTTCTTTTGTGTGTTCACTTCCCTTAACAGACGTCACTATTGTGCTTTTTAACTTTGCATAATGTATAACATGATTCAAAGTGATTTCCAAAACGAAACTGCTTTTCTGATCCATGTTAATCTGTTAACATCCTTTAAAGTTGCACTCGGTGATTAAAACGTTTTCTCGTAATTTAACTGAACTTCTGACACGTGCTTCAAATGGTGTGCACTCACAAGAAAAGCTGTTTTGCTAAGATACGACCAGCCTTATATTGCAATTTAGAGTTGTTATTATTGTGTAATTGCTGAGTGCATCTTTAATATTAGATCTGTTTTTCCCGGCGAGCATCTTTAACACGCCTGCCCTGCTTCTTTTTGCTTCCTTTCCTGTCTTTCTCTCTCTGTCATGTTGGTTCTGTGTCAGAGTGAGTTTGAGCCCCTACTGATATTTGAGATAGACACAGATACCAACACTATAAAGAAGAGGCCAGACCCTCACAAACAGGTGAAAGACACACAGACATGTTTGCTAGCTGTCTAAATGGGGACCTACCATACACTGCCATTAATTAATGCTGATTCATTGTAAGTATGGCTCTTAATTAGAGTTAGGGATATGAATAAACTTCAAAACCTTTTTAGTATTAAACTTTTTTATTTTAGACTGAAGATGATCTGCCGCCTTCACTCTTTTTTTGTAGATGTAAATAATTTTATTATGCATGTAATTTAAATTTTGACAATCATTTGACAAACAAAATTGTAAAAAAATAAAATAAAATAGTCAATTAAATAATAATAATGTATTTGTAACCTGTAGAAGATCTCAAAAAAGATGTTAGGCTTGTACATTCAAATAAGAATAATGTTTGTTTATATATTTATTGGTTGTTTATTTGTAGCTTTGTTTCTATAAATGCAAATAATTTATAATGCATGTTTCCTGATGATTTATTTAAACTTTAACAATCATCAGCATCATTTTTTTCATTTATTCAAGTTACTTGTGAGTCGACCTCTAAAAAAGAAACATTTAACATTTGTTTTAGCATTTTTCCTGCTGCATTTTCAGTAATACAGTTTTTTACTCTTCCAAAACTCTCTTACACTTTCTCAAACCCTCTATTAATTTCCTAATTCCACTGCTTTATTTCCCATGGTTTCGTCTCTCTCTCTCTGCATTGCCCTGGCTGGCTAGTCTCTCTCTGCTGTGCCGCTGGATGGCTGTGTGTCTCCCTCTTTATCCGTCGCCTCCTCCTGTTCACCGCAGGTACTGAGCCACAAGAGCCTGGAGATGATCTGCTTCCTCCGCTTTATTTCTAGAGATGCAAATAAGCATGTTGTGGATGAGTTTGCTTTCATTAATTCCCTACACAAAGATACTGCCGTTGCATTCAGATCTTACTCCATGACACGCAATAAACTGTGACGTAACCGTGATTACTTTTGGTCCCTTGATTCTTTTTCTTTCTTTTTTTTTTGTCTGAAAAAAATAGTCAGATGTATAATTGTGTTAATACAGCATTATACTGTAACAAACATCAAATGTTTTGTGATTTGGGTGGGTTTGAAAGTTAGTTTCCACATCAAAAACTAATCTGCAGAGGAATATCTGTGACGGACATCTTTATGAGTGCATGTCACCGATTGTTCATATTATTTCCACTGATACCACCTTTTTATTTTTTCTCTTTCCTTCTGTAGCAAGGTGAAGATTATGGCTCACTGTCACCCACCGGTATGTTTTAGTTTATATCGGATTTGATCTTCCTTTATCCTTCTGTGTAATTGTTTAGTTCTTTACCCACATCTCATTGTGTTTTTCTGCTGGTCCTGTAGCCCTTCAGTCTCCCTCTTACCCCAGCCCAGCGGCCCTGTCCCCGACCCGGGGCCCCAGCCAGAGACCTGAGAGTTACCTGTTCCGTCTCAGTCAGCGTGAGGAGAAGAAAAAAGGTTTGTTTATCTGCCGCAGCTAATTGCTGTTGTGTGTGACTTCATGAGTAAACATATGATGCACTCACTTATATTCACCACCTTAGGTGCAGGTTTGACTACTTTAATCATTTCCATATAATGAAATCCTACAGAATTGTGTGCTTCTAATTTCATAGCAAGAGTTTGGACAGGACACTTTTCTATTCTAACATGACAATGCCTCTGTTAAAGGCAAGGTTCGAAAAGAAATGATTGATTCACAGTCATTTTAGACACTTACAAAACGGTTGCAGAGATGGAAATACAGCTTTTAAACACATTTATCATGTTTCCATTTTTGTGGAGACAGTTTCGGAAGTGCTTTTTCTGTTCTAAAGAAAAGTGTTCCAGTACTTTTTGTCCAAATAGTGTACGTACAGTTCATTGGTGTTCGGTTATTCTGCAAACTGCACTATTAATATGCATGTAAATAAAACCTTACTGCCCACTTATAGGGTATGGTCATTAAAGCCCATGAATCAGTGTCTGTTGTAATACATTTTATCATTTACTTGAAGGGAATAATATGTATGTTGATGTATTATTGTTTCCTAACCCTCAGGAAGGAATTAAAGTACAAATATATATATATATATCTATATATAATATGCTATAATTGTGTATAAATAATACTAAAATAAATTACTCTCAAAAGTGGGCAGTCACTCTAGGCCTCTATTACAGGCATGTCAATCATGGCTCCTAATTGCTACTTGTCAGGTTCATGTAACTATGTGCTGACATGCTCTGTATGGCATGTTTCGCAGGAGAATCAGGCACACAGACGGCGGAGTCAGCAGAAGCCACTCCCACACAGAGTCCCGCCCCCACTGGAGAGGAGGCCATACTGATAGAGCAGCTGAGAAGGGTGCGTCCAAAAAACTGCTTGTATTATTTATTGATAATATATAAATACATATGCACTACTAGTCAAGTGAAAAGAAGTCAAGTTAAAGAATTATCTTCCGCCTTCTGTAAGTCTTATTTTGCGACCCTGTAGAATATCGAGTGCCGACTAAAGGTGTCCTTACCCAGTGATCTGGGGGCAGCTTTGACTGACGGGGTCGTGTTGTGTCATCTGGCCAACCACGTGCGTCCCCGATCCATCCCGAGCATCCATGTACCCTCACCGGCAGTGGTGAGAGACCTTCTGTGTTTGTTCTAGCTTATGTGCGTGTGCAAAGCATTGCATCCATTTCATGTTTTCTTTCTTTTCAGCCCAAACTAACGATGGCCAAGTGTCGACGAAATGTGGAGAACTTCCTAGAGGCCTGCCGCAGAATTGGAGTTCCTCAGGTATTCTTTAAAACCAAATTAAGAAACAACAACTTCTCTGTTTCATATTTGTGGTCGTGAGCAGCACAGGTATCAATTGTTAAAAAGACACTGTATGGGTCAAAATGAAAGATTTCATGCCAAAAATCATGTTCCATGATATCATTTAGTGAATTTCCTGCCATAAATATGTTAAAACTTAAGTTTTGATCAGTAGCATTCATTTGGACAACTATAAAGGTGAAATTCTTAATATTTAGATTTTTTTTGCACCCTCAGATTTTCAAAAAGTTGCATCTCAGCCAGAAATGGTCTGATCCTAGCAAACCATACATCACTGGAAAGATTATTTATGGATTAATCAAAAAATATCTTTATGTCTGGTTTTGTGCTCCAGGGTCACATTTACTTCAAACTTCAAACACCTCTTGCTGTTTCCTCCTAGTGCTTTCAAGTCTAATACTACTAACTCTTTCTCTCTTTCTCTCTCCCTCCGTTCCCTTTCAATTTAAAACCATCAACTCTTCATTATGTTTTATCTGAACGCTCCTCCTCCTCCTGATCTGGGCTCTGTGTGCAGGATAGTTTGTGTTCCGTGGGTGACGTGCTAGAAGGGGAGGTGGTTTGTGTGTTTAGGCTGGTAGAGGTCTTGCTCTCTCTGGCTCCGCCTCCTCTTCACTCCGCTCCTTCTTCCCAGCTGGCTGGATATGCTCTTTTCTACCTGTCAATCATGTCGCTGCTATGCGCTCTCTACTGCCACCTGGTGCCAAGCATTTGAATCACACTTCCATATTAATCACTGCACTAAAATAGCCAATTGTCTTATCTTTGTGCAGAATGACAAAATAGCTGTTGTTTATGCACACAGATGTTACATGTTTTCTAGTGCACAAAATCGAAAAATACTTCGCTAAGCTCCTCCCCCTGTTACTCAAAAAATAATTATTTGCACTACTCTTCAGTTTGAAGAAGTTCCTTCTGCTCAACAAGGCTGCATTGGTTTGATCAAAAATACAGTAAAGAATTGTGAAATATTATTACGATTTAAGATAACTGTTTTCTATGTGCATATATATTAAAATGTAATTTATTTATGTGATCAAAGCTGTATTTTCAGCATCATTACTCCAGTCTTCATGATACTTCAGAAATCATTCTAATATGCTGAAACAAGAAACATTTATTTAAACAATTATTATCAGTGTTGAAAACAGTTGTTCTGCCCATTATTTTTGAATTTTATTGCTCTGGATACTCGGATGAATAGAAAGTTCAGAAATACAGCGTTTATTTAAAATATATATGTTTTGGAAATGTCTTTACTGACACTTTTGATCCATTCAATGCATCCTAGCTGAATAAAAGTATGGATTAAAATTAAACAAAATAAGCAGAAGTCTCATTTGTTGATTTATAAACGACAAAAGCTGCTAAGATATGGTTGGCCAGTGATGTTCTAAGGCGGGGCTTAGCGAACAGTCACATGCGAGTGTTTATATGCGTGTCTGCGATTGTGTAGAGAGCACATTTCCATAGCAAAAATCAAAGCTCCATCGAAAAGCACAAAGTTGGGCCGATTCGCCCATTCAGCCTTAAACAAGACGACAGAACAAGCTGCCTGCTCCGTGAACGAGCCCTTTATTGTGCATCAGTACTGCTGCACCTTTCCCCAAAGTCTGTTGAAGTGTACGAGTGCTCCGCGAGGCTTTGAGTTTGCGAGGGTTTGCTTGAATAAAAAGCAAATGAGACAGAGAGGAGGATGCCAAACCATAAACTTCCCCTGTTTTATCCCTTTGTGCCTTACTGTGTGTGTGTGTCACTGTCTTCCACCTCACGGTTCACACGATAGTTCACCCGAAAATAACAATTACTCACCTGCTTGTCATTCCGTATGAGTCGCTTTCTTCCACACAAAAGGAGAAATTTTGACGTACTGTGCGAGCTTCTCTTTTCCATACAATTAAAGTGAATGGTGACGGATGTGGCATACATACCTTACATCAATAGAATTATCATAGGACTTCAAAATGCTTGTAATATAGTCATATCAAAACTGCAGTTCATATTATAGGGGGGGTTTTATTGTTCTTTCGTTGGGCCTCATTCATGAAAACATGAGCACATTTGAAGTAGTTTGTCCATAAAACGAGCATTCATGCACACAGCATGCATATGAGAATACATTTTTCCATAAAAACAAAATTCTGCATGTGTTTCATTGAGTGAAGCTTATTGTGTGGAAAATAGCAGCTGGGACCATCTGTTAAATATCTCCTTTTGTGCCGAAAGTAAACCGTACACATTTGAAATGATTTAAGGTGTATAAATAACGTCGGAATTGGACTAACCCTTTAAATAGTTAGACAACCACTCTTATCCCTGCAGTTATCAAGCATGTTGTCAGAACACGGTTACTCGCTGAAACAAAAGCGCTCATCAGACAGTATACCTGTCGTTAATGGATAGCTATTCAGTCTAATATCTTCCTGACACACTTAAGAAACGCAACAGATAGTGTTTGAGCATTTGTCTGTCAGATTTGTGTGCCATATTGCCTGGTTTTCCTACAGTCTGACTGTTGTCCTCCTCTGCTTTTCTACAATAAAGTCTAAACTCATGTGTCCACTGTAGACGTGTGTTTCATCACGAGTTAAACTGTGCGCTTGAGTCTGAGAGTCACAGCTTTATATTGGAAAGATAGATGGCACCTAGATGGATTTTTAGCGTAAATAGGATGATTTACACACCCTGTTTTGATCTTTAGGATAAGCATCTGTAATAACAGCCTCTACTAACGCTTCGGTTCATTTATATCAGAGTCTAGTGCCGTCAAACGGTTAATTGCGATGAATCGCTTACAAAATAAACGCTTTTGGGTTTCTCCGTTTCTCCTCTTCTCCTCCATCGTTCTTTATTGTCATGATTATGCTTTTTTTTATAAGTTATGTTCTTCTTTAGTTGTACCTTATCTGCTTTAAGTTGCTCCATTTTATTGTTCACCCAAAAATGAACATTTGCTGAAAATGCGACGTATATGAGTGCTTTTCTTCATCCGGTTCGTAGAATTGTGTCTCTGTAATGGAAGTGAATGCGTGTCGTAAGAATGAGAGTCTAATAATAGCACCTCAATGAACAGCACTCCAGTCCATCAGTTAACATCTGGAGAAGACAAAAGATCAAACCAATCCAGCATTAAGACGTCAGGAGAGAAATCAAGCAGGATTTTAATATGATGTGCTTTATTATGGATTATGGATGCATATTTTAGTTAAAAACATATTAAAGCGCCTCTGTTAGATAAAAAAAAGTGGGCGGGAATATGCTAATGTCCATTTTGATATCAACACCATATGGCTTGGGACTTTTTTCGACTCTTTCTTTTGAGACAGTAACTTTATACACGCTGCACTTTCAAGATTTAACACTTTACAGGATGTTTTTTGAATTGACTTAGAGCTGTGTTACACAAAGATCATTTACTTCAATGCTGGATTAGTTTGATCTTTTGTCTTCTTCAGATGTTAACTGATGGACTGGAGGGCTGTGGATTATTGTGATGTATTTATGTGTGGTTTGGACTCTCATTCTGACGGCATTGCTGAGACACACATTTCTTCAAATCCAATAAAAAAATGTACTCATCTTGAAATGTTCATTTTTGTGTGAACCTTGGATCATTTCATTCTTTAAGTTGCATTCACTTTATAATTTGTTTCTTCATTGACTCCCTTTTCGTCCCTTTTTTTTTTGTTTGCCCTTGCTCTCTCTCTCTGTGTGTGTGTGTTTGCGGCCGCAGAACCAGCTGTGTCTCCCCCTGCACATCCTGGAAGAGCGAGGTCTGCCTCAGGTGGCCGGGACGGTCCGAGCCCTCCTGGATCTGGCTCCTCCGAAACACACACCGTCCCCAAGCTCGACCCCGACTGGCACCAGCACCGTCTCACCCCTGGCTCTGTAGGAGCCACCTCCCAGCAGCCTCAAAGATCTTTAAGACTCCTTTCTGTTCTCGAGTGCCTCATGAACGGTTCTGTAATGGTAACACACTCACACACTACCTGCTCCGTGAACACACACACTCTTCAAAGCCCAACCAGAGGAGAGACGACTGACCCACACACATATGTCCAGAGACTTCTTCTTTGAAGCTATATTGCGATTTCGTTTTAGCAGTTAGTTTTTACACTTTAATATCTCTAACTATTATGGGTGGTGTTTATTTTTATTATGTGTTGTTGTTGTTGTTGTTATTGACTCTCTAATGATGTGGGATTGAGAGTTGGCCAAAACTACCCAAGCTTAGAGTTACATTGGCTGGTGGTTTAATCTCACAAAACCTGCAGGTCACATTTCACCCTGAAAAAAAAAGAGAAACTCAAACATATTTTTTTAGGACATTTTAGATATGTGACTTTTTTTTTTGTGGCGTGCAAAACAAATCCTCGTTATCACATGGCAAAACTGTAATGCAAAAAATGTATTTATTTCAATAAAAAGTGTTCCTTAAAATAATATAAAACATTCTTTGCATCATAATGCAGCTGAAATATTTTAAAACGGGTTGTTTCATTGCGTTATAAAAAGAAAATGTAACAATTTTTGTGACATTATTTTTGTGATGTACAAAACAAATTCTCATTATCACAACTGCAGAAAAAGAAGTATTATTTAAATGCAGAATTTTCTTTGCATTATAATGCAGTGAATTTTTTTTTAAATTATGTGAATTGCATTATATGCCAATAAAATATATTGAACCTTTTTTTTAGGACCATTTTTTTTTTTTAGTTTTATTATTTTATGTTTGCAAAATGCAAAAATGTAATGCAAAGAATATTATGTACTTAGATTAAAAATGTTAAACATTTCGTTGTGCGTTTAAATAATGCAGAATTTTCTTAGCATTATAATGCAGTGAAACAAATTAAAATTATAGATTGTTTTATTGCAATATAATGCAAAGAAAACATATTTTTAGTACCATTAGGGTTTTGTGACCATTTTTATGATATGCAAAACAAATTCTCATCACAATGCAAAAATATAAAGTAGTATTTGAATTGAAAAGTATTTTTAATTTATTAATTTACACGAATTAAATTTTTAACGGTTTAATTCAATTTAACGGTTTAATTCATAAGGATTTAAATGATCATTGTGTTGCTTTATTACAGTAATGAGAATAACTATTGAATAATGAGAATTACACAAAAACTAAAACAAATGCATCATGGTAATGAGCTTTATTTTTCATGAAAATAATGTCATAAAGTAAAAAATAAATAAAATAGATTAAAAACAAAAACAAAGAAAGACGAAATAAGCTTCATGTAGACTTTTTCTATTTTATTTTAGGTGAAGTGTGGCGTGTTTTGGTGAGATTGGACCGTGAGCGTTTTTAAATAGCAGAAAAACACTCCAAAGCAGGAAGTAAATGAGTGAAAGTTCACAGATTAGCAGGCGGTCAGGAGTTTAGTGTGTAGTCACAGGGTTTGTTCTAATGACACTTTTAGTGCTGCTTTAATCGCATGAGAAGAAAACTATTGAAACTTTAAGAGCTCACAGACTTTATTGACCTTGTAAAATTGAGAGGTATATTAGTGCTATAGTGAGGTTTAGCATGATGGGCACAATTTTTTTTAAACGGATGTATGTAAAGAAGTTTGAAACACAGTAAGTGAATGAAAAAAATTATTCTATTTTCCTAGCCTTGGTCGCGTGGAGCTGAAAGAGCGACGAGGGCTGATTTCTGTTGCTGTTGTGTGTTTATATGTAACTGGTCTTGCATGCGAGGGATTCTGGGTGTTGGGAGTTTGGACTGAAATGGGACGGCAGTATAAAAGCTGTTTTGATTTTTATTTCCTTGTTTCTCTGATTGTTACGGTGCCACCGTTGCATGGTTTTGCTTATGATTTGTCTGTCAACACGACACAGATCTGAAAAGCACAGATGTTGTTCACTGGGTAAGACCCTTGTCTTTCCAGACGCTGTTACTTCCGCTCGGACCTGCCGTATCGAGTCCTGAGCTCCCAGCAGTGCTGGTTTCCACGCTCGAGAGCATGGCCAGGTCATTACACACCAAAAAAATAAAAAATTTATTTATCATGACAATTAAGCACATTTTTGCTTATTTAAATAGCAAAAAATATAAAACAAGTTTAATTAATTACATTATAATTAGTGCTGTCAAACGATTAATTGTGAAGTTTTTGTTTACATAATATGTGTATATATAAATACACACACATACAGTATATATATATATATATTTATATTCTTATATTTTGTATTATGTATAAATATATTTAATATATAAATATAAACTTAAAAAATATATATACACATGCATGTGTGTGTATGTATATTTGTACACATACACAGTAAATATACACACACATGTAAACAGAACTAGTTTTGATTGCAATTAATCATTTTACAGCACTAATTATAATGTAATATTATATTTTAAAACAAGTATTTTTCATTATTAATGCCAAGGTTTTATTTAAATATAAAATAGACATGACTTTTTTTGCATTGTAATGCAGTAAAAAAAATAATCTTTTTTTCTCTGCATTATAGTAAATATTTAAGAAGATTAAAATGATACAAATAACTTGAAAAAGAAAAAAATGATTGCTATGATTTTATTATATTTCAGTGACATATTAGTCTTTGACTTTTTTTAATATTAGGTCTTATTTTTCATATTAAAGTCCAAATTGAAATTAAAAGAGAATCCACTTAATCAACAATATGAGTTGTATAAATGTAAAACATTTTGCTTATGATAATTAATTCATAGATAAATGTCGGTTACAAAAATGTGCTTATTTATTATGGAAAAATAAAGAAATCCTCAAATAGGCTACTTTTTCTTCATGCAAAATATTCTTTCAAAATGAATGCGGTGAAACGTGACCTGTGTATGTTTTCATGAGATTCACCCGAAGGGTCATGAACATGTCGTGCTGAAGATAATAATAATGCATGCAGCATTTCTGAAATGTCCTCGTTTGACTGATAAAAGAGAAGTAAAAATGAAAATGTAGAAAAGTTACTATTTTAACTTGCTTTTTTAGAGACTGCGTTTTTAAAAGGGAAGTTAAAAGCGTATATTGCAACAGGTTTTGTATAGGTGTTTTTTCCCCAGCACAGATCATGTGGTTTCTTCTGCAGGGTTTGTCCCTGCGTGTCTGTACAGTAAATAAATACATTCCATACGTTTACAAGTATGATCCACCCCGAACACGAGGACCTACTGTACGCTTTCAGACGACCCCAGCGTTTGCCCGAACACTAGCTTCTTACTTGGTTTTTCAACTCTTCTCCCTGCAGAACATTTGCTGTAAAGTTTTTACTTTTAAGAAAGAGGATTTGTGAAATACATGAATAAAAAGTTTCCCATTCTGCAGTGCGTTCGTTTATTTACACATCCGTTGCAGCAGCGGCCCATTACGCAGCTTTTTGTCTGTGTTTGGAGATTTGTGTAGTATATTTGTAAAGTTGTGCTAGTTTATCTCTTGTTTTCAGTCTCTTTATTCTCATGCAATAATTTAAATGAGATCATTAAGATAATTTTATTCAAAAATGACATGCATGGATACAATTTTTATATTTCTTGACTAGCTTCTTTTGTACAAAATGGCAGCGACTGAAAGTGTTTAGATGGCTTTTTAACTAAACGGGTGTGTTTTTCTCGTCTCTTTGGACTGAAGTAACACTGTCCTCCAGAGGGCGACGTTTGGGACTTGTTTTTATTCATGTTTGGAAATTCATCTGAAGGAGGATTTCCAAAAAAGCAGCATAATGCTGCAGCCATTGTAAAATAATAGTAAATGAGTGTCCTTTAAACAGTGTAAGATATCGTGAACAGCCGTACTGTACTTTCTAAATGGTAGTTGTGCTATTTAAAGCACATTTGTGATGTTAACATGCATGAAGGTTTTAATTTCCAGCAGCTGAAGGCATGAATATATTCAAAAGATAATGGTGAGTATATATGGTCTTTCTACTTTAATCTTTTAAGAGCATAAGTGAACTCTTATTTAATACTGAGGTGCATTTCTTACAGATAGATGATAAATGGATTTAAAAAAAACTGGACATAACGATTTGAAAAAGTAACTCTGATATGTTTTGATACATGAGAAGTAATCTTATATAACTTGTTACTTGTAATGCATTGCATCCATCACTTTATATAAACCTAATAATTGTGGACCTAATGGATTATAATTAGCGATTAATAATTTTAGTTTTAAATTTTAATTTAAGGTGAAAAATTAAGCACAAAATAACAAGGATACACATAGAGATTAAGGTCATGATCACATCTTTAATGTGCACGTTTATTTATTTAATTTTTTATTATTGTTTTAAGTTTTTTTGAGTCCTTAAAAGTGATGATATGTTTGATATTCCCAGGCCTGAAACTGACCGGCCTGTTCTGGTTATATCTGAACCAAGAGTACATGCTGGGTGTACAATTTTTTTGTTTGTTACTTTGTTGCCGCTGCTTGACTTTGTAACAAGTTCATCCTGAAAGGCGATGTTTAGAGTGTCTGATTTGTGAGCGGACTGAAGTCTGTCGTCAGTCGCTTCTGAAGACCTGCCCTGGCCCAGAGCTCCAGAGATTGTGCAGACGTCTCCTGAGATGCTCTGGCTGCTTCAAAGATGCTTTAACACACAGTCTGAGTTTTGGGAGGTTGTGAAGTTTGATAGTTATTTGTCTAATTTCATTTCACTCGTTTGGTAAATGTTATTCTGTCTCTGTGACTCAGTTGCTCTAGTGGGTTTATTTACAAAGCCAGTCTTTCATTTTTTTAATTAGTTTACTATTTTAATAGTAAAAAGGTGGGGGAAAATCTATGTAAAATCAATGTTCTTCAACGTATTGCTGTTTATGTATTTTATGGGCTATTTAATGACCTTTTATTCTATTAAAAAGTAATTATGAAATGGCAAAATCTAAATAAAAATTCAAATGAAATTAGATTTTTTAAACAAAACATTGTTTTTTAAACATGTGACAACTTGCCCCGACCTGATTTTTCTGACAAACAGACTGAAAATGTTCTTTTGGAACCGTTTTCACTCAGCAATCGCTTATTAATATCACTGATTTCAAAGAAACAACATTTTGAGGTTTGAAATAGTAAAAGTAGTTTAGATATAGGTTTAATTTACAAGTTCAGAGAGACATTTTATATAATGTGCCCTCGTTTATGTGTTATTTTGTTTCAATCTATGCGTCTGCTTCTGTAAAACACTGATGTTTAGTTGAATGTCCAGACTGCTTTTTTCTCCGAATAGTACAAGTTTGCAGCAAGGTAAGAGTGACTGAAGGGTGATGGTAAAAAAATAAATAAAATAAAAACCGTTGGGAAAATTAAATAATATCCTGCTGCTCAAGAAAACAAGAATCTGGTTGGTTGAATTTTTGACTCCATGTGTGACAACTAGCCCCGTTGTCCTTTAAGCAGTGACAGTCATGCCTACTCGTTTCTTTTTTTTTTTCTTTTCAGGTTTCTCACAGAGTCTGGCTCTTGACAAGCACCTTGACGAAGTGAAAGTCTCTCTGTCTGTGTGCTGATGCATCATTAAATGGTCTCAGCGCTCAGCAGCTGCTGAGCAGAAACATGTACTGTTACAAGACAACCACCCAGAACAAGAGCACTCACTGCCAAACCAGTCACAGCTTAGAGACTCAATATGTGCAGAATGCACACTTATGAATGACCAGTGCTTTTATTAAGCATTGTTTTGTCAAAAAATGCTATGATCTTCAGCAGAAGCCTCATTTATTTTTATTTCATTATTTCAAGTTATTGCATGCATTAGGCTTATATGATAAAGATAAGGCAGGGCACTCATATTTACATTTTTTGACATTTAAGTCCAAACTTGTTTTGATTATTACTATTATCTTAGCATGAAGCTTAGTGATCTAATGCAAATAAAATGATATGAACTTTAATAATGCTTTACTGACAGACCTTTTGCTACTTATGTAATATTTTCATTGTCAATATCATAAAAAAATATTTTTTTAATTGAATGCCTGAAAAATCAAACAAAACTATAAAAAATGTTATCAGCAAATCATAACAAGATAACACGAGACATTTAGCCCAGGGAACGTCCTTCAGCAAAGCAATTGCTTTTAAGTTTGTAGACAACTTAATAGATTCAAAATACTTGTTCATTTCAAGTTTGAGTCTTTAAAAAGGGTTTGCAATTTTCAAAAATTATCATTTATATAAGGAATATGATGTTTAGCTTACATGAATTTAAGATTGAATGCCTTTAAAATCAAGAATGGCACACCAAAACGATGCTGTGTAAGAACAATCAGAAGAAATGTTAAGAGGTTTCAGGCTTTTCTGAACACAAAGACTCAATATTAGTATCATCATGAAAAATCTGTTAAAAATAAAGTATTTGTGAGATAATGACCAAGCTGTCTTATTATCTTTATTGATTTATTTATGGATTGTTTATTTGATGAGAAAACGGGCGTTTATTATTTGATTTAAACAGTGTTGTAATATCACGTGTGTCCGGTAGAGGTCACACGAGTCCTCGATCTGCACCTGAAGGTGATGATTGAGAACTATTGCATTATTATGCCATTTCACAAGATGAATATGCACATTAAGAGCGGATTTGGGTTACTGTACTTCATCCTTCTTTGTTTCTGCTTATCAAATCAACCTTTCCCCCTACGACCGAATACAAGCCAGCAGGCAGTGTCTTATTTTCCCAAATGTGATGCATCTCTTTATTGCTAATTATGAAATATGCAAATGAAGCCAGGCTCAATGACAAATGTTTTGAAAAACAGACTCCCTAAGGCCTAAATTGATTATGTCACACAGGAGGGTGTTTCTATACACAACTGCAGAAAAATCACACCTGCCTATGTTCTTGTTGAGATTTATCAGTATGTTGTGCAAGTAAAACAAGTTAAGAATTCAGTTTTGCATGAAGCAAGTCTTGTCTGAATAAATCTGTAGTATGCGTACTGCTATTGTCTTTATACTCATTGCATTTCAGCTTTAAGTTTTCTGCCTAAACGGACTGTCTGGGTTTAGTTTCTTAAGCGGCAAATTATAGAGGCTGAAGATGTCAAATGTGTCATATGTGTGTGTTTGTGAGCTCTGAAACAGCTTTATTTGACAGAACAGCTGTGTGAAACACAGGGAGACGGTGAGAGTCTCACAGGAGCAGATGTCCCACGAGATCCAGAAACCAGGCAGGCCTCATGAAAGGCCTTGATAAGTGCAGCTCTACTTTACTGTCATGACACTCCTGTTGGCAGAGGACATGTTGAAGAGCTTGTCCTTTTATAAATGAAGGTCTGATAATAAGCAGCACTTTAAATGCAATTAAATGCACTTTTTTTCAATTGCATGTGTGAAACTCATTATTAAAACATTGTTTGGCTAAAATATGAGACTGTATTGTGCAGTAATTCTTACTCTGGACAGAAATCTGCACAGATCCAGCAGCTCTAAACTAATATGTGTGTGGATTTTGATGGAAAAGATGGACTTCTTCACTGGAGGAAGGATTATGGGCACATATTTTAGGTCTTCTCTAGATGTTAACGGATGGACTGGAGCGCTGTGGATTATTGTGATGTTGTCATCAGACTCATTTTGACACCACCCATTCACATCCATCACTGAGACCCTGATGCAGAGACACATTTCTCCAGATCTGATGAAGAACCAGACTCATCTACATCTTTGATGTCCTGAGAAGGAGCACATTTTCAACACATTTTTATTTTTGTGCGGACTGTTCTTCGAAAAGGATCTTCCATGCAGTGTGTCTAAGTGTAAACGAGTCGTTTTTAAAACGAGTCCCAAGCTTTTTGATGTTGACGTCAAAATAAAACATTAGCATATTCCCCGCCCACTTATCTGCATGAAAATGCAAATTCATTCTTCACCACTAGGTGTCTCTTCAGGACCGAGAAAAGCTCACAAACACTGCTTTAAATGAAATCGACCCATCACTGGAGGAGTTTGGAGAAATGAATCATTGAATGAATGAACCTTTCATAACCCATAATAGATGCACTTTAATCCTGGCTTAGTTTCTGTTTGAATTGAAAAGCTTTTCGTTTGCAAATAGTCAAAAAGCAGATGTGAATTTGAGCTGAAGTTCCTGTGTGTTTGAGCCTCGTCATGCATGCACCAACAGCTAATGGTCAATTAGCTTTGTGTGCACGAGGAGAAAGACCAGGTGCATCATCACAATACTGCATGACACAAACCAGACAGAACACAGATATGTATGTGTATAAACTCAACTCACGGTTGCTTCCAGCAGAAACTGACATCGGTGTGCTGCTGTGATAGCAACACAATGCCATTAATTATTATAATTGTCTATCTTTTTTGTATGTAATGGTTGTTATAATGCATCCTGGGATTGCTTTCTCTGTGAGGTGCGTAAGCCTCAAAAGAGAGTATGTTTATGAGCATTTACTTTTCCGATGCTTTGAATGCTGTCTGTGATGAAGTG
This sequence comes from Enteromius treurensis, assembly GCA_032275025.1. NCBI lineage: Eukaryota > Metazoa > Chordata > Actinopteri > Cypriniformes > Cyprinidae > Enteromius > Enteromius treurensis. Next base: position 13,622,421 of record JAUCMU010000036.1, read on the forward strand.
AAGCTGGAGATGTGCTCATGCAGTTGTCATAGTATTGTCACTGGCTGAATACAAAATCACAGTATTTTCAACAAATGTCTGCACATATCAAACTTCCTTTGACTCCCTTTGTTTCTCTCTCTTTCATCAGACTTGTTGAAGAAAAAAGACGTGAACTAAAAAACTGTTTTTTTTTCTCTTCAAATGTGCTTCAGACAATAGAGACTGAAGCTGACATCAGAATTGCTCAACTTTGCGGACACAAATATTATTTTGTAGCCTATATTCAGAGGTGGGTAGTAACGAGTTACATTTACTTCGTTACATTTACTTGAGTACGTATTTTGGGTAACTAATACTTTTAGAGTATATTTA
>JAUCMU010000036.1:13635413-13647947 GCA_032275025.1 Enteromius treurensis
CCAGCAAATGGGATAATAATCGTCCCTGACCTCTGAGCAACTATCAAACTAGCGAGGTTATGTTTATGAGATGGGACACCAGACTCAGACGCATTAGATCATTTAACACATCCAGCATGATCAAGAATCTAAATTAAGATAACTGAAATACATAACTTTAATATCAGATAAATAACTTAAAAAATGGAGTCAGATTAAAACGAGGTAAAACTTAAAGTAAAATTAGAATTAAAAGTCTAAAAACCCAAATCAAAGAAACGACAAGTTTTTTTCCCCCAGCGCTGCTAGAAGCGAGATACGCAACATCCGCTACGCAAAGTAGGCGGACCTTTCACCGGTCACAAATTGGAAGACCACACATCCTGCAACATTCAATAACTTAAGGCCAATTGAATTCTCTCATTATTAAATGTTTTAAGAAGTTTTGTGAAAAGAGGCCACAGATAATACCCCTTAATATTTTAACCCTTAATACTTTAATCTCTGACATGCCCGTACTCAGTCAATATTAAAGATGTCATGATTACATTTTGAGAGAATGTTCTTTACCTTATGAAGGATGATTTTAGAAAACAGTAAATGACAAAAAATTACTAGCCCTGCTGAAAAGAAAAAACAGCATATGCTGGTTAGGTGTCACGCCCCTGCACTGTGTTTGTTGTTGTTCTTCCCCATGTGCTATTTGTGACCTAGTTTCTGTCTATTGTTGATTAAGTTCAGGTGTGTCTTGTCAATCAGCGCCATTGTCTGCCCTATTTAAGTTACGTTCAGTTTAGTTCTTGTTGTTGGTTCATTACATGTGTTATGTTGGATGTGCTCTCTGATCGGTCTACCTGCCTGCTTGTAAATCCTTTTGTGAGTGTTAAAGAACTGTATTTTGAAGAACCTGAATCTCTGTTTGTCCTTCCCACACAGCCAGCGTGACATTAGGTATGTTTTAAAGCTGGTTTAAATTGGTTTATACCCTGCATCAAAACATAGGTAACCAGCATATGCTGTTTTTTTCAACAGTGAGGGTCACATTTAGTTAGCTGGGTTCAAGATTTCTTAGCTGAAATAACTTAAATGAATGGCCAGGAGGTGGAGTGTGTAATATCTGAAGACAATTATTGCTAATAAATTGCATTTTGTAATAAGGAAGCAGCAAATCATTATTTCAAAATAATCCCTGCAGGTTCACATGAAGCCTGTGTACGAGCATGTCGGATTATTTTGTGGAGCTGTACTCACTCGTGTTTATTGTTGTATTATTGTTGTCGTGGTAGCTTTCAGCACCCACCAGGAAGTTATGGTTCGGTACAGTCCAGTGGAAATACTCATCGAAGTAGTCCACTCGCATTCAGAGGTACAGAAGTCAATACTTCTACAGCAATAGAACTGCCACCTGTGTGAACATAAACACTGTAATGAAAACAGTCCTCGCGCTTGTCATTGTGCTACTACTCTTTCCTGTCATGACGTGTTGAGGTGGACACTCATAAAACATATTGGTGCACTTTTTAGTGAGACACGAAATACGTACCAATAAGTACATATCACTGCAGTTTTAAACACTAGAGGCTATAAAACGCTGACACCTTTTATACCTTTTCACACAACTTTACAGAGTTGAATAAATAATAACGTGTCATTTTCGCACAATTACTAGAAGTATATAATGTAATGACTTTAAAACTATATTTCCAATATGATAAAGCTTTAACTTTTAGCAACAGTCCACAGATATTTCAATTCTGAACCACAGCAATGCACACCTATATCAACGTAATAAAAGATGTGCCAGGGGCTCACGTATTGAATGTGTGTTTTAGCGCCACTCATTGGACACTTCTGTTGCATGCAGTAAGATACGTAAAACAGTGTTGCACAAAAAGTGCACAGAGGTACATATTTTTATGAGACCAGGTTGCCAAAAGCAGAACTCACCGTCTGTCCTCATGCTTGTTGTTGTGGTAGCTGCTCATTCCTGTCATGACGTGGTGTGGTAGACACTCAAAGGTGAATTTTCGGTCAAAATCATTGACCATCAGGTGACAAGAAACAGTCTGAGGCAGAATCAAAGGTGTCTTTACAGTCGAATCCCCACAGACGGTCCTCGTGATGATTGTGATGTTTGCTTAGGCAGAGAAACATGATGTTCTGAATATATATATAAGTGCTTATGCATTGTTATTCATAACAAAAGCATTGCTTTTTATACATTCCTACTTTAACTCAAGTGCTATCGATGGGGAATTTTGTCTCTTGCTCATTTACGAACTAAATATAATACTTTTCATCCTTACAGTGCCAACTTTTGCCGATTTTTAGCGATTTGCATGCTAAATGACTTCGGTCATTCTTGAGACATGGGACAAAACTGTTCCAGCACGTCTAACAGTTAATTGTGAATAATCGTATATGTATAAAATTAATATACACAGTACACACACTGTACATATATAACGTAAACAAAAAAAACAAAACGTTTTTTTTTTTAGATGCGATTAATCACAATCACTTTACAGCACTATTTAAAATTATTATTAATGATGAAAAAGACCTTGTTTTATGAAAAGCAACACTTAATACTAACTTGTATCAAAGCAAGGTTGTTTTTAAGTGACACATGCATGTATCATAAGGTTTCAAAGTTGTGTCCCCGCTTTTTGTCAGACATTAGTTAAAATGTGATAAAAATCAGGTAATATCAGGGGCAGCTGTCACTCTAAAGGACTCCCTTGCCACAGTTAACATCTGCAGAGTACATCACTGTCAGACAGGCTCTGCTATAAGTCTTCTAGTTTTAGAATATTTTACATCCTAATGTTAATATATTTTCTGTGTCACAACCATGATATATCAACACCATGCAGTTTCAGAGGAAATGATTTGAAATATTTAGATCATTTTATTCTCCTGATGCAGGTTCCATTAGCTTCTAGCATCAGAAAAACCTAAATGGCTTCTGCATGAACTCTATTTGTTTTGTGAAAGAAATGGCAAATTTTCAATATTGTCAGATGTCACCACCATAAGATTTTGTGTTCCAATGATATATAAAAAAACTTTAATGTGACTCTTTAATAAAAGCTTCATAAACAATAACATACTCACTGTTGCGTTTTATTTTAATACATTAATTTATTGACTTAATGCATTTAATAGTTCAATGACAAACTCAGGTTTTCGTCACCACCGTCAGATCTGTCATCTCCACCAGATTTATTTCTTTTTTATTATAATATTTTGTATTAGTTGTGGAATTGTTGGTCACATGTGAAAGTGTGAAATGTGTTCTGAAATATTAAAGGAATAGTTCCAAACCTGTATGAATTTCTTTGTTCTGCCGAACACAAAGGAAGATATTTTGAAGAAAGTTTGTAACCAGGCTATTCCGGGTCACCATTGACTCCCATAGTATTTATTTTCCTACTGTGCAAGTCAATGGTGACCAAAACAGCCTGGTTACAAACCTTCTTCAAAATATCTTCCTATGTCCTCAGAACAAAGAAATTTTCATTTTTGGGTGAACTGTTCCTTTAGTGCGGTTTTATGTTATAAAGTTGAAATTACATCACCATCTGTCCAAGGTAAAAAGCACATTTTGTTAAAAAAGAGAAAAGTTGGGAGGCTGAATCAAAGCATATCTCAGTTGATTAGTACATATAACATACATAAATTTAGCTTATTTTTTCTGAGTACAAAGTGCACCCTGTTTAGAATGACTGTTGTATTTTGTGCATTTTTTACTTTTAATATAGCAATATTTTGACAATACTTTTACCAAAGTACAGTCCACTTTCTACTCACCTCTTTATGCCAGATATTGACTGTCCCGAAGGGCACTTAAAATCTAGAGGCTCATCGTAGGTCTTCTCCCAGCGTAATTCTGTCAAATTTGATTCAGACTCATCATTTAACATCTACCGTAGCGTTTAATCAAATGAAAAAGTTTCTCATAAATTTTTTCCACCTTGTCCATAGGCCAAGAGACCCGTCATGAGTAGGAATAAAGCAGCTCTCCCCATGGTGTGGTGGAGTTAACCTACGAGACAACTTGTGATGAAACGTCTGCTTTTATAAGGTCTTCAGGACTTATTTAACATAACTTCAGTCTGTTAATTAACAAGTGGGTTCTAGTCATGTTTGAACAGGTAAAAACAAACCTTTACTTATTAGCAGAAATGGCGTCCTTGAGAAGAAGTACAGGATCACAGAAACTGATACAAAGCATGCATGAACTATCTGTGCCAGGCCAAATTCAATGCATGTTATTGACTCTTTTGGAGAATCCTTGACACAGTTCAGCCAATCTGACCTGCTTAACTGTGTTGCTTTGTTAATTTTTTTTTATCAGGAAATCATGGATTTTGAAATGGTATGTGTACCTTTAACAGTAAACATAGATAAGCAGAGCCGTATACGTTAAACATTGCTGTGGTAGTTTTGTTTGAGTGCCTGATTTGTTGTACAGGGTCCTGTGTGGAAGAAAAAAAAAAGTGGCATATAACGGCAGATCCGAAGAGGGTGAAGGAAGCCCTCTATCAGACACAGTTCAAGCTACTCCACTAGCAAGAATTGTGAGGCAATGGAGGAACCAGATATAACCGACTTTCTTTATGAAAAATATAGTTTTCGATATAGTTTTTAAATCTGTGTGGATAGAGACATATCCATCAGTTGTGCATTTTTCCATTCAATGGTAAATCAAGAGAACGCGGAAATTACATCTGGTAATTTCCTTTAAAAAGTGTCATTTGAAGCAACATGCAGACCAGATATCAACTAAAACAGAAAAAGAATGATTAATCAAATCACTCAATGATGTTAGTTAATATGTTATCAAACCTGAACAGGCCTGAACATCTTCCTAAAATAACTTAACTGTGTTTGCTTTTGACTTTGTGAGGACATTTGGTCGGTTTAACTAAAAATGAAGTTAATCTTAAAACGTAAACGTTTATTTGGTTTTGTAGATTTAGGGGCAGGGTTGGTTTTAGGGCGATAAACACATTGTTAGGTCAGAATAAAGTCTATCAAAGTCCTCACAAATATGGCAAAACAAACATGTGTGTGTGCATCTGTGTGTGTATACAGGCAGATTTATAGAACCACCAAGTTGTTGGTTTTGTTTAGTTTGTTTGATAACTTCACAGGTATAGGACCAATTATTCTTCAAGTACTGAAAGATTAATTAGCAGTATTGTTAAGGAAGCTAAATCATTAAGTGCAATCAGATCCTGAATCACTAAGTCCTGACTATTCCCATCCCTAGTTAGTATGCTGCCTTAGTAGACACCTGCATGTTGACAGCACAGCTTTTGAAACAGAGTTACACACACACTATCATATAAGAGTGCATGCACACACTGCAGGGCAGATGATCCTTACTGTCCTCACAGTGTGTGTGTGTTTGATTAATTACACAGGCTGGTGTGGCAGCTCAGCAGGAAACTCACCGCTACACAAACCACTAAAAACTGCAGTAACACACATAAGTGCCCGCTTGCTGCTCTCTCTCACACACACACACACATGTTCATTATATAGAAGAGCATTTCTTCTCTGCTTGGCTCTCGTGGTGCAACAGAAGAGAGGAGATGTGGAACAGTGTGCAGTTATTACCTGGGGGCTTCGCATTAGTGCTGCTGGAGCCTGACGCCTCATTATAGAGTGAACCGAGTCTCAAGAGCTCTGACTATATGACCATAGTGTGTGTGTGTGTGTGTGGATTCACAGGATTCGACAGCTGCGTTAGGCCTCAAACACTAACATATGGATGTATATGCTTCTAGCTACGCAAGCAACACATTTTAAATGTGTTAGGCTTTACGCATAGGATGTGTATATTTATCTTTCCAACGTGTTAACATTTCACAGCAATCTTTCTTTCTCTTTTTACCTTTCTTCATGTTAAGCTCCATGAATAGCACATTTAGTTTAGAAGAATACGGTAAAATATGAATCCATAATCTACAATAATGCTCCCTGCTGGGAAAAAGTGTTCTGGTCTGAATCAGGAGAGAAATCTGCACAGATCAAGAAAATGTCAAATATATTTTGATGTGAGAGACAACAGGAGAAGGTCTTTTTCACTGGAGGGAGCATTGTTATGGATTATTGACTCATATTTTAGACATTAAAAAGATTTAAATCCTGGATTTGTTTGATCTTTAGTCTTCTCCAGATGGACTGGAGGGCTGTGGATTACTGTGATGTTTTCATCAGATCCTCATTCTGACGGCATTCACTGCAGAGCATCCGTCACTGGCTTTATAGGTAAACAATATACATCTGAATTACTCGTTTAGATTGATGTTTGTGTGTATATGTGCACAAACCAAGGCTCCTTTGGGACAGTTTGGCTCCACACACACTGACAATAAAATCTAGAAAATAAAGCAATCACTGCTGTGATGTTATGTTGGACCATAAGAAAATCATATCCACAATTCCAATAAAAGCACAACATAAAACCCTCAGTGGAACGGCGCTCTGGCCTGAAGGCCTCTGCTCTGTGTGTGCCGTCTGAAGCTTTTAACTTCAGCTCAGGATGTCAGGCGGTTTTTGTTTAGAAGTGTTTTGGGGATTCAGGGTTTTCAGCCATCTGCCTTTTCTGGAAAATGCATTCTCAAACTGATCGTTTGGACGAGAGATGTGGTTTGCATAAACTAAACCAATGCTATTATGTTATTGCGTTGTGAAGTTTGTTAAACTGTCTGCTGTAAGATCAAATGCTGAACAATTCTAAATTTGATGTCCGTTTTTAAATTTGATGTCTGTTTTACTATAAAGCATAAAAGGAGATATTTAGCACAGTTTATATGATCCCAAACAGCGCACGGGGGGCACGCAGGGTTCGAGCCGGATGCCGAGCTCAGCCCCAGCTCAAACCACCAGAGCTTTGAGTCCGCTGATCTCCTGTCTCGCCCCCCAGACAGCACGCCAAACATGCTTATCATTATTATCACACGGAAGTGCGAACTCGTGAAAAACAATTGAAAATTGAATTTTCAATTGATATTCAGCAGCACTGTATGAATGGGGATTTTTTTGCTTGTTTTTTTTTTTTGCGAATTTGCGTTTTAAAATATTTAAACATTCAATGAGTTAAAAACTTATTGACAAGAAAATACTTAATTTACTTTTAATTCATATTGAATGAATTCACATGACCAACTACAATATTATATCAGAGAGTAACTGCTTTTGTATGTTTTTCACACACAGTAATAAGACAGTAGTAAGACATGAAAGCTTTGGAAAATAAGTTGCCCAGACTACAATTATAGTAATACAATGATGAAATTATTTTTATAATGCCTCCAATTAAATGAGAAGTAATTAAGGGTGTTTGTGTTGATGTAGCACAGATGTTTCTGTTCTCAAGCAGCTCTTTCTTTTCTCATCCTGAATCCCTTCAGTCCAGGCCTCCATTATCGTCCTCTTCTTCCATCCTCCTCCTCCTCTCTGCAGTGTAATGGCTCTGGTTTGATGATGGTGATTACAGAGAGATGATTCTAAAACATATTTCTCATCCAAACATCGATGTATTCACAGATTCACAGTGGTAGCCTCAGTGATTGACGTCTACATGCTGAGATATTAATTATGGATATTTGGATAAAATTTTGAAGTCTTTTCATGAGCCCAGGAGAGAAGCAAATTGTTTATTAATTAGAATGTTGATGCAGTTGGTAATAGAGTTTCTCTTTTCTTTCTTTTATATCTACTGCAGTAATTAGCATAAAAATATCTGTAAATGTTTGACCTTAATCTAAATTTAATACACGCTAGTCTTTAATGTATGTCATCTAGGTTTGCTTTTATAGTTACTAACCTATATCCTGTATATACTGTCAGTGGATTAACTGCAATTTATCACATCCAAAACAAAAGTTTTTGTAATAGTATAGTTATTATGTATATATGAATACACACTCATTAATATTCATTATTATATTAAATATATCATAATATAAACTATATTAATGCAAATATTTACATGTAATTAAATATATATATATATATATATAAAATATATAATTTATGTGTGTGTGTTTAATTACGATTAATCGTATGATAGCACTAATGGAGCACACACACACACCCACACACACACACACACACATATGGATAAGGTAAACAATAAATAAAATAATTCATATTTAACTTGATAGAATTATATTAAATTATAATGCATACTGTAAATCAAACCCAAACCATATAGTATGTAGTTAATTAATATTAATCGGTACTTAAATGTGTAATTACATTGTAACAAGGACACCTTAAAATAGTGTATGCATAACTTTTTCTGAAAAGTTTGAAGCACTGATCTAGCATGAAATCTTTTTGGGTTTGTTTTTAAGAAAGTCCTCTGCAGATAAAGCAGGTGCGGGACCTTCACTGAAGAACACTGAATCTCTTGTGCTTTGATATGCTGAAACTCCGTAAACTTCAGCTCTGTGATTAGAATTATAATGACTGTGTGTGTGTTTCTCTTACTCTCTTCTGTTCTCAGCGCTGCAGAGTGGACTCTGTATAGTTTGGCATCCCCTACCCCTTTAAAATGGTAACCTAGTTTTAAAAAAATGTTTGTTTTTTTTTGGGTTAAAAATGCTTAAATAGCAGTTGCAATTAACATTAATATGAATAAATTCTTTAGAAGTGTTGTTCATCGTTAGTTTATGTTAACTAATGTAGTCTAATGTTAATGAATTAGATCGTTTGTAAAATTATTGTTAAATATTAACTTACTTTTATGACTTTTACATTACAACATAGATATATAAAATAAATCATACATTAATCTTTGTTGATTTTATTAAATAAAAATGCATCTTTATTGTTTTTCATAAACATATTTTAACATAAAGTTTTGACTTTACAAATATATTAGTAACAGCTGGAATTAACTAAATTAATATTAATTGTTAAAATATGATATCTATTTTAAAATGTTATATTTTAACTTATTTTTAATACCCTTATGTTGCAGCATTAACATATTTACAGATTAATATTAATCACATATTAATTTTTCTTTATGTCACAATGCATTTTTGTTTTGTTTTTTACGTTCTGCATTAACCAATCTTAACATTTTTGACTTTAAAAATGTATTTGTAACATTTTTAAGAATGAAGATTAATAAATGCTGTATAAGTGTTGTTCATTGTTAGTTTATGTTAACTAATGTAACAAAACTGGACTATAAAGCATTATTTCCATGTTATATAATATTCCATGCATATTTCAGTTGCATTTATTGTTTTTAATTTGAGTTTCTGCTTGCATGTTAATTATATTATATAAATGACATATTTTATGTTGATATATCACATCTGCTTGCTTCGGATAACCGTGTTATATCTGTTATGCCAGTAAAAGCTGAACGTAGTAACCCAGAAATCTCTGATAATATTGCTTCTCTGAATAGCATCATAGTTTCATTACGAAGCAGGCAGAAATGCAGTTGTTGCTGCAAATGCAAGTAGCTTAAATCTTAAGCCAGTTTAAAGCCAATCAGCATGAGATGTTCAGGGGCGCTTTTCTTCCAAAAAGTGATTTCCGTGGGAAAAGCAGAGTTTCTTTCAGCGGTGTCAGAAGCCTTTGACAGGTAAAGGGATTTTTGGTGGAAGCCCTTGCATGTTTAGATCTCGTCTCCTCTCGGGTGGGCTTTCGGGAGAAGAGGAGAGCGGGGTCTTGTTAAGCACACGGCTGCTTGAGCTCCAGGGAGGCCCGTATCAATCCCATCATGCCGTGGCCCCGCGCTCTAAGCCGTGACCAGGTGCTGCTGACATTCTGCCTCACCACAGAATACTAATCACTCTCGCACATACAGCTCGTGCCCTTTTGCCATCTTTCTTTCTTTCTTTCTTTAAGACATTTAAGTAAGAAAGAATTTTCCGGTAAAGCAAAGAACAAGTGCTATCACAGAAGCACAGGCTTTTTGGTGGTAAATTGTGTACGCTGGGTTGCAGAAGGTCAGAATGTGGTCAAGCAATAACCATGTTTTTCCATGCAATTTCTCTGCTTTTTTTTCTCTAGATTACTTTTTTTTAACCTATTAAGTGAGTCCTTTTTCCGAAAACAAAATGACGTTTCTTAACATATCTTGATTTAGGAATGATTTAAGGTTTTTTGTTTTCTTTATAGGATTCAAGCATACTTCAGTAAGGCTTATGATATATAGGTTATTGGGAAAATATTAGGCCTACTATAAAATCTAGAAAAGATGGAAATCTACAGAAGACAGAAGGTTTTACTGCCTTTTCTAAACATCATCACTTTTTCTTTTTTTTTTTTTCAAATTATGCATGCATTGGGTTTAACGCACTTGAAAATGCATGAAAATAAGAAAAGCAGTCAAATGTCCAAAGTTTCCAAAGAAAAAAAATAAAAATGAATGAGTGTGAATCAGGATGAGGCATAAATTAATGTCCTCAGAATAATGAATATACTATAACTAAAAGTTGTCTCGGATTTAGACAATAATAATATGTTTGTGCTTTTTCTGTAGATTGAAAATAAGACTTTTTGTTGAAATTTTGTGTGTGTGATGTTCTCCAGTAAAACAAGCACTTTTTTTTGGAATCAGCACCTAGAATGAATAAGAAAACACAAGTGTTTTTGATGCAGAATACACTTCTGAAACTGTAGATGACACTTTCTGCTACATGTGCCCAAATAATATGTTTCGGCTGTTTTTTCTCTCAAGAATTTGAACAAACAGTAACAAATAGAACAGTATGTTAAATGTTCAAAATTATCTGGGCTTTATTAATGTTCTCAAAGCGTTGTGTATCATTCTTGCAGCTTTTCTCTCAAACCTTTAAGTGAAATATTTTGTGTTTAGAGAACATATAATTTTAAAAATGATTCAAATGGAATGTTCATGTAATATTTGCGTTAAGAGGAAAATTAAAGACACAAAATATTTAGAAATAACATTTATAACTTAATGGAAATGTTAGGAAAGTCTATTTTTGGATATAGAATTATCACCACAGTGTTTCTTTCTGCACACTTTGTCAAAGTTCTTTCTCTTCTTGGCAGATGCTGTCCATCCAGCATGCCTTACAAGAGCACTCAGAGACCATTACCAGTCAGGACATCGCTGTGTGTCAAGAACAATGCTGTAAAAGTATGACTGTTTCACAATCTTAATCAAACTTGTGATATTAATGAACATGATACTGGTCAATCTGCAGATGAAGCGTTCACTGAAGACAAAAGCGATGTATAAAGAAGCATCAGAACTTCAAAAGATTATAAGTTTTGATTGCAGCACTTGGTAGTGAATTAATCTTTGATAGTCCTTTAATTGCTTTGCTCAGTATATTCTAATTTGCTCAGGGAGTAAATGATTTTTGGCTGTGTGTAGTAATTATGTCTGGTTTAATACTACACGAAAAAAATTAAAAGACAAAACAAGATTAACAAGACCACTGGCAGATATTTCTTTCCTTTTTAAAGCGAAAAATCACTTAGTTATTATGGATGTTGGAAAAAAAAGATCTTTCATGCAGTGTGTAACACAGCTCTGAGTGAATGAAAACATCCTGCAACGTTTTAAATCTGAAAGTGCAGCATTTATAAAGCTATTATTATAAAGCTGTAGTCGACTCTGAATCATTGAAACGAGTCGTTTTTAAAACGAGTCTCAAGTCGTTTGATGTTGACGTCAAAATGAAACATTAGCATATTCCCCATTTCTCCTTGATCTGAATAAAAATGTAAATTCATTCTTCACCACTAGGCTGCTTGCAGAATGATGTGTTTGTTATTGCTCTGAATAAAGATGAATTGAGAGTTTGTTCCACCTTTACAAAGACAGAGAATGAGTCTTGGATAAAGCAAAAAACTCTTCTTGTGAAGAGACTCAGACAGACCAGATGAGCTGAAGAAGCCGGACTGGGCCGGAGGTTTGATTATTGTCGAGTGATGGAGGAATACTGACCATAAGAGAACATGACAGGTGAGATGAACTATTTTCTTTTTCAGTCCTCCCTCTCTGATGTGTCCTTGCTTGGTTCAGCCAAAACTGGAAACATGCTCACCCTCAGGCGTGATAATTGATGAGGATGAATTTGTTTTTTCATCAGGTTTTGAGAAATGCATCGCATCACTCGCTCAGTAGTGGATTCTCTGCAGTGAATGGTTGCCGTCAGAATAAGAGTTAAGCAAGTTTGATAATCCAAGATTTGTTATCTAGGCTTTTCATTGAGTTTGAGTGCCGTTGCGTAATTTTATTAAAATGTCTTAATGAATCAGTGTTAAACCTCTAATCAGAGATGAATCCTGCTGCTTCAGTTAAACTGCAGTGGTGTTTCTGTTTCTCTTCCACTTTGAGTGAGAAAGAAGAAAAGCTTTTCACAAGTTGCTTGTGAAGGAAATTGAGTTTGATTTAATATGATACTCTTATTATTAACTCTTGCCTTTACCTGAGTCATCCGAAGACAGTGTTGAGAATGGCGGATCATCGCTCTAAATGTTACGTTCCAGGCTGTGCAGGGGATGTGAGCACTTTTCACTCCCTTCCTATAG
>JAUCMU010000036.1:13649850-13669097 GCA_032275025.1 Enteromius treurensis
GCTCACACGTACAGTAGTTTAGAAAACTAGTCCCGTCCGAATAAGGCTACAGTGTAATTCGGCTATACATCCGCGCTGAAGGTGAAAGTCACCATAGCTTGTAGTATATATATGCACAATTTAAGGGCATTATATGAAGGAAGATAGTTTGAAGAAAGTTTGGGTTTAGGAAAAAAATACTACGGACGTCAATGGTAACCCAAAGCAGCCAGGTTTCATTTTTGGGTGAACTATTCCTTTAAGATGTACAACAGTAATGTTTTTTGTAAGGGATGTTAATGAAAATGACTTAAATGTCAGAATTGAACTATGGCCTAATCCTGGCTTAGGCTAAGCTGTGTCTTTATAACCGGGTCATGATGTTTAAGCTTTGTGGCTGCACTTTCAAAACCTTAACATTTATCGCAGCTTTAGGTTTTAATCAACAATCTTTGTACTGAAACTGCATTATTGCCATCACAATTTTTTAAGTTATTTAATCAACAACATGTCACTATAGCTGTTGTTGTATTTACCGTGAAATGCTCCTCTTAAATGCATTAGGCACAAAGGAACAACATTGTATGATAGTGAAGGATATTTTATGTGTTAATAATCTTACATTGGCTTGGACTATAATTAGATAGCGAGTTCTCTCCTCATAGTTCAGCCGCTCTGCCAAAACAATATTACCAGACAGCGTCCCAGAAACCCGCACGGTCCTGTTTGACATCTGAGAAAGACAGACAGAGAAAGATTGCACTATTTAAAATCAAACATTGCAGTTTGAAAGCTCACTCATAAAGTCACTGCTTTAAATTAATCATTAATTACAATGAAGAACTTGAGTGTAACTGCAGAAGGTCTGTTTGATCTGATGAAGTACCGGGTCATTTGGGTTGTACTGAATGGCGTATTCTATCTGTCCGTTTGGTCCGTCGTCGATGTCCGTGGCTCCATTGTTTCCTGAGAAGCCGGTGAAGATGGTGGTACCGACAGGAGTGAGCTGCAGAGATATCATTAAAAAAACACATGAAACAAACATCAGACACTGCCTATATGCTTGTGTAACAACACAGCAACTCTGACAGGTCTCAGATGTGACCCATCTGACCCAGATAGTGTGTGTGTGGGTGTGTTTTCCTTCTGAATCCCCGTAGAAAACAGACTAGACAGGGACAGAAGAGGAAGAAAGAAAACATAAAGAAAAGGACAGAGAAAAAACAAAGAGAAGACAACAAAAAGCCAAAAGTCAAAACGGAAGGAGAGAGAGAGAGAGAGAGAGAGAGAGAGAGAGAGAGAAAGATAGCAAAACCTACACGTATGCCTGCACAAAAATACACACACTACTGCAGTTTAGGGTCATTCTGCAACTGCGCTGGCATTTCATCTGCTATTATTTTATTATTTTTACAACTCAATAATAATACATTAATATACTGTGCTATATTAATGATGACTGGCATGTTCAGTGAAGAGTTGTTTCATATTTCATTTAATCATAAAACCAATAACATCAGAGAAAGTACATTTATAAATTAACAAATTGTGGCGGAAGACATTATAAAGAAATGCTTTTTTTTAAAGTTCTGAATCTTTTAAAAATGATTTATAATAATGAGTGTATTGTTTTTTGATTAACAATGCTGGATTAATCACTTCTGCTTGTATTATTGTCATTTGCAATTTACTTTGAATAACAAGAGTCTACCAAACAAATAAATGAAAATGGCATAACAGCTGACAAAATGTAAATGAAAATGAAAATGTTCTTCATATAAGACATTAAAATATATAACATATGTGTTTATGTAAAGACACACATACAGTATATATTTTGAAAATATTTATGTGTATTTACATATGCATTCATATAAGTTATATCATACACATATATTTAATATCTAAACAAAAATGTATTCATATATGCATAATAAATATACAGAGTGTGCACACACACATACATTATGTAAACAATTTTATAAATATATATATATATATATATATTTCATACAAGACATTAAAATAAATAGCAAATACAGTTAAGTAAATTATAAATAATATTTTAGCTATTTCATTTGTCTTATTATACTTAATATTTTTATATTATTTCAATTTGTAAAATGTATTTTACAACAAATATTTAGCTATTTTTAGTATTAAAAAAAATGATAGCCAATATATTTTTACATGCATGTATACTGTACTTTCCAAATGATATGTGAAAATACAGTAAAAATATTTCATACTAAAACAGTTTTGAAACAAGTATTTTCTTCTAAAATAAAAAATAATAAAAGTAATTTTAAAGTCTAAAAGTCTTTTTGTTGTGACCACAATTGTACAGTCCCCAGAGTTTTCTTTTTGCTGGAGAACATCACAAAATACAACGAACCAATGTTAAAGCATGGTACAGTAGACTGAATAATTGAAAACGCTCTTTCCTGCATCAGGCATGACGCCAAAAGGATTTTTGGAAAACAATTTGACAATCTAGTGCTAATCTCATCTTGCTTGGAATTCTGAGGTTGATGTCAGCATCTCTTGAGGACTAAAATTCACAAGTGAAACCTCTCTCTCCCACACATACAAGACCAGTCTGCCTCTGGGGCTCCAAATCACCCAGAAAACCCATGAACCAAGTCACAGCCTTTCGGATCAAAAGCAACTCACGTGATCACATCCGCCCCCAAATGCAAATACCACCTGATACTTTCCCCTTCCTGCCCTGCACCCCCTTGACTTCAACACTTCACTGTTTTTATCTCTCTTTCTTGTTTTACATGTACAGGAGAAAAAAGGCAGGGAAAAAAGGATGACAGCATATTTGACTTCTAGGAAAGGAAAGAGATTGACAAGCATAAAGAAGCCAAGCTTTTACACACCCAGCACGTACACGCTCACGCAACATATTCAAACGTATTCCAAATAAATGAAAGCCATTAAGTTTAAAAATAGTCCTCATATCTGCACTTGTGGAGAAGAGGGTCAAGCGTGTGTGTGCATGCATAAATTTAAGTATAATTTTGAGCCGATGCCAAAAGGGGATGGTTTTAGATCTAAATAACTGATGGAGCACGCCAACAGACTATACAATACAATGTGTCTGCTTCACTCTCTGCTCTCTATTCATTCATGAAAGCGCTTTTCTTTATGTATTTCTTACCTAAAAAAGAGTGAGTGGGACATATTGAAGGGCATTGTGTCAGTTTCTAATAACCAGAAAATGTTTGTTTACGACAGCATCATTTTAATATACTGATTTAGCACTTCAGAAACATTTCTTAATAAACACATTCTTATTATCAATGTTAAAAACCATAGATTTGCTAAATATATTTGTGGAAGCTGACTTATATTCGTTTGTCTTTCTGAAATAACACATTTAAAAAATGTGTAATACAAATTAAGCATAGCTTAATAGAACAAAAGCATTAATTTCCTTTCAGAAATAATTTTTTTTTTTTTTTTTCAATCAAATTCAAAAAAAATATTACATTTTAACTTAAATATTACATTTTTAATTTAGTTTTAAGTTAATTTTAACTCTACTTACTTGACAGAGACACAATGTAAATGAGGCAGTGCATAAGTGATCAGGCCTCACCTCATTAACTGACACATAGTAGCGAGGCTGCTGAAAGCGAGGCGTGTTGTCATTTCTGTCTCTCACCACTATCCGTACTTCGTGCAGAATAACTGTTCCCACCAGCTCATTGGTGCACTGAATCTGAACCACAATGGAAGTGATGTAACTGGGTGGCTGGAAGAAAGCACATATACAGGGGTTTATAGAACAAAGTAAACATACATTTGCACAACAAAGATCATTGTATTTGACTGCATTAGTACAAAGCGAAACCCCTACAGATAAGATGTGACAGCTGAAAATATCAACAGCAACATTTATTCAAGCTAATATTTGGTAATACCCATTTCCATTTGTGATATATTTTCGAAAGTTAGGGAAGTGATCAATAACATTAGGGTATCCAGCGGTATAAAGTGCATTAACAATACAGCCAATCAGCCTGGATGTGTGAATGCACAAGATTACATAATGTAACAATGCAAACAGGATTAATGTCAAGTCCTTTGGATAAATAAGGTGTTTGGCTTCAAGTACTCTGAAAAAACAAACAAACAGTGGAGCTGTTCAGTGAAGTGCCTGAATCCTACAAAACCCGTGAAGAGGACGAGGAGGAGGAAAAGGAGGGTATGTCCTGTAATCACAATTCAATAGTGTCATAAAAGGCCTATCGCTAACACAATGCTTCACAGACGAGCACACATGTGTGAGGCTAGCAAGCCTCTCTACAGAAGATTGGTGTAATGAACAGACGGACAGTATAAGACAGAGAATATGAAGCACTTGTGGAAAAAGGGAATAGGAGAAATCTCAACGCTCATATTGTACCTTTTGACAGAGTGCTCTTGTACTCTAGAACAGTACATTGTACTTTAAGCACAGTGAAATTATTTTGAAAGTATTTTGATTTTTTTGCACCCTCCGATTCCAGATTTTTAAATAGCTGTATCTCGGCCAAATATTGTCCTATCCTAACAAACCATGTATCAATAGAAAGCTTATTTATTGAGCTTTCATATGATGTATACATCTCAGTGTTGTAAAATTTTACCTTATGACTGGTTTTGTGGTCCAGGGTTACATATTTATTTTTTTTAATTACAAAATTATATAATAATTACAAAAACAACTACATATAGATTTATTACAAAAATAAAAAAATATGATTATTATATTTTTAAATGACCCTCTAATTATTATTTCAATGTAATCATGTTAATAGTTTTATGTGACATAGTCAAAACCTGAATATTAATAATGAATAATAAACCTTTTTATTTATTTAATTTTAAATTATTTTTATTCATATAAAAAATAAAGTATTTTAATTTATGATCATTTATGTGATTTAATTATTTATTTGTTTATTTATATATTTCATTCACAGAAAATTAGTTCATGAAATTATTGTTTTATTTTTTATATATATATATATATATATATATATATATATTAATGTTTCCTAAAGCCTCACAATAATATCACAAATCTTCTAGTTTTAGAGTTTTTATTTTTTCTAACCCTGCTGTTGTAGTTCGGCCGCTGCATCTCTCACACAATGCTTCTATGAGCCCTGTCAAACAGGCCCTAAACTGTGCAATCTTTTCCATGCCACTGTTTTCCTCCTGAAGCCATGCATGCTCATATATTTTCTACAGTGAGTCCCGTAGGACCAGATGCACAATCCCCAACATTCACAGGCTAAAGTTACTGCATGAATTACATCCTAATTCAGTCTATCGTAGTCATTTATGTCCACGGCGCTCCTGTTCTCATTCCCCGTGCATTGATTTGCTGCCAAAATGGGCCGTTGTAATATTCGGTGGGGAATTGGGAACGTCAGACTCAGTTGTTTAGTCTCTCAGCCCTCGTCCATGCTTAATTTGTTGGTGTGTCAGACCCCCAGCAGTCTACTGAAATTAAACTGATCACTTTGCAAAGTACCAGCACACCTGTTCTCAACAAGACATGTGATGGAGGAATCATTATAACTGGAGCGGCTTATAAATATATAGCTGTCTGGTCATATTTAACATCAAATACCATATACATCAGCTTTAATGCTTGCTTTTATCCCAGTACATGTCTTTTAAACTGCTGGATTATGTAGTCATGCTCAAGCGTGTGGTTTGGACGTGCATTAACCGCTTCTGTCCCGGAGGGGAGCAGATTAATGTTATCATCCATCGGGCAGCTGCGCTCCTCGCTTGCACAGATCTCACATTATATGCTGTTTTTGGAGAAATAGCGTGCATTTCCCTTCGTTTAGTAAAAAGGGTGCGGTCTGAGCTCTGGCAGGTGCACGGGTTCTGCGGGTGATAAGGATGAAGTTTGTGAATGCTGTCAAGTGTGTGTGTGTGTGTATGAAAGCAATCGAGCATATGCATGAATGGCTTTGCATGTATTTTCATGCCTCTATGTGATACAGTGTGTGTGTGTGTGTAAAGCTCCATCTGCTCTCCGCTTGCCTTGGCTGTTTTGGTTTCCTGTTTTTGTCTCTCTCTCTCTCTTTCTCTCTGTGAGATTCCCATCAAGCAGAGGCACTTTCAAACTGCAAGGTCCCTATGGACAAACTACTAATAGCTTTGATTAGTTAAAGCAGTTACTGGACAAAAAGTACGTCAGTTACTGGAGATACTGGAGCGGTCAGCAAATGGTCATTGTTAGCATCATACTGTTAATTATTCTGTGTGGTATTTATACTACACAATGTATAAAGTATATGTTAGGGCTGCACAATTATTCGATTTTCGATTCATTCGATAAATTTGATTATTTTAAATAAAGTGCACTTACGTTATTCTGCGTGCTTACGATGTGTTTTCCCCCCCCACGGGTTATTTTAAGGGTTCTCCATTGTTTTAATTTTAGATTTAGTATAACGTTTAAATACCTATCAAAGGTTTAACTGATATTTGAGCTTAATATAAGAAAGCAATAAAAGTTTTTCAGTTAGACGTTAGTAAGTGTTTTCAGCTTGTTTATGTTCCTATAAGAAATACGGCATGCAGTTGCTTCAAACAATGGTATAAACATCATTCAGTGTAAACTGTGATTAATAATCACAATTACAAGGGAATATTATGATTTTTGTCATGCAGCGGTAATATATACTGTATGTATAAGAAGGTATGCTCACACACAAAACCTTCACTTTACAAAAAGGTTAATTAATTAACATGAACTAAAAATTAACATACTTCTACAGCACTCATCAATCTTAGTTAAAGTTTCTTCCAGCACTAATGCATTATTAAAATCACTAGCTGTGTTTGTTAACATTATTAATGCACTGTGAGCTAACACGAATAAACAACAAACAACTGTATTTTCATTAACTATCATTAACAAAGATTAATAAATAGTGTACTAAATGCATTGTTCATTGTTTGTTCATGTTAGTTAATACATTAACTAATGTTAAGAAATGACACTTTATTGTAAAGTGAAAGAAATAAAAATAAATGCTTTTATTAAGCAAGGATTCAATGCAATTGATCAGAAGTGACAGCACACATTTGTAATGTTGCAAAAAAAAAAAAAAAATGCCGTTCTCCTAAAATGTCTATTAACCTGTGATCACATTTTGTATTTGTATTTTGTATGCAAATATTTCCAATGCACAATATTGAATGAAATAATTTATTTTATTATTAAATCATGTTCAGGGAAGGACTGCTTCCCTTAATGAATCAGGTTTTCAGTGCTGCTTGAGAAGGATGACAGCGTGCTCTCCTCGTTTGTCCACCTGCGACTGCACTACAGAGTGACAGGAACAACAGTACTGTAGTATACTGTCATGCTACACTTCTAGTTATTGGAAAATAGCTTGTTATTGTTTTGGAAACAGCTGTGCTTCTGTCACGCTCCTGTAAAAAAAATGCTGCATCGTTAAGTTTAGTTCAGTCTCCACTCAACAGTGCAATACTTTTATAGAAGTAAAGGTGTTGCATTTTACTGACGTTGCTCATACGTGACGTTTCCTCATCTGTGTGTCGATCAGGAGCCTGTAGATGATCATGAAGCGCCGTGAGCCTCATGCATCCACTTCTCGAACGGCTCGGTGGGAGTTTTCATGTGTAGTTTACTGCCAGAGCCCTGCGGCGCCAGGGACGTTATTGTTTCCTGACGCTTTCATATGTTCAGATAAAAGTCAGCACACAGGTTATTCCCTCATCCATGAAACCAAATTTATATGTCATCATCTCCGCTCAAGGACAGTAGTCTTCATGTGAAAATGCTCATACCTGTCCTTCTCTCTGTGTGGAGACCTGGGAATGATGTTTGCATTGTAAATCTGTTTAAACACCATCAGAAGTCCAGGTACTGTGTGTGTGTGTGAGAGATGTGCGCCTGGTATTTGTCACCTTATAGGGACCAATTGTCCCCACGAAGATAGGAATATCAGTACATTTTGACTTTTGACACATAATGAAAGGTTTAGGTGTAGGGTCAGTGTAGGGCAATACCACATACAGTCTGTACAGCAGAAACACCATTACACCTATGAAGAGAGAGACCCCAGAACACATGGAAACACAACGTGTGTGTGTGTGTGGATCTGATGTATGCAGCCTCAGGCAGTGTCTGGCGTGTCCAGAACACCATTTTAATAATTCTCGGGTTATTAAGTATAGTATGTTGCATATCATTAAACACTGAGGCCTGAACACTTGCTCACTTTTCACAGCAAAGAAGAGTGTTTTTGTCTTGTTTTCCAGAGAAACAAGATATTCCGTGAGTAGCGATGTTAAAATGAATATTTCTGTTCAGCAAGATTTTACATGAATGAATAGTTTATTAATGCTTTTTAAATTGTAAAAAACTAAATGTTTCATGGATTTCATAAAAATATAGTGCAGCACATCTGTTAATTAACATTGATAATAATCACAAATGTTTCATGAGCAGCAATCAGTATATTAGAAGGATTTCTGACGGAGAAGCCAGACTCAAACTTTTGAAAGTATGCAAGTTGCATGATAATAATAAATGCATAGTCTGAGTTCACAATAAGACCAGTAATATGCATTAGGAAAATAAATAAATAATAATAATAATACATTTTGCCAACTTGAAATAATTGTGACTAGTTGTCAAAGAATCAGCATACAAATATTTGCTTGATTTCAGTGTAATCCTCTTTTTACTCCCTCGCTGTAAACCTTAAACATCTGTTCTTAGCAGAGAGAATTAAGACAGTGTAATTAATTCGTTTCATTGTGTTTGGAGCATTATTTGAGGATTGTCTGTTGAGCAATGCTCTCATCAGAAACTTTGATTCAGCGGCTCGTGCCCAGAACGCTCCGCTGCTGTAAAGACCATCATTAATCAGCGTAAAGGCTTTAATCAACATCAATACATCGACCAGTCGTGCAGAATTCAATTAGAAAAGGGCTTTTTATTTATTAGACGCACGTCTGTGCCACTCCTCCGTTAATCCTGAGACCCTGCCGAGTGTTGCCACAAATCCCATTATTATTCTTATTTTATAAATAAAAACATCTGATCTGTTTTGTGAGCAGAGTGTTTATAGGAGCAGTGCAATGCATTAGATTAGATGCCAGCTTTCTGTAACCCCAGTATGAGAAATAATGCATAATTTACACAAGCTAGATGCTCTGTTTCTATACTTTGCATTTTTTTGACAGTCTCAGGTAAAGGAAACGCCACTTTTTATGTTGCATCCTTTTATCCCGCCCAAGAAAAACTTTCACTCTCCCTGCCTTTTTCAGGAGAGGAGAGAGAAATAATATGAAAGCAAACTAAAGGGATGAAGAAAATGATGGAAAGCCGCGCATCTCAGGTGAAGATCTTCAAGCATGCTGACACACGGTTCACACAGGCACGCTCAAACAGGAAACTATTGTGTTCCTTTCCAGACCAATTCCTACCATCAGCATTTGGACTGTGTCTGTTTCCATCAATGAATCAGTCTGAGAGCGATCGATGACGCCGGCTGATGGATATGTTTGCCTATACTGCAATCATCCGGCTCATGACATGACAGGACCAGGAGTGTGAAAACGTCCTGACAAACACACCCAGAACCAGAACCAGATCAAGAGCAGCTTTTGACACTTGACCAAGACACTCTTCTATATGCAATATGAAGTCCTGCATCATGCATGAATGAATGCTGGATGGAATCCAACGCTTGTTTTTTTACTGACTGCATGCTTGTTTTTCTGAAGAGCATTGCGCTCAAAAAGCTCAAAATATAGTCATAGTATTTCTGCTTTTGATAATTATTTACTAGGGTGCTTCAAAAATGAGTAAAAGACAGGATCATTTTCATTTTGGGGGGAACTATCTCTTTAACGGAAAACAAGCTTATTTTTTCTTGAAAAACTTGACTGAATTTAGTAATTTTTTGTCATTAAAGCCAGATATAAAGCCGAATATAAATATTTATTTATTAAGTTGTATTGTTTAGAGTATTCTTTGTTATAGTATATACTTCTTTTTGTGATTAAAACCAAAACCTTTAACATTGTACTGCTTTTGTTAAGTGCATTAAGTCTCATATATACAGTATATATCATCTGAAAAAAACTATATGAAAACTATATGAAAGGCTTTTATTGACATTTTTGAACTCTGTATCATCAAATGAGCTTATCTTAGGCATTTGTTTGTACATTTGTGCTGAAGATACAGTGTTATTAGACAGAATCAGTGATGAAAGCTCTTGAGACAGATGCAGAAGAGCGTTTGTCAGACCGCAGGAAAACAGAGGCGAGGTGAAAGTACTGACACTGAATTATGTAAATATAGTGATATTGTTTGTGTGTATGAGCAGATCCTGATCTCTGTGATGGAAGGGTTTTTCAGTCAAACTTGAAAATGTCTTGCTCAAGACTGAGGTCACAAGATTTATAAAAGCTTTTAAAGGGCTTTGTGGTTTTTCTGGAGGTTTTTCTTCAAAGAGCAGGACTTCAGTAAGAGGATTTGGTTACAGCACATGGCAAAAAATAACTTTCTTCCTTCGTATATCAGACTTATTTTCCAGGACAAATATCTAAACGTTCAGAAATCAATGTAATAAATAACACAACATATATAGTTTTCTTAAAACGGCATCTTTTTTCAGTCAAGTTTTTCAAGAAAAAATAATCTTGTTTTCCGTTAAAGAGACAGTTCCCCCCAAAATGAAAATGATCCTGTCTTTTACTCATTCTTGAAGCATCCTAGATGTACTGTAAGTGACTTTCTTCTTATGAATCCAATTGGAGTTTCCGTGTGCTAATATCCAGAATTCAAACTTAATAAGCACTTTTCTCTCACGTCTGCTGTTTGTGGAAACCAGAAGCAGTCCCTGCGGATTGCAGTGTGAAGCCAGCGTAAGTCATTTTTTTTATATATATCTCTTTTTTCTAGTTTCAAGCTTAAACTTTTTAGAAAAAACGTTTTAGAAAAACACATTTGAATTGATTTAGCAAATGTTTAAAATGTAAAAATCTAATAATGCTGCTAACGTATGAGATAATGTGGTAATCAAACCTGATCTCATGCCAAATAAACTTGTGGTAATGATATATTGTAAATGCTATGCAGTATTGTGGGGTAGATGCGAGGAAACGGTGTATTTGGATCATATGCATGCGAAAACTCATATCATATGCACTCCAAAGACTATTTTGGCATAGCAATGCCATGAGCTTTTATTTGCCTCTATTTTATGTGCATTTTCATGAGGCCGCGCTCCACGCTGAAATTCATCCTCACGTCTGCTGAGGTCATGGAGTAAAAAAGAATTGATTTGTTTGATTCTGAAAGCCATTATTTAACATTGAACACGAGGCTCATTTCCTTCCTGTAACCCTAGACTCCTGTCTGAGGGAGAAGAGAGAGACAGACAGGAAATGTGAGCCGTCTTCCTCCTCCTCCAGAACTCTTGAAATGCTCATCTGCGATTCCTCATTGTCAAGCAGCTCTTAATTGTTTAATTGATTTAACGGTAATTGAATTGTTTTATTCTTTAGTCTGTTTTCAATAAATTAACAAATAGCAATTTTAATCTGTTTATGTGTATTATTACAAAAGCTATTATTTAGACTGCAAGCGCAACATATAATTTGTTTGTTTTTTACTAAAATGTTTCTATGTTAAGTTCAGTAACTATAAAAAGCCTACAGTTAGACTAAAGGGCTATATCGGCAGAATTTATTTATTTATTTTATTCTTAATATATTTATGTAACATTATTGTTATTATTATTAGTAATAGTAGTATTTCTATTACCATGCTATAGTAACATTTTAATTTTTACAATGCTTTTGAAAGAAGCCTTTTATGCTAATCAAAGCTTTATTTATTTGATGAAAAATACAGTAAAAACAGTTGTGCACAATATCTTTTGTGGAAACTGATGCATTTTATTTTTCAGGAATCACAGTTCATCCAGAACATCATAAATGTCTTTACTGTCCCTTTTGATCAATTTAATCGCATCAATTTTATTTGATCAATTTAAAGTGTATATATTTACTGAAGATTAAAAAATGCTAAGAAATGGTTTCACAAACTGACTAAAAATTAATGCAAATATTAATAGGAATGTGAATGCTGTCTGACGTACGTGTTTCAGTGTTGTCCTCATCATACAGTACAGTATGTGTGGGTGTGTGTTTATGTGACTATATGTAATGTAAACATGACACGTTCATTTATGTCATGTGTGTTTATGTAACTGTCCTGTGGCTTTGTGAGGATGCAGGGCACAAAACATCTCAGCACACAAGCCACCATACATTACATAAATACATATACAACAGAACAGTGCTTTCTAGTATTACCCTGTAAGCCTTTATGTAACGCATTAGGTATTTTAAAGCATGCCTTGTAATGGATTGTCATAAATAATTATAATCATCTATACATTGTGCGATGTCTTAAACAGGACAAACAGCCAGTTTCAGATGTAACAAGAAATTTGGATTTGATTACAATTTATGAAGCAATATAATGCATTACAGCATTCATTATAAATACCTTTAAAATGCATTATATACAAAGGCTTCAAATAATTTAAATGACTTTCCACCCAGGTTCTTTCCGAGAGCATTTGTGATTAAATATATCATGCTTATGTCACATGATGTGTGTGTGTGTAGTAATGCATGATCAGCGTTCCTGATGTCATCCGGTGTCAGAGAGGGTTTGAACTGCAGTCGTCTCTCTCTAATGAAGATGCAGTGGGATCAGATCCTCCTCGGGCTGTGTTTGGGAATCTCTGCAGGTGCGTTCAGCTGAAGATGTGCAGAAACACACTCAAATGGCTTTGAAGGCAGGCTTGAGGGTTTTCATTCACTGACGTATTTCCTTCTGAATCATTTGACCTGTGTGATTCAGCAGCTCTTTGACACTCCATATATATATACATATATGCAAAGCTGTCATGTTGACATCTGCATTGTAAATGCGAGCCTCAAGCAGAAGTGTGTTTGCATGGTTTTTTTTAGTTTAATATGCAGAGACAACGGCATACCTTAGAAGTAAACCATTTGTAGGCAGATTTCCTGACTGTTGTAAGGACACGAGCATGCTCTAAGCTAGTATGCAAATGCATGAAAGCTTGGCAAACACAAGGTCCTACATACTTAATGTGCATTCTTGTGTTAAAGCGATGGTATGAATATGTGTTTTGAACTTTACCATAAAGAACACAGTAAAGTTTTAACATTTTAGCTTTGATCAATTATACTTCTAAAAAAGTGTAAATTCATTATATACCAGACAATAGAATAGATTAATAGAATTAATAGACAAAAGAAATAATTGATGACAAAAAAAAAACAAAATATAATAATGTGAATAAAATAAGGTATAATATTAATAATGATATGATAATATTATGTTGTTAAATCTTTATTTTCTTGTAATATAAATATACATAGTTATTACAACAAAAAGATGTGTCACTAATAGAATATATTTTCTCATAATAATGGCGTATTATGTCAAACAATTCTATGTTTTTTCTGTCATGAAAATATGATATATTGTTAAAACAACATAATTTGTATGTATTATTGTCATTGCATGGTGGCAAGAAAGTAACTTGAAAATCTATCATTTAAATGACATACTGTAACATCTCTATATTATGACATAACTGAGTGGTAAGAATAATATTTATGTGGCAGCAGTGCACCTTCCTGAAAGCCTCTCAGCGACAGTAATGTGATGCAGATGTGAAGATTCCTCGAGTCCTCAGAGAGAATCCATCATCCTCCTGCTCATTTGCATTTTAGATATTCTATTAGAAGTTCTATTATGATGCTAAACAACCTTGAATCTACAAAAGGATTATTGAGAGGCTCTTTGCCTTTCACGATCACCAGAGGATAGCCGAACATGCTTTTTATTGTGTGTTTTGTAGGTTGAACATTTCCCATAGATTCATGATTTCTCAAATGTTTTTGTGAGGAGAGTGCACCTAAACCAAGCAATCAGATGCACATTTTTCAGTAAAACAGGTGAGATAAGGAGGAAGGATGGATCTGAGTCAGATGTTAATGTTCTTGTGCAGAGGGAAGACGTAATGTGAGGTCAAAGGTCACAGCCAGAGACCCCTCTCTGACCCTTTTTTCCCTGCCAGCTGTGGCCAGTCAGCTGAGGGTGTTTCATATCCACCGGCACAGGAGGCAGAGACACACACGGGTCATCAGATGGAAGCTTGATTAAAGCCAAGAGTGTGTGTGTGTGTGTGTGTGTGTATTGCATTGCATTTGTAAAATAACACTATGCATTGGTCTTCGTGAGTAACAAAAAAAACGTTCTTTGTGTTTTGCACTGATTAAGCTGTTGGTTTTCTGTTGGTGCGTTATGTCTTTCTCCAGATGCCTGACATGATAAAAGCACAGACGCTGATTGTGTGTGAGAGTTATAAAGAATTACGTTGGCTTTCAGTTTGATGCATATGAATTTGATAATGAATTATTCTGAACCGGTATGATTGATTTAGTGAAATGAACTGATTCAAAGTGATTCATCTACAAGAGAATCATCTAACCAATGAAGTATTTTACATCAATTTACTTATTTACTGTATTTATACATGACTAGCTTTTTAATAAATAACGTATGAGACTTTATTTAGGCATGCATGACTACAAATTAATGATTAATCACGGCTGACAGCTCGCTCCCCAATCAGTCTATTATCTGATTACCCTATCAGAGCTTTAAATAGAGTGAACCCCCCTTCTCTGGTCTCTCGTTCTTTGCATCCCTCCACCTCCCCTTATGCCGCCTTTAGACCTCACTTCCTTCCAATTTCAGTTTAAATTATATAAATTTCATAATTTTTTAAGTATGTTTAATGTAATCTAAGTTGAATATACTTATACAACCAAGGCAGCAAGACAACCTTATCTTTTATTAGAAATAAGTATTTTTTCAGTGATTGTACGTTTTTTTTCTTTTATATATATATATATATATATATTTTTTTTTTTTATTGGCATCCAATCTGTATAGTTTTTTTATTATACACACACACACACACACACACACACACATATATATATATATATATATAAACATGTAATTAAAATAAAATAATATAATATAGTTATATTTATTAATGAAATTGTGTGTTTATGGTTGGATTATGCATTTCTCCAGAGGTGACGTGATAAAAGCTAGATGCTGCTCATTAGATTGCTATGGAAATCTCACAGGCCACTCAGGGCTCACGCTCTGATATTATAAGAATATTATAAAGAGCTCCGCTGTGGCCATGACACGATCAGCGGATAAAGTACAGGAGTAAATCTGATTTCTGCCACAGACAGCAATATTCCGTCCATCTACAGGTCTGTACAGGTCTTCATAACCCTCTCGGACAAACAGCAGGAGATTAATGTCCCTCCTTGATCATTCGTCCTCTGCTTTCGCTAAATTTAATGCACAGAGCCCTTGTCCAATCTGTAAAGCTCATTGTTGTTTTCATTTGCAGTGTATATTTAAGCTTATGCGGTATTCAAAAGGGAAAATCCTCATTATGACAAATGTAAAAAGAGTAATTTATATATTTTTCCATTTGTTGAACTTAAAACTAAATCTAAAAGAGGAGACAGTGACTGATATTTGTGTTGGGAAGCTTTACTGTCACTGATTGAGGTTTTTCCATTACTCTTCCATGAGCGTTTTGGTTGCTTCAAATCTAAAGCTAAAGGTTTTTAAATTAATATTTATGCAGATTAATTTTATAATTATTGATTTTGAACCAGTTTGACTGATTAATTAAAAATGAACTAATTCTAAAACTACCAAACTAAACTTCCTTTACACAATATTTTCTGTACACACACACACACACACACACACACACACACACACACACACACACATATATATATACATATATATTATACATCCAAAATTATTTTTTTTGTTTACATATATGTGTGTACTGTGTGTATTTAGTATGAATATATAATTTAAGAAAAAGAAATACATGATTTAATATTTTACATATATATTACTTTATATATTAAATATATTTATACATAACACAAATTATATTAATATAAATATATGCATGCAAATAATTTCAAAATATATGCTGTATGTGTGTGTACTTATAAATATATATAAATATACACCATACACACTGATATATATATTATTAATAAAAACATTTATTTTGGATGCAATTAATCATGATTAATTGTTTGACAGCACTAATTAACTAGTTTTTATTCATTTAGTTAATTTATTTAGACAAAACAGAGTAGAAAAAACAATGTATTAACATTTAATTTTATTTGTAATTTTATAGCCATATTAAATTAATTCTGTTCTTATCAGCGATGGCCAACATGTCAACATGTTTTATTTAATCCTTTAGTTTAGTTTTGTTTATTTTGACTAAGCTTTCAGAAATATGGTTGGTAATTAAACATGATCATGCTTAAAGGTTTTACTGCGTCCTACATAAAGAAATATGAAGGCCTCGGCCACCTTTTCTGTTTGATTCATCATGAATGCTCCTTCAGGCTCCGTGGAGCAGAAAAGTTCATTTGTCTTGGGCTTGTAATGGTTATGACAGTTCTAAAAAAGAATTTACTTGGGGCTTGCCCAAGATAAATTTGTGCAGAGGTGTTGCCTTCTCCCTAAGTCCTTCCAAAAAAGCCTTCCCCACGTCTTAAGAGAAAGAAAGATGTATAAGAATGGTGGAGAATGGATATGGAGGAAGAGAATGAGAGAGAGAGAGAGCATTTGTATTGACCCTGTTTCATGCTTTTGTCTGGCCCCAGACAGCCTGATCCATCTTATGGACCTGTTCCCCAGCGGGCCCCTAGCACCCGACCTGATACCTAGACCATCTGTGTGCCATCGTCCACCAGTTATACCATCTGCCTCTGATAAACCCACGTACACAGCTCTCCTTGCCACCGTCCGCTTCACATTCATCTCCTTCAGAGCTGTCATCAGTGTAGAGGCTTTTACAATAACTTATCCAGGCTCATTTTAAACCCTGGATTCATTACATTGTCCTGTTTCACATTTTTCCTGGGTCAGGTTTAAAGATTTTTTCACATTTTACTAAAAATTTAAACTAAAAAACTAGAACCATGAAATCCTAGTTGTTACTTACTTGAAATAAAACAAAAGCTAGCTAAAATAAATAAAAAATGTGTACAGTATATATATATATATATATATATATATATATATATGAATATAACTTATTTTATTTCACTAGACAGCACCATTACTTAATGTAAAAATGAACTGAAAAATCCTGTTTGTTACTTGAAATAAAATAATAATATTTTTTTAATAAAAAAAGAAATATATTTATATATACTAGTGCTTTGAAACAGTTAATCGCATCCAAAATAAAAGCTTTTGTTTCCATACAGTTATGTGTACTGTTTATTCATTATGTGTACTGTATATATAAACACACACACATTCAGTGTATATTTTGACAAATCTTTATAGATTTGTATAATTATATATTTTATATTGTATATTAAATATGTTTAATATAGAAACAACATACTTTTCTTAAATATCTTAAGTACACATTCATGTATTATGTAAACGTAAACTTACATTTTGTTTGCGATTGATCGCAGTTAATCATTTGACAGCACTAATATATATATATATATATATATATATATATATATAAAATACTATTATAGTTTGTATTGATATTTTGAATTAGATTTTATTTTATTTTTTATATTGTTATATATTTTTATATGACTATACAGTTACCATTTTATTTTTTTTAAATTGTGCATTTAACTAAATAGTGTATTTATCAGATCAATTTATGTTTATTACGTTTCAAGTAATGCCTTTTTTTAAAGACACACCTGAAACCGCACGCTGACATTAATAGAAGCAGATGAAAGAGGGTATAGGGATGAGAAATATTGAAGTGTGTGTGTGAAGGTGTCATTGATCACAGGACACAAAGAGAAATATTTGTTGAGCAGATCAAACAGGAAGGTCATAATGTTCTCATAGTCAGCGCAAAAACCTCTTCTTCCCTGAAACGATGCAGAACTAAAGTTCATGTGCCCTACAGAAGCCTTTATACTGTATGAACTCTTTGTGACTTTGTGTGTGTGTGAAAAATGACACCAGAAGTGAGTAAATACGACAAAAACTCCCTGTGGAGATGACTGACTTATTTTTTTTTTTATGTCGCTGTTACTTATTTTTGTACATCGAGTTAAAACTAAACGGAAATTTTAAATGTTGAGAAATGTCACAAGAAGCGGAAATAAATTGCTTTAGTTTATTTATTACAATTAACAGATATTTTAAGTAATGAAGATGTTCTTTAAGTTTTAGTTCATTTTAATACTGATAAAAGATTCAAAATAAAGAAATAGAGTATTTTTAAGATGTAAAAAATAATAATAATAACAAAAAAAACCCTGGGATCAAGTGTAGACTCATATGTAGCACTGTTATTTATTTATTTATTTTTTGTATTGGTTAAATAGTATTACAACATTTTTTTATTATTTTAAAGTGCCCCTGTTATGCCTTTTTTAATATGATCGTTCATGCAGTGTGGCATGTAGCTGTATGTGAACATAAACTGTGCACTTTAAATAAAGTTATTGTCTATCAGAAAAAAAAAGAGTCGGTTCACATTCATCTAAACGAGTCATCAGCAGTTTGAATCTTTTTCTATTACGGATCCACTAAGTAACATATATTTGCATAATGCCCGCCCACGTTCTATGTCACAAACACCTTGCCCCGCCCAGAAGCAGGATTACATCATGTGAAGAAGACGCTGTATCCTGTGAAAGTAAATTTGCTTTATATGCCCTTCCAAAAGACGAATCTACAAAGAATGAGTGGCTAAAATTCATTTTTTTCAACAACACCTCAGCAGTACAGTCTTGTGTTGTGTTCCCGTCGTTTACTGATGACTGCTTTTCCAATCTTGGAGTACAACGCGATATTCACCAAACATTTGGTCTTAAAAGAAGGATCAGAGCCCAGTTTACTTGCTCCTCTGAACTTCTACCTGTAAGTAAGATTAATAATTGATGATTGTATTTTCTATCCAGGGGCGGATCTAGAAAATTATTCATGGGGTGGCAAGGGGGTGCCATTAAAATTATGAGGGGTGGCAACAATGAAGCACGCATACTTGCATGGTTTTTGTAGATTCAGGGAACGCTATTTT